>SAYR01044025.1:1959765-2140445 GCA_004382745.1 Argopecten irradians irradians
AGCGGCCCACTGTTATGAAACAGACTAATGTTACACCCATTCATGAAAAGGTGAATTCGATCCATTCTTAGTAAATATTTGACAATTTTTTCCTCTGTCAATAATAGGTAAAGTTTATAGAAAAATGTGACTTTAAAAACACTTACAACTGCATTATTGACCACTCCCTACTAACTTCTAATCAGTCTGGTTTTGGGTCTGGAGACTCCATCGTCAACCAACTACTTACAATAGCTAACATTATCTATAACGATATCTTTCCGGCACTTGATATGGGTAAGAAATTCGAATGGTGTTTTTGCGATATTAGCAAGGCCTTTGATAGAGTTTGGCACCGTGGCCTTTTACAAAAATTATTAAACTTTGGAATTGCGGTAAACTCTTAACATGGTTCAAAGATTATAACTCAATAATCGTAAGCAAAGGATTGTTATTAATGGAAAATTATCTGTATGGACTAACGTCACTGCAGGTGTGCCCCAGGTTCAATCCTGGCCCACTACTTTTTCTTATTTTTTATAAACGACATAGCCGATAATATTAATGTGTTAATTAAATGTTTTGCTGATAATACGTCATTATATTAAATAGTTGATACACCTAATACCTCTGAAGCTTATTCTATATGAAAACATCCTAAAAAACTCCAGCACTGGTCTGAGTTATCGCCTGTTAACGTTAACCCCAATAAAACTGTATCTTTAACTATCTAAGAAAAGAAGAAAAACCCTTTCATCTACTTTAATTATGAACAACATCCCTCTTCAGCAAGTTTCTTCTCATAGATACCTTGGGGTCGAATTATCAGAAAATGGAGGATGGGCTAGCCATATTGAAAGTAAATTTTACAAAGCTAATAGGAACTTAGGCCTTATGAGGAAAGTTCATTACAATCTATGTACTTTTCCTTTATAAAACCGGTTCTTGGATATGCTAATATTGTCTGGATTAACCTTACTCTATACCAATCCAATTTGTTAAAAAACGTTCGTTGATCTTTGAATTTTTTTGCTTTTTGAGTATAAAAGTCGTCCCAATCTCTGTACATGCTGAATCATCATCTGAGAAGCTCTATTCTTCTACGGTCTGTCAAATTCATCTTTCTCGTTTATAAGAACTGTAGTGTACTTAAAGACTATCTCTTCATGAAATCTCATCGAACAAGTTTCTGCATAATTTTGAAGGGACCGACGTCAGACTAATGGGCCTATTGTTGTTAGGATCCTTTCTTGAGCCTTTTATTTTGAAGATTGGGTTAACTATAACTTCTTTCCTGGAGGTTGATAATTTACTTTGATTCGTTGTTTTTTTTAAATTATTGAAGAGGTGTTTTTATTACATCGGCTGTTTTATAGATAAACTTTCGGATGTGTATTGTAATTGAGCTAATATGAAAAATAAACAATATATACTAGGTTAAATATACAGATTTTTACATTTCAGATTATTTATATAAATAGATTAACAATATTTAGATAGCTGAATATCTTCTGATATCAAAGGAACATTTGGGGGTACAAGCAAAATTTAAACGATCATGAAGCATTTTGTCTAGCTATGATCATAAGAACGTTTGACAGACGAAAATTGAGGTACGCCCGGCAGCATTAGATGCAGGTGGATTGTTTGTATTCCGTATGGAGTTGTTTTCACCGATGTCAATAATGAATTCTACACCAACTTCTCGTCTTTTGGGGATGATACCCTCCAACCACAGCTGCTGCACGACCATTTTTTCAGTCTTCCTTTTACTCCATTCTTCAATGACACAATCCAGTATATTCAATTATCAACTCCTTGGGTGGCATGAGGGCAATATTATTGTCATTTCCAAATTATCGGATATCGTGCTGCAAATGACACTGAAAGACATGAACTTTAATATAGTGTTTTCAAATCATCATAAAAATGTCAATAGCATCAGTATTGAAATTTAATTGATTTTAATTGATATCAAAAATTAATTGAGATAGGTATAAAAAATTAATTGAGATAGGCATCAAAAATTAATTGAGATAGGTACTGTGTATATTTTATACACTGTCACTGCAAAATACACACTACCGAATCCGATCTCTGTCCACTGATGCTTGATCGTAAAAGGCGACTGAATTTAGGAACTTATGTTTTCTTTTCTTCCTAACTGACTTTATCCTTCCTAATGCCTCCCTTGGCACCGCCTCACTTTTGGCATTGAGTTGAGCGTTCGCCCGAAAGGAAGGCTCTGGGTTCTGTCCCCAGGCCGAGACACACCAAAGTCTATAAAAATGATAGTTTCTGCTCCTGCTTAGCGCTCAGCATACAGGAAGTGGGACGACTGGTTCGCCCGTTGTCAGTATAATGAGACCGGGTGGGGTGTGTTGCTTGGTGTCTTCGGCGGCATGCTTCAGTGATATAGCACTATAAAAAGGGCAACAGTTCCACTATACAAGAAGACACATCATGAATATACCGCAGTCTCCCAAAACACGCACCTCGCACAGCATACATGCAACACACCGCATACATGGGAGGCCGTCCTTACATGACCATAGCTGTTAGTTGGACGTTAATTAATCAAACAAACAAACTGATGTCCAGCTTCATAAGTTGACGTTTAAGTGTTTTCAATCAATTAAAAAAAAAATAATATGCATGCTACAGCAGCAAACGAGGCAAATTAAGGTACCTGTGAAATGGCCCTGGCTGTTCATATCACGTGAAACAAAATGCAGTAAGGCTTTGTGGATTCATTCGGTTCCTTGAGAGGTATAAATCCTGTTTTGGTTTTAAAACCCTCTTTTACAAGGTAGTGTTAGTGGAACAACTCGGTCCTGCAAGTAGGGCTTTAGAAATGTACCTGCTGCCCCTATTGCATGATCATAAAAGGCAACTTAGTTTAGGATATTATTTCTCTTCTTCCTAACTGACTTTGTCCTTCCTAATGCCCCGCTTGACACCGCAATACATATGACCTTATGTTGAGCGCTCGACCCTGTGAGGTAGGCTCTGGGTTCTGTCCCCTGGCCGAGACACACTAAAGTCTATAAAAGTGGTAGTTTCTGCTCCCGCTTAGTGCTTAGCATACAGAGAGTAGGACGACTGATTTGCCCGTTGTCAACATAATGTGACCGGGTGAAGTGTGTTGCTTGGTGTCTTCGGCGGCATGCTTCAGGGATATAGCACTGTGAAAAGGGCATGAGTTCCACTATACAAAACAAGAATAGACCGCAGTCTCCCAAAACACCCACACTTCATACACGCAACACACCACATACATAGAAGGCCGTCCTTAAATGACCCTAGCTGTAAATGCGACGTTAATTAATCAAACAAACAAGTAAGTAAAACAGTCATGAAAAAATCTACAAGAGTAGCATAGAATGGAAACAGAACATGCATGACTTTGCTTAGAATAATGCAACATTCGGAGACAGATTTGTTCCTGTTTACATGTGTGGTATTTGCAGGAGTCTCTAGCGTCATCCAGTTGACCGTCGAAAAAGTCCAGGCTGTTTTGCAGTTCATCACTGCCATGAGTTTGAATACCTGCTGCTGACTATGGTAGTTTACTGGGATCAAGAATGGTTTTCATATGCGATAATACATACATAATTTTTCATTAAAACGGGTGGGGTGTGTTGCTTGGTGTCTTCAGCGGCATGCTTCAGTGATATAGCACTATAAAAAAGGTCCACAGTTCCACTATACAAGAAGACACAACACGCATATACCGCAGTCTCCCAAAACATGTACCTCGCACAACATTCACGCAACACACCGCATACATGGGAGGCCGTCCTTACATGACCGTAGCTGTTAATAAGACGTTAATTAATCAAACAAACAAACAAAACGGGTCTGTAATTCTTGGACAAGATTTCTCACTAATGTGTTTTTCGGGTTTTGTGCATGAGTTTTCATATTTTCAGTTACATTTAGTTCTATACCACAATAGGCATTGCATGCAAAGATTTGCTGCAAAACATCCTGGAGTGATCTTGCATTAAAGTTTTAAGAGACAAAACCATAATTTCAACCTGGCCAACATCAAGGTCATCCCGCTGGAAATAAATACCTGCCCTTGTCAAATGTCCCAGGATGTGCTTGAGTGTTGATAAGGTTGAACTGAAAGAAAAGGATTTAAGTTTTTTCAGAAATCCTTTTGCTTTGGAAGAGGTTATCGGCACACCTTAAAATATAACATTGAAAACATTTACAAAATATAGCCCTGTTACATACGGCAGATACGCTGATTGCGAGAAGGACAGCGAATAAGTTTTCATATCGATAAACACCATTTCCATCCCTCCCTCACAAAAAAATAAATAAATGAAAATCGCAATTTGTATACAGCAGTATGATGTTATATGTAGAGTAAGTGCATATTCATTGTTTGTTTTCTTTGTGTTTTTTCGTCTTTGTCCTGATATTCTACAAAATATAGCAAAAAGAAGTATGTCTTTTCCTTCTTCTTCGTTGTATTGTGGATCATTCCAAAGAATATTGTCGCACATTTTGTGCTTAGCAGGAGGTATAAACTATCCACGATGGCTCTTCTGTCTAAGTGAGGGTTGATATCAGCTGGGCCTTACTAAAGCTGTGGGAGGCATCAGCATGTTTCGCTGTTCAAAATAGTCGTCTGCTACAGCACTTCCCTGTCTCTGTCCACGTGGTGACTTGCCTGTGTCATGCGTGATTACTTTTCTGGGGTTCATCAGATCTGTTACTCAGGCACACAGACTGATATTGTATATTTTTTTTTATTCTATTTCACTTACACAAGGCTGGGTAGTTTTATAAATATTTGTTAGAACCGCAGCAAATGCGACATTTGGTTCCAGTGATGGTGTTACCTATATACCTAGAACCTAGGATGATGTGAAATAGATTACATATTATCCAGATAGCTGCTAAATAACGCTGTAAATATCTATCAGATCTTAAGAATATCGTGTCCGATGCAAGAATTTACACAAAACGAATGTGTTTAGCGTTGCCAATATTGTTAATTTAAAGTAGATATACCAAATGCGATTTTTATATTTATGTGTGTGTGTATGTGCAGAAAGATAACATACCAAAATAATCGACAATATTTTCAAGTTTTAGAAGCATATTCGAAGGTTTATATTAAAAAAGACAAATTTCACTAAATCTTACCTCACAAGAATGACATTAGTCAGGGGGGGAAAGTATGATATCGGCTAAAATAAATTAGTACCGATTCGCAAATCGTCTGCTTCCTATGATGTCAGACAACAGCGATCAAAAAACGAAAGTCTGGAAAAGCGCTTAGGTGACCCCAACCTTTGTTTGTTTGTTTGATTAATCAACGTCCTTTAAACAGCCAAGGTCATGCAAGGACCACCTCTAATGTATTATTCGCTCAAGATTCGCTCGACGAGACCTACAGAACATCATTCTCATCGACACTAGATTTAGTATTTACTACAGTTGAAGAACAGATTGAAGACCTGAAATATTCTCCAGGATTAGGAAGAACGATTGGAATTCAATTTAAAATTATTTGCAAGACTGCATCCGGTAAGACCAGTAACAAGACAACACGTCGCAACTTCTTTAAAGGAAATATGAAGAAATTAAGAGAGGCTTGCGAGTTATAGACTTTGAAATACTTGATTCATCTCTAGATGTAGACACAGCTTGGCAATACTTTGCTGTTATCCTTGAGAAAATCAGGAGGCCAGATCAACCAGCATTAAAAAGCATCAACTCTGGAAACAGTATCATCACTGTAAAACACCTGAAAACTTTCGACAATATCAAAAAGTCAGAAACGCTAGCAGGCAATGCAGGAAAGCAAAAAATCTCTTTGAAAAAGATTTGGCGACAGATTAAAGACGAATCCAAAACTCTTCACTCATGTAGAATCCAAAACTGACCAACGATTAACGTCATGGACAATCCGGAAACTGACCCTAGAGAAATTGCAAACGTCCTTAACAACTTCTTTGCAAGCGTCTTTGTAAACGACAACTTGGCCAATGTACCTCCCTTTCCACGTAGACACCATTAGGAACAAACTGACACCATTGATATAACTGAAGATAAAGTCCACAGAGAAATATTTCAAATAAATCCCAACAAATCACATGGACCAGACAATTGACATCCGAAGTTTATCTATAAAACAGCCGATGTAATAAAAACACCTCTTCAAATAATTTAAAAAAAACAACCGAATCAAAGTAAATTACCAACCTCCAGGAAAGAAGTTATAGTTAACCCAATCTTCAAAATAAAAGGCTCAAGAAAGGATCCTAACAACAATAGGCCCATTAGTCTGACGTCGGTCCCATCAAAATTATGCAGAAACTTGTTCGATGAGATTTCTGATGAAGAGATAGTCTTTAAGTACACTACAGTTCATTCGAAAACGAGAAAGATGAATTTGACCTAACCTTTGACCGTAGAAGAAATATGAAGGAATTTGAAGTGGTAGACTTCTCAGATGATGATTCAGCATGTACAGAGATTGGGACGACTTTATACTCAAAAAGCAAAAAAATCCAAAGATCAACGAACGTTTTTTAACAAATTGGATTGGTATAGAGTAAGGTTAATCCAGACAATATTAGCATATTCAAGAACCGGTTTTATAAAGGAAAAGTACATAGATTGTAATGACTTTCCTCATAAGGCCTAAGTTCCTATTAGCTTTGTAAATTTTACTTTCAATATGGCTAGCCCATCCTCCATTTTCTGATAATTCGACCCCAAGGTGTCTATGAGAAGAAACTTGCTGAAGAGGGATGTTGTTCATAATTAAAGGTAGATGAAAGGGTTTTTCTTCTTTTCTTAGATAGTTAAAGATACAGTTTTATTGGGGTTAACGTTAACAGGCGATAACTCAGACCAGTGCTGGAGTTTTAGGATGTTTTCATATAGAATAGCTTCAGAGGTATTAGGTGTATCAACTATTTAATATAATGACGTATTATCAGCAAAACATTTAATTAACACATTAATATTATCGGCTATGTCGTTTATAAAAATAAGAAAAAGTAGTGGGCCAAGGATTGAACCCTGGGGCACACCTGCAGTGACGTTAGTCCATACAGATAATTTTCCATTAATAACAATCCTTTGCTTACGATTATTGAGTTAATCTTTGAACCATGTTAAGAGTTTACCGCAATTCCAAAGTTTAATAATTTTTGTAAAAGGCCACGGTGCCAAACTCTATCAAAGGCCTTGCTAATATCGCAAAACACCATTCGAATTTCTTTACCCATATCAAGTGCCGGAAAGATATCGTTATAGATAATGTTAGCTATTGTAAGTAGTTGGTTGACGATGGAGTCTCCAGACCCAAAACCAGACTGATTAGAAGTTAGTAGGGAGTGGTCAATAATGCAGTTGTAAGTGTTTTTAAAGTCACATCTTTCTATAACTTTACCTATTATTGACAGAGGAAAAAATTGTCAATATTTACTAAGAATGGATCGATTCACCTTTTCATGAATGGGTGTAACATTAGTCTGTTTCCATAACAGTGGGAACTGACCAAGATCAACAAGTTAAATATTGTATATTGTTTGGAGAGGAATACTGAGAATATTGACCGTTTCTTTAAGTAGACGTGGGCTAAGGTCAGGGCCTATAGCTTTAGAGCAATCAAGACTAAGTATAACATCTATAACATCTTGAACAGAAATTATTGTATTTGGTATTTCAATGTTACGATTTTTAGTTAGTGGTGGTAATGGTATGTTGGTGTCGTCCAAGACTGCGAGCTAAAATAGATGTTAAATGCATTTGCCTTGTCAGTATCATCAGACAGTAGTTTACTATCAAAGTATAACGGAGGAAAACAGTGTGTTTTTTTTTTCTGAATTTCTGAATAAGGTGTTCACGATTTTCCACCACCGTTTAGAAATTGTGGCTTTCTTATTTTAATTTTTTTTCTCAAAGTAATTATTTCAAACGTTTTACTATATTAAGGTTCATGTTAAGGCTTTAACCAGCGATATTTTGCAAGCCTATAACTCATTACTGTGCTGCAATTGAACAAAACTAACTTCATTAATTGTTGGTATGTACCCTGGCTAACTGTCAGTCTTACTGTGGATATGTTATTTGTGAAGCTGCTTGTAAATTTCTGTAAAATAAGAGAAAAATGTATATTTCTGAGATATATGAGAAGACATAGTACTCGTGTGAATTGCATTGATGGTACCAAATAAGCATGCTATCGTGTTCAGTAGTGACTATGCCATTTATAGCAGCCATTTGCATTTACTACAATAGGCTCCTGCGCTATTTGCTGGTCCGATTTTGCCAAACAAACTGTTGGAGTACCTGGCATATTCACAAAGAGTTATGGCCCTTTAATTTACTACAAATGTCATTTTTCTACTATTTCTGTGTAAGAATTAACACATGTTAAAACTTGGTAACAAAGTTAAATGCCTTAAGGGCTTAGCCACGTTCGATAGCCACTTTTGGCAGATCTTAATTAGCAGAGTTATTGCCCTTTGATTTAATAAATTAAAAAGTCATTTTCTGCCACTTCCGTACAATAACTGTAATATATATTAACCGATTTTCTTCAAACTTGGTAACAAAGTTAAATGCCTTAAGGGCTCGGCCAAGTTTGATCGCCACTTGCGACGGACCTTATTGAGCAGAGTTATAACCCTTTGATTAAATAAAAAAAGTCATTTTCTGCCATTTCCCTGCAATAACTCTAATAAATATTAACCGATTTTCTTCAAACTTGATTACAAGGTCAAATTCCTTAAGGGCTTGGCCAAGTTCGATTGCCACTTTTGGCCGACATTATGTAGTGGAGTTATGGCCGTTTGATGTACTAAAAACGTCATTTTCTGTCATTCCCAGTGCAATAATTGTAACAAATGTAAACCGATTTTCTTAAAAGTAAGTATCGAAGTTAAATGCCTTAAGAGCACAGCCAAGTTTAATAAAACATCTGACTTCAGTTTATTTTTTTCATTTTTCAACCAAGGTTAAACCTAACCTCAATAATGTTTACCTACAATGTGTCCTGAAAGCGGGGATGGAAATTCTACGAATTTGCTTGTTTTTATTAACTCTTATAATGATTTGCAACGGAAAATTTTAAGTTAAAGAATGGTTATGAAATTGAGTTTTGCTTGCCTAATTTGCAAATACTTTTGTATTACAATGAATGGTCCGATATGAAAGGAACACTTTATTTATATGATTATTAAACTTATGTCCGTCAATAAGCTTCCTTACACGACTCTTTCCCTAAGTTGACCTATAGCTGCAGTGAATGTGGTATATTGGTTCAAGGTTCTTTTAATCTATAGAAAATATAGAAAACACCAGTAAGGAGTAAAGATTTTTGTAAATTACGCTAATTTTAGGGATTCTCTCTAATCTAAGACACGTATATGTTCAGACTTAATGCAAGGAAGGGAGACAACTCCTTTTCACTGATGTAATCATTTTTAATAATGGATATTTTCATTGACTAACTTTTATAATTAAAACGAAAAAGAAATAATTATAATTATAACAGAATCTTGGCTTTAATTACATATCAACAAATACATAGTTGAATGAATGTCATTGTGATAACGTAGTCATTGTGACGTCATATATTTACGTATACAAAGATTATACTTACTGTAAACCATTTAATTTTTGCGAAATAAACATTCGCGGATTTATTTATTCGCTTAAAATAACGTATACCCGAAATATGGTATACGCAAAAATAACCTGGTTACCAGTATCATATCAATTTGTTTTCGTCACAATAACAATGACATATGACAGATGAAATTTCCTAATCAATACACATTTCTATAAATTACCAACTCTTTAGACTGTCTAAAGTTGTCTTAAGGTATCATCATGGTAAGCTTTTAGTTTTGACGAGTTTCGGCACGGCCGGTTATCGTGATTCCGACATGTTTTGTGATATTTGAATTGCTAAAAGATTTGGAAAATATTTCCATGCAATGTCGACAAACTACTAAACTTTTGATTTTTAACAAAAACAGTATTTCCTGAGTAAAGACTCCATTTTATGTCCCGTTCTGATTGTCTCTTTGCGCTAGAATATCTTTGAACACAGTTTTGATGTCACAAATTCTGAAAAGTAAAAACAGAAATCGAATGAGCAAACAACAAAGAACATATTTTAATTGTTTCAACAGAAGAAAAACTAAAAATCAATAATGTTGAAATATGTCAATTTAAAATGTAACACTTTTATATTAAATTGATTTTAATTAGGAAGCTTTCGAAGAACAGTAAATATTAGTTTGATTTATTTTCAATTTTCATCACTACCAATCAATGTCCTTTTTTAATTTTACAGCTAACTATAAATTGTACCCTATGTAACGTATAAAACTTAGTGGAAAGATTTAAAACCCAATATCCGTTTTGAAAGAAGTTTATAATACATAAATGAATATTTAAATATTTGTGTCGGAACAGCACTCAAATGAAGTTAGGTTTACCTCCTAAAAAGGTGATTCAAAACTTACTCGGCAACGGTAAATGTTTTCCGATTCGGTCTGTACATATCTATAATAGCGCTATATATAGTTGTTCTGTGATTTAAATGTGAAGTCGCTAACCTTACTTTTACATAGACATGGATAAATGTGCTAAAATTGGTAACTGTTAATGATAAGTACACGTATATAATCGAATGCGTAATCCATGGTGTATTTAAATATCAAAAACAGGAATGAAAATGTTATGAAATATAAAATTAGATAAGTTTTGTATGCTATTGAGATACAACACAAAAATCTGAGTGCACTCTTAATAAATGCGAAGCGATTTCGATTGTATGTCTATCGCATAAACAATCTATTAAAATTAATCCTTTTAATTCAAATTACTAAAAATAATCTCTTCGGAATTACAAATTCATTCTGGGATTTTTTATATGAATTCAGCACGCCGTTATCTGAATCAATCAGAAGCGACGTACCAAAGAGGGATGCCATTTTTTCTCTATTGGCTGATAAAGTAATTTTAAGCCAATGAAAATGCTCTTTACAAGCATAATTGAATTATTTACCGACGTAATCTATCTTCCCGTCACCGTTCTCGTCTGCTTCTGATAAAATGTCCATCCATGTCATGTCGTCATTTCCGGGATACAGTGTTGACGGGTCTTTGAACATCAGTGCTTTTTGGAGCTCTTCTATGGAAATGAAGCCATCGCCATTTTTATCAAGTGTTTGGAAAGCGGCGATCATACTTTCCTTTTCCATGTCAATGGAAATGTAGTTAAACATCATCAAACTCTTGTACTCCTCGAAATCAATACAACCATCACCTGGAAGGGAAAAAATTATTGAATAATTATATGATTCAAGGATGAAGTATTGTATTCAGCATAAGACAAAAATATAGGCTAATAATTCCTTATAATTCATTATGATTATTTTTTTTCTTCATTTTCATACTAAATCATTTAATACTAAGATTTTCTGATTGGCCGATTGTTTTTCTTCATACCTCTATGAAGAAAGCAATCAGAGAATGGCGTGAAAACCCGACGTTATCGTGATGTCATAATGGACATCTACGTTGCGCATTGATTTGGAAAAACAATCCCTTGGGAAATGAATGGAACCGTACGCTTAAACTATTTTATTTTATCAAGTAGTTTTAAAAATAGTTATAAGCATTTAGGTCGCTATTTTTGTGTATTTTCGTTTGGTTATGAAATAAATTTTGTTCGCAAACTTTTGTGAGATTCAACGAAGCTAAGCCTTTTTATTCAAACTTATTCGCATTGCGTAGCCAGGGGCATCGTTTTTCGTCTCATTGGCGTATTAATGTCATTTATTATCTTTAATCAACAAAACAACAATTGTATTTAATTTCGACGTCTGTAAGACGAAGGAAAACAGGAAATATGCCTCGAGCACGCCATTACATGACAGTTTGTTCAACTGAAATCCTAAGAACATTACATACCGTCTAGATCCGCTTCTTGCAACATTTCCCTTGCATCATCCTCTGTCGGATATATCCCTAAAATATAGGCGGCGCCTTGTAGTTCCTCCAGGGTTATCTTCCCATCACCGTTTTCGTCAATGATAGAGAATGACCTACGGATCTCTGAAATAAAAGAACACTTGGAGTAATGATGAAAGTCAAATTTTAGCGATTCAAAATTTCCCGAGAAAGCTATATAAGAGAACAGATATTTTATCTAGAAACTCTTACTTCGCAGATATCATATTAGCGACCACACCATTGTGATAATAACCAGCTGTATTTATTCTGGTTTTGAAAATGCAAATACTAAATAGGAATGAGCATAAAAGGGACTTTAATTAGTATAATTAGTCTAAAAGAACCCTAGAAATCATCAATGCAACTAAGAGTGTGATGATCACCAAATAAGGCATTCTTTTTTCATCCAGTTTATGTAAGATGTAAGATATAAATAAGATATTAATCCAGTGTATACAAACGAGGGGAAAGTGTGTCATAGGTATCTATATTCGAGGAACGACTGTAATACAGGTTATGTTGGAATTTCGCATATGATATAATAGAACCTACTATATCAAGTTTTTAATCAAGTATGTGCAACACCATGTTATATGGACAAATGCAACAATTAAAAATAGGTATTAGACATTTGTACCTGCCAATTCCTCATTTGTTAAGTTCCTGGACGGTTTCTCGCCTTCCTCCGGTCTCAGACTAAACCGTCTCCTGGGATTATCCTTGGAAAGTGTATCATTGGGAGGTAAAGGTCCCGGCGATTCCTCACCCTGGGGCACATCCGGGTCATTAGTGGTCGCCATAGCTGTTCTGTTTACTTGTCACTTGAAATATAAATAAAAACAACATGTACCACTGATCTTGAGAGTAGTTTACGATATGTGGAGATCAAACTATCATTTAGTCAGCTTGGTTAAAAGTGAGTCTATCACTAATTCATCGACAAAAACTGAACTTGAAAAAGATGCTTCATATTCTTGTACATTGCCAAGAGTCTAAAAATAAATCCTTCCTTTTACTATTGATAGATGAGTATGTATTTTATTTTTGTGTCATAAACATGTCATTATTTTCGCTGTATGCAATTGATTAATGGATCTTCTTTGGAATTATCTATAAAAAAGCCACTGAATATACGAATAAATACAGTGTAAAAACCGATTTAGAGGTTTCAATACTTCAAACGTCGCCAGATATATTATTAAGAATCTATAACGTCAGTGCATACCTTATATACCTAGTATTTGTCGGACATTATTCTTGATCTTTTCAATTTAGTACCTTATTTCGTTTTTGGCTAACAGCCTATCACTAGTTAGAGCAAAGCATGCCTATCATTATCATTATGTCGAACACATGCTTTGAAAACACTTTTAGTCCTATTTTTTGGCAGGACAGAAACCTATTGCGAAATTTATCATTTTGAAACAACAAATAGTGCGATAACAATTTTCAGGACTTGACAGATAGAATTACAAATACCATTTTATCGGAAAAACAAATGTTCTGAGACTGGTTTCATAAAACATCACATGAAATAAACATTCATTTAAGAACCTATTTGTATTGTAGGACAGTAAATTATATTCATACAATGGCCATACATTGGGGCAGTAGACAATTGTAACATCCTACTTGTAATGAAGCTGATGCTTGCAGTTCTTTTTTAATCAAACTTAAATTACTTTATAACCTGCATTATATATGGAAAAACTAGAATATACTTAGTTGACATATAATACCATATATTGCATATATAAATCTAATTCATCTCTGTCGCCCAGAACATGTGACCCAAGGGTGTAATCATCTTAACCAGGTCATGCCAGGATCCACATGCAGTACTAAACATCATGACATACTTCAGTTTTTCATATTTCTGCTGAACTGAAATTCATAACCCCATAATTTGTAATTTGCATATAAATATTTAATTAATTAGGACTTAAAAATTCAAACATCAATTTTCACTCTGACCTGTACCATAAACCAAAAAAACCCGGATGCTCTGAATAGCATACAATATGACCCTAAGGTATGGTATCTTCATGCTAAATATTTTGCTTATCATTGAGTGGCCGTAAACAGCCCAAAGTGACACCCCCTTTGAAAGTCATCAAGATAATCTTTTCATATGCTGGGTTTGAAGGATATTCCACCACCCTCGAAAAATCAATAAATTAAAGTAAATCGTCAGCTTCTCATATGAAAAAGACTTACATTCTTCAAGTGGGCTTTTACTATCCTAATTCCTCATATATATGTCATTAAAATGTCACCGAGTGAGGATTCACTATGACAGACAGAACTCTGAAAAAGTACAGGGATACTTCAAAATCTATAATCTTGTTATGTAATAGCACATAGCTTTGACTACTTCTTTAAGCTTAACAATGTTAAACTAAATAAATACAAATCGATTTCCATTCATCTTACGTCTGGAATGTCAATTCATGAATTAGACATTCTTTATATCACTGATAAAAACATCTGTATGCCATCAACTACGAATAGCTTACTTTCAATAGAACTCTGATGGTACACATACGAAAGACGATTTAAATCTACACTACCGATTAGGCTCTTTAACACAGGTCAAAGTTCAAAAGCAAGGATTTTAACTACCGTCAAAAGACGTAAGTATGTACGCAGTCAGGCCGATAACTTTAAATGACGGTTGTAATGTTATGTACTTATATCCCTTAAACAAATATATTCGTAAGAAGATTTACAATAGGAGGTTTACTTTGTATGGAGCATATATATACATATGCCTCGTTCGCTCTGAATATATATATTCTTTTTTACACTACATGCTACTTCATATATACCTGTTAAAAATAAAATAGACAAAAAAAATTGTCGCTGATCAATCTGACAGAAGAAAATGAGCTATGGGTTAAATTAATATGCGCAAATGGGTAAGTTTTAGCATGTTCTCCTTCCGTAATCTATTGAAAACTAAAAGGAATGATGAATTTAGCCATACAAATTAATTAAATGGATAGAGAAACATGAATTACGATTTATAAGTATTTGTTTAACAGAATTTATGGACTGCATAATTAATGGTTTGTATATGTTATGTATGTTTAGATTAATAAATAGGTACAGAAATCACTTTTCAATTACTAATGTAACCAGGGAAAGGAAGTTATATAAGCTTTAAGCTTGTTTTCCGATCCCGAAATGTGTTTATTTACTGTATTATATGTATCATTATATGAATAAAATACTGTTTAAACTAATGTAACCCTGTTCAATACTAGCAGCAATATATCGCTCGGCTAGAGAGAACTTTAGCTCGATCGGTTGAGCCTCAGACTAGTAATGCAGTGGTCCCGAGTTCGATCCCTGACAGAGACAGGTATTAAATTTATTGTAAATCCTGCATCATGCTACACTAATAACACAGTAGAACTATAAAATAAAATTGTGGACCACAATTTGGATTCATGGACTGGCCTATGTACTCATTTAACTACACTATAGTCGCAAACATAGTAAGTTTTGGCAGTACTGCCAAAGTTCATTGTAAGCTCTTAATTGTGCTTGTAAAATTAAAACCTATGCATTGTTAACCTTGCAATTCTCAAAATGTTGCTATTAAACTTTTGGCGGCGAATAAGATATTAAAAGCTCTTCTTGTGCCGTCAGTATGAGAGTTACGATAAGGCCCTGCAGGTAGGGCTTTAGAATTGTACCTGCTGCCCCTATTGCATGATCGTAAAAGGCGACTAAATTTAAGATCTTATCTTTTCTATTCTTCCTAACTGACTTTATTTTTCCTAATGCCTCCCTTGGCACCGCCTTACTTTTGGCCTCGAGTTGAGCGTTCGCCCGTGTGAGGAAGGCTCTGGGTTCTGTCCCCTGGCCGAGACACACCAAAGTCTATAAAAGTGGTAGTTTCTGTTCCTGCTTAGCGCTCAGCAAAAAGGGAGTGGGACGACTGGTTCGCCCGTTGTCAGTATAATGTGACCGGGTGGGGTGTGTTGCTTGGTGTCTTCGGCGGCATGCTCCAGTGATATAGCACTATAAAAAGGGCAAAAGTTCCACTATACAAGAAGACACAACATGAATATACCGCAGTCTCCCGAAACACGCACCTCGCACAACATACACGCAACACACCGCATACATGGGAGGCCGTCCTTACATGACCATAGCTGTTAATAGGACGTTAATTAATCAAACAAACAAACAAAAGAGTTACGATATATATTACTTTAAACAAGTCGTGTATTATCTGGCATATGTTTACATCAAAGTTAAGTTTTTAAACTAATATGGGATTATTTTTAAGACCATTTCCAAACCCTCGTTGATCTTATGATTTATAAAAACGTTAAAGTATAGATCTGTACTTTTCCTGCCTGATTTTTTGTCAATTACAAGTGAAATATTGTATTATCGGACTGGTTTGAATAAACGTGTTTAGGAGAATTCAAAACTTATTGTAGACAATGAGGCAGGAATTTCCATACCATGCGTTGAATTCGACGAGACATATGATGGTAATTAAACAGATTTTCAAACATAATAATGACTCTATAAATGATATTAGGAACACAGTCCACAGTGTAACCAGAAAAAAGAAGGATGACATTTTATAATGAAAAGATAATTACGTCATGAATGTTTCATGTTCATCAGTTTGATAATCATTAATGTTGAAATATTGATGAACTATATATATTTACCCCATAACGATGAAAGGAAAAGGGCTAACATTTTCACCTTGTTGCAGACCTTTGAAAAAATATTATCTTGGATTTTAAATCAAGGCCTAAAAGGCGCTCCCTTGGTCCCAGGTTCAAATCGCAATGTCGTTTATTTACCCCTGGGTATATAGGTCAAAAACGTGAACCAAGCACTATCAAAAAGGGTAACAATTCCACTATACAAGAAGACACCGCAGTCTCCCAGAACACGCACAGCACACTTCATAACACGCTACACACCGCATACATGGGTTGCCGTCCTTACATGACCCTTGCTGTAAATAAGTCGTTAATTAAATTAAAGTCCTATCAGCAGCCAGGGTCATGAACGAACGGCCTCCTATGCATCCGGCGTGTTTTGGGTGACTGCGGTATATTTGTGTTGTTCTTTCTTGCAAAGGTGAACTCTTGGCTCTGGGTTCTGTCCCCTGGCCGAGGCACACCAAAGTCTATAAAAGTGGTAGTTTCTGCTCCTGCTTAGCATTCAGCATACAGGGAGTAGGACGACTGGTTCGCCCGTTGTCAGTATAATGTGACCGGGTGGGGTGTGTTGCTTGGTGTTTTCGGCGGCATGCTTCAGTGTCATAGCACTATAAAAAGGGCAACAGTTCCACTATACAAGAAGACACAACATGAATATACCGCAGTCTCCCAAAACACACACCTCGCACAACATACATGCAACACACCACATACATTGGAGACCGTCCTAACATGACCATAGCTGTTAATAGGACGTTAATAAATCAAACAAACAAACAAACCTTTGTGACATATCATTGAGGTATGCCGCCGAAGACACGAGGTAGTCCTACAGTGCACCCTTAATGAGCGTTAAGCAGGGGCAAAAACTACCTCTTTTATAGACTATGGTGTGTCTCGGCCAGAGGACATAACCAAAGAGCCTTCCTCGCAGGGGCGAGCACTCAGCCGAATGCCACAAGTGAGGCAGTGTCTAGACAGATGTTTGAAAATGAAAAAAAAAGTTATAAAGAAAAAAATAATATCCTAAATTGTGTCGCCTTTTATGATCATGAACTAGAGGCGATCACTCAGCCGAAGGGAGACGTTAAAAAGAAGAAAATAAGTTCTATGGTATTAACACTTCTTTTCAACTCCTTGATAAGTTTTGCTAAATAATGTCATCACAAGTGTTTACCGCTATAACAAAAACGTTTGCTGAGCTTCCATTTTAAATATGATTAACACAAAGTCCACAGCAGATCTAATTTGAGTGGGAATCATCTTATCAAATTCAGGAACACTACTCCATTTCCATCCATTATAATTGTACAAAAACAAAACAAACAAAAACTCACAGCCGGACAAACAGTCGCAAAAAACGGACTGGCGGACAAAATAGCCATATATCTTGCTGTAATTACACGGACGTTTGACATAATCACGCACACACATAATATATACAACTGGCTATGTCATTGTAAAGACAGACACAAAAAAATAAACTCTATTGTCAGTACTATCATTTAGAATATTTATATCAACCACTTTTAAAACCGTTTGTATTAATGCGACTCCATGTTTTACCATATGCTTACCTAGTATTGCGCTGATAAGACTATCTTAAGTATACCCAAACATGTTGATTCCATGTCTCATGTTCAATATACATGTACAAGGGCTAAATCATCAAAACAAATAGCTTGTGTTGAATAAGATTCCATGCGTCAACCACAATATACAAAGACTAAAACATTATAACCTGTGTACATATACCGTCGCTATTATTTATGTTTTATTGCACTTGATCTTATCCATACAATAATAGATAGACCTTATCCTTACAAAATTAGATAGACATTTAGAAAAGTATTATATATACATACCATGGCAGTGTCTTCTGCTGCTCTCGGCTGTGTTTGTTTAGTAGATATTCTCCCCATCCACCGGACAATATAAGTTCTACCACACTAATGATCCTACGACTGTCTAAATAAGGGTTTAGTGTTGTCCGAAGTATTGGTCAAATTCTTTACGTAGGTATCCGTGATTAATAAGCGTAAGCTTAAATATAGAGCCTCTTCAAACCCTGAGTTAAAGCCGACTGACATTACACGTAACCCAGCGACCCCTATTTACAACATTAGACTTAAATTTCCTTTCATGTAAGCTACGTATTCCCGATTAAAGGGAAGAAAGGGTTTATATATTAAATCCTGTCCTTAAGCTGGTCATATGTTAAGTGTGTCAAAATGGTATCCGTGTATTTAAGATCATATCCCCTCGATCCCCGGGGATACTGAACAAGGTAAATTTTATTTACCAAAATCAATAATGAAAACTAATCAAATATCGATTTTCTTCCATCGTGTCAATCATGATATTATTCCCGATAAACACTTCCCATTCATGCATGTAAATATGTTTAGAGTTCCTGTATTATATAAAGTATTTACCATGTTTTAATCGTTTTGGAAGACTGAACACACTAATCGGTTTATATTGAAGAATCTTCCATCTGTTTTTCTGTGTATATGGGCGAGTTTTATGCTATAAGGTGCTGTAAAGTTTACACCTTTTACAATTGTATGCGTCACAGAACAAACTACAGGGGACGCTAAAGGTGATATCGTACATTACATTAATACAGCAGAGTCATATCTTCATTTTTTAAAGGCCGCAATACATCGCCACAAAATGGCACTACACTCGACGAAATCAATTACTGACTATAGTGATAAATAAACTATTGACATTGACGCATTACTTTGACGTGTGGCGTTCATATTTATCTTGAGTACCATTGCCATTTACACGTTATCGATTTGAGTTTATATTCCTACAATGATTGTTTTGTTCGTACTTCAAAGTTTGATTCTATGTCGTTGTAAATATTGATTGAAATCTATTCAAGCCAAACAGATCTATAAAAAGAGAACGAGAGCGCTTTCTCAGACTGGGTATAATTAGATCGAAATTTATGTTAATAATAATCTGATTATGTTGCGTTAAGCTCGTACACAAGGACGTGGGTACTAATACAGTACATTAAATATCAATTACGGACCTTTGTTGAGGTCTATATGGTGTTATATCACCTAATGGACATAAACAACGGTCCTCATTTTTTTATATTAGATATGTCGTTTCTTTATCAAATGAAAGCAGATTCACAGGGAATAAATCAGGAAGGTAATATTGAAGACTAGTGCACATACTGGTGTTACTGATGTGCTAAATAGAATTAAGACACTGAAAGAGTGCAATATACATATACACGTATGTCAATAAGACAAAAAGTAAAAATATTGACAAAATAAACACTAACATAGTGTATATTAAAAGTTAGTTTCAATCAATAAGAGGTATAAAGATAGAGATAAACATAATATATAAATCAATGTGTTGAAGTCCATACGACTATCATACAATGGATTGTGACTTTGTTTGATGATTTTAATGTCCTATTAACAGCCAGAGTCTTGTAAGGACGGCCTCCTATGTATACAGTGTGTAGCGTGTGTGAAGTGCGAGGTGCGTGTATTGGGAGACTGCGGTATGTTAATGTTGTGTCTTCTTATATACTTATGAACGAGTCATCCCACTCCCTGTATGCTGAGCGCTAAGCAGGATCAGAAACTACAAAATGTACCACTTTTATATACTTTGGTGTGTCTTGGCTAACTATGCCTGTTAATTAGATCAAAAGTTAATTTTCGGCTTATCTTACGCTTCACTGGGTACTCCTAAATACCTCACGGTAAATAACTACACTATGCGACAAAACAGCGAAATGGTTCTTGATTTTTAAAGAAACATTCTGATTGTAACAAATACTTACTCGGAATTTTGCTTTTATCTACTGTTGTAAATTCAAATTAGGAAACCGATATATATGTTTATTCTAATGTTATACGTGTTATAAATAATTTTATTTTCTCCTTCTGGAAACGTATTGGGAGCTAACAATCCCGATTGAGCCGAGATCGCCGAGTGGTTAAGGTGTTCCAACAAAAGTACAATATTCGGTTTTGAGCCTGAAAACCAAAATCGACTTCAAAGGTCTGCTAAATATTGTCGTCATGTTTAAAGAATTAGGGGATCCAAAGATAAACTTTCAAATACTAGTTCTCCAGAGGGAGAATATATATAAACATTAAATAGTATAAATATCCCTTCCACAAACTTTCGGCCTCTTGGCCGTCTTCAGGTACATAGAAAAACAATAGAAGCTAGGTGAAATACATCTTGAACGTTTTGATATGATGCCGTAGCAACAATAACGTCATAAATATATAAATATTGTCGGATTTAAAATATGTATGGCTAGTATCAAAGATAATATATTACACTGGCATTTAGATAAATATTTTATCTTTGAAACGAACCATTCACTACGCTTCGCTGCACTTGAGTACGTAGTCCGATCAATATTTCATTTATCTATCTAAAATTGAGTACGGTATTAAGCTCATAACTATTTAAAACTCTCAAAAATGTCGTTTTACAGTAACAATTTAAAAGATCATTTGTTTCGGTTGAGGTATGTACCGAAAATTCGAAACACTTATACAAGAATCATTCATTCTAGTGCCATTTTTTAGCTCGCCTATTCGAAGAATAGGGGGAGCTAATGTTGTCACCCCGGCGTCGGCGTCAGCGTTGGCGTCCCATTTTACGTTAAAGTTTTTGAGCAAGTTTCTGTTTTGTCAATTGTTTAAGCTTAAGTCATCATAAATGTTTATGATTTTATTTTTCTAATGTGTATGAATGTTGAACGTGATAATACAACCAATTTGGGGCCCTTTATTTTTTTGAGTCTGTATATTTGTCATATTTCCATGTTAAAGTTTTTGAGCAAGTTTCTAATTTGTCTATTGGTTAAGCTTAAGTCATCATAAATGTTTATAATTTTATTTTCCTAATGTGTATGGATGCTGAACGTGATAATACAACCAATTTGGGGTCCTATAGGGGTTTTTGAGTCTGTTTATTTGTCATATTTCCATGTTAAAGTTTTTGAGCAAGTTTCTATTTTGTCAATTGTTTAAGCATAAGTCATCATAAATGTTTATGATTTTATTTTCCTAATGTGTATGGATGCTGAACGTGAGGGGGGTTTTGAGTCTGTTAAATTGTCATATTCCGATGTTTAAATAGTAAATAATTGAACATCAACTTCTTCTGAATAGGCGAGCTTTGCTGTTCTCCAAAAGCTCTTGTTATATTTCCAGTTACAAAGATCATGGTTAGATGTTTGTATATCTTGTACGTAATGCTGATAAAAATTATTTTCTAGACAACTGCTTCACTTTTGACTTCATTCCATTAGCGGCACCCGATGTAGTTGGACAATGCTTGTTTTATAATGCTGTTTGAATATGATCTTTATACCTATGTGATTCAATGAACCGTACAGATAATACCCATACTGTATGATATCATGCAAGAAATCGAAAAACAGAATGTACTCTTAGAGGTTTCCGACAGGTTTGTTTAACTATTAATCATATTTTGTATTAATGATTTACTTATTTACGTTAGTTGCAAATGGATTTCATAAATTATGAATCACAAAATGAACCATGCTGTATAAAGGAAAAGCAGAACAAAATTTCGTTTGCTAGATGGAGCTACGTTACATATTGAACAAATAACAGGAACTTTGCTAATGTGATACTGATAAATAATACATGTCAATGATTAAAAACATGAATTATTGTGGTCATGTTACGCCTTTGCGACTTGTTGTATTATACGATTTGATTCCATAGACACGAAACTATTGGAAAATAGTTTAGGTGAGTGGATGTTTCACTGATATCGAACACGGAAAAGAACAACAACTGTAAGTATAAAAATACTTAAATAATGATTTCTATATATTCACATTTCATTTTGATATATATGGGAATAATTCTTAATTGAAATAATTATGATATATCTGTATATGTTGTATATATTAAGAAGGCTGACCCCCTAGGTTTTGTTTGTTTGTTTGATCAATTAACGTCCTATTAACAATAATAATAATTGTTATTGAACTAATTATGATATATATATATTTGTGTATATTGTTTATATTTAGAAGGCTGACATCAAGACCCTAACTTTAGTAGACTCCAATTGTATAAATGTTCTGGGGCATTAACACGTTTTCTGTAAAGAAAACATATCTGTATAATGTTTGCAAATGACAGAAAGAGTCTAATTGTCTTCCACATTTTCATTTCAATTCAAAGGGTGTGCATACCTTAAACAAAATTACGATGTATATGATTTTATTTAAAAATTCCATACTATAAATATTCTAAACTTCAGATGCTACCGAGTTACTACCTGATTCAGCTTCTAGAAGCATGGCTCATTTTGATGTCGATAAGTGTCGTCCATTTACAGAACAGTAAGTTCATTTCCTCATGAAAGTAATTGGATTTGCTTCCCTTTATGAATAGGAATTGAGAAATAGACGTTTCATCGGAGTGTTATTTCATCTGCAATAACAACATTCATTGATACAATTTTAATCACGATTTGGATAAGATAGCAGAATCTCAATCCAGAATTATGAAGTTATGAAGAACAAACTTGCCGTTCTTGTTTTTTTACAGCTCAAGTATTTAATTTTATTCAGAGAATTGAGATTAATTATGCGTCCTGTGAAACAGGAGACTCTCAACCCGGAGAGTAAGATTCTTGAGAAGAAGTTGTCAAACAAAAGGTTTCGCCGAGTGTTTGACAGTTTAAGATCTTATCCCGAGTTTTAACGGTATGGTTGGTGAATTCCATGTCAGTATAATAACGGATATGATATCCCGGTCGATATCTTTGTTCATATGATGGAATGTGTTAACATTCAAATTTAGGCCAAATATCTTGCTATTATAAATCATTACAACAGATGCACATGTCTCTAAGAACTCATATATATTCTTTACGTTGAAGGTTTAGCGTCTTGTTAAAGCCCCATTATGCTTTCACCAAACAATGCTAAAATATACATTAACATCCCTTATGAAAGGTTCTTCATTTGGTTTGTTTCCAATGAAGATAATTACGCCATAATTAATTAGTAAAGAATTCTTAAAATAGATCGGGTTGATTTGCATAGTTAAAAATACCTCGTGTATACGTAGATGTTTGATACTCGGATATAGTAAACTAAACAAGCGTGGCCGAGAGAGAGGGCAGTTTTGAGCAAACGGTGAGCAATACAATGTTCTATAACTGTTTTAATATATGATACATATTAGATTTCACAGATTATAAATGTGTCCTATCAAAGGTTACATAAAGTGTATATAAAGCTTAATATAAAATACGTATTAATCGAAAAATACTGCATGTATATATAAGTTATTTGTAAATATATGTATACATATCGTATATTATATCTATATATATCTATTCTCAGTATTCATGTACCCAACATATATGTGTTTGTTAGGACCCAGCACTTAAATGAAATATATACCGTTGCTATTACCTCCTTTATTCCTTTATCAAATATACATGTAAACATTTTCTGGTATATATTCCAACTGGGGGTGGGGGGGGGGGTGCTATTACAGTCGATATTTCATTTCTGTATAATTAACTGATTAAATGTTTCCCGATTACGTTTCGTGTGGTTAGAAAAGATCAAGTATTGATTACCAGGTGCATGAGTCTTAATTATCGTAAGGGCCTTTTTTTTTATATAGGCCTACAATTTTATGTACACGGAACGAATTAAACTAATCAAAGACTCCCATTTATATAAGTACAAACGTCAGTATTAGAGTGAACTTACGGGATATAAATATTGCCAATCTATTGGAGTTTCATCATTAAAAAGACACAACATATATTATTTTGACCCTTGATGCTACCTGGTGGACTATCATTTGCCGTCAGTACGTAATTCTTAGTGAAGTAGGTACCGTACCGTATACATGTACGTAGTATAAAGGAAAAGGAAATTGAAACTGAAATTTCTCTAATTTCACGAGTGTGCATTCCATTTTACGCTGAACGTGAATTATGTTTATTAGGCTAGCATTCAGCCCATTTGTTTTCATAGAAAAAGTTCGATTTATGGATTTAAGTCTAAAAGTTTATGCGCTAAATAAAATATGTAAGAAAAATAAGTTCGTGATGCCTAGGACTTTACCGATCTTATTAAAACGGACATTTTCCCCATTTTCTCTTCTTTAAATGAAGGACTGATCCAGGTTTTCTTAAGCTTTTTTGGTATACTTTTCCACCAGATCTTCTTCACTTGATGAACTGTATAGAAATCATTAACGGACTGTTTTTATGCTCCATTTCTTGGTACTATTCAATCAAACCAAACTATTCTATATTTTGTACGTGAATTCTTTTCCTGTCCCGTGCATGCAATGACTTCTGAGATGATATGAATCACAATGGCCTACATGTGGTTCAAGCACAGGTGTTTGGCTCTATAGATATTTCTCTCTTATATATACACATGTATCTTTACATGTATCATAAACATATATTATGTATATTTGCTTCTGCATGTAGTAATTACAAAGTTCATAAATATTATATTATGCTACAATGTGCATGTTCTCAGTTAGTAATTCATTATCATGATCACTTGTCATGGATATATCCACAGGTTTACGACGCGCGCGCAAAAAAGATATATTTTAGCATTTTGTTTTTGCACGCGTCGTAAACCTGTGATAGACCCTGTTGTCTCAAACACTGGTCTAAGTTTATGTTCGGTATTCGATGGAGTAGAACATGTAGGCTTACCAGACTTCGTATGTATGTATACATCGCTGTATTATTATAAAAAGAAACAAAGTATTATATCTATATTGCAGGTAACGACATGGCGTATTTGTGTTTACTTTCAGTTGTTTACGAGTTTTGTCGAGCCACCCCATGGGAGGCCTCGTCAGGTAACACAAACGCGTGTTCGGTTTCGATGTACATTTCAATAAAGCTAGATTAGGCCCTATAGGCATCTATAAATCTTAATTACAAAATATATAAGATCAGCAAATACCATTGTAATTATAATTTTGTTAATTGCTTGCTTTCCATTCAAGAACAAAAACTTTTTGAATACATGTAGTTTTAGTCTAGTTTTATATAGAAACTACATGAGTACATGTACATGTAAATACATACACAACATGTATTTGTACTGTAGGTCCACGCGTGGAATGCGTTGGTTCGTATACGTGCAGTCGATCGCGATCGAGCAGCTTGACCGCTAGTTCATATATTATCGTTGTTTGAAGAATTGGTCTCGCTCTTCACCACGTTCCAACGGACCCATGTGTGTTCGCTGACACGTATTTGGCGAGTTGCGTTCGCCATGCATGATGTTGAAGTTTGTTAGGGAAATTCCACTTTTTATGTCCCTACGCATGCGTACTAGATTGTTTTGGCTGTGTGGCGGAACTACGGATTTCCCCCTCTCCGAAGAGGGGTTTTCTATTGTTTTTGAAAAACATGGAAATGTTTGGAAATTTTTATTAGCGGATATTTTCATAAGGATATATGCTCTACTATTCAGCAAAGTTTGGTACTTTATGGCGATATTTTTTCACCCAAAACATAATGGGGCTTTAACAGCTTCGGACATTTAATAATGGTCTCTCCATATGAATTATACAGGAATGTTTATAAATTTATGAGGAAAACGTCGTATTTTAAAGTAAACGATTGCACATTTTAAAGTGCTAATTAACTGAAGATTGCAGCTAGAGACAAAAAACATTCCATCGGGCCGTACTATACTGGCAAAACGCACGCCAGTCGTCCCACTGTCTTTATGCTATTTATGTAAGCGCTGAGCAAAAGCAGAAACTTAAGAGAATCTTATAGCCATAAATGTTTTCATTACACATATGCTCCGTCTATATATGGGAAACACTCCTTAATGAACTTTGCTGGGAAATCATTTTTTCCCGATATTTATCTCTTTTTATGTAATATAGAGTTATAGAAAAAGGAGTCAGTTTTTTATGCTAAAAATCTATGTTGTTTCCTCATTTTAGCTCTTTATCCTCTTATATTAGTATTGTTTTTAAGTAATTTGTAATTTTTGTTTCGGAAAGATAATGGGTCTTTTGGAGATCATCATTTTCTATTTCAGTCTCTTGTGACTCCCCACTAGTGACGGGCCCACTCGGCGTAGAAGATTTCGATCTTACGACAGATTTACCATATCACTCGGACGGACGATGTCACCCGAAGTATGCCAGAATGAATGCCCCTTGGATGCACGGATTCATGGGTCCATATCTCCAGGTAATAGGCACACTTTGTTATATTCAATGGAACATTTAGGTTTTTTTTCCTCATACCTACGGTAGTAGTCCTAGCTTATATCATGCAAAATACTCATATCGTCTGAGGCTGTATTACATGGCTACCCTTACAATATACTCACGTCGGCTGCGGCTGTATTACGTGGCTACCCTTACAATATTCTCGTTTCGTCTGAGGCTGTATTACGTGGCTACCCTTACAATATTCTCGTTTCGTCTGAGGCTGTATTGCATGGCTACCCTTACAATATACTCACGTCGGCTGAGGCTGTATTACATGGCTACCCTTACAATATACTCATGTCGGCTGAGGCTGTATTACATGGCTACCCTTACAATATACTCACGTCGACTGAGGCTGTATAACGTGGCTACCCTTACAATATTCTCGTTTCGTCTGAGGCTGTATTGCATGGCTACCCTTACAATATACTCACGTCGGCTGAGGCTGTATTGCATGGCTACCCTTACAATATACTCACGTCGGCTGAGGCTGTATTACATGGCTACCCTTACAATATACTCACGTCGGCTGAGGCTGTATTACGTGGCTACCCTTACAATACAACCCCGTAACGTCATAGCGTCAACAAAAAGGCCGCTTTCTCTGAAAAAATGAACGCCGATTTCAAACCCAGGCTTATTGCAAAGGACAAAAATGGTGGGAGTTACGTTACAAAATCGCGCGACTTTCCATGATTGGAGAATCCTTATTATTTTTAAACGATAAATGAAAAGCCGACTAAAAAGATCCGCTAAAAGATCTATTAAATCTATTTTTGATATATGATTCCCCTTTTTCACTTATTCACCCCTGACATATCATAATAGACTGGTCTAGTCTTTGATTTAGAGTTTGAATGCGTAGAGAAGCTGTCTGATCTAAGAAGCGTTGCATATAAAACTTACAGTATAATTTTACATTCACATTCAGTCAAAGCCATGATGGAAAAGGTTTCGAAATAAAAGAAATAATCGATAGTATAATTCATTGAAGACATTTTAACTCTGATATATTCTGTGCACATTGTTGCGGTAATTATTTTTTACCTTTCCTTCCTCAGATAAGACTGAGAAAACCATCAAAAATAACAGGATTTATGATAAGCGGCAGATCGGGATTCAACTTTTACGTCACCAGCTATAATGTCAAGTACAGTAATGATGGTACTATATGGAGTACCTTAATGGATGCCAATGGATCTCCAAAGGTGAGTCAGGAGGTATTCCGAAAGTAACGCTTTTCTCCGTATTTTCTATAGATAATTTGTATATATCACAAAGTTACTAGTGTGACTCATTTCTGTCGCCATTTGTAATTGATTCCGGATCAATTCAGAACTAACATTTTAATTGCTTTCTTCCTGTTTGGAAAGGCGACGATTACATTTCAAGACTCATCGGAATGGTATTATTGTGGATCGCCTGTCGTATTTTTGTTCTTGTTAAGAACAATGTAGCATGAAAGAGAAAGAGGCGGATGGAGGAAGAGAGAGAGAGAGAGAGAGAGAGAGAGAGAGAGAGAGAGAGAGAGAGTGATCAAAATATTTTGTGATTTCGATAAACCTATGCTAAATTACAGGGTGATCGGGTGGTGTAGTTGTTAAGCAAGCCATTCGCCTTTCACCTAGTCGGCCGGGGTTCGATCTCCGAACGGACGTGAAAAGGTCAGGGGTGACCTGCCCGATCACGTGAGATTTCTCCAGGCACTAATAAGTTTCCTCCTACTCTAAGACCCCTCGCGCACTTTCATTTGTGCCATCGAATGTGATTTGTATTAGTTGCATAAATTGTTTCATAATCGATATAAAATAATTAAAAAAGTTTATATTTTGAATTACATTACTGAGCTGTGGCTTCACTTCTTTTCGAAAATAGACATCTTTCTCTATCATTTTTTCATAATACATTTGTATATACAAATTGTTAAATATTAATAAATATACCCTGTAATCTCGATAATAAGCCTGAATCGGAAATTTGCCGGCCTTTAAAGTAAGCCTTGTATTTCTTAAATCTATTTTGAAAATATACCTGTTTTGAAAGTAGGCTGCACATGAAATTCTTTCCAAGGAAATAATCTGAACCAATTTTACTGCCGTGTGTTCAATATAACGTTCTGTATACGTGCTACGTATATACATGTATACATCAATCCATATTTGTACAAATTATCGAATTTGTCCATGAACTTAATTTATATTTTGTTTTCGTTTAATTGAATATACCATTTATAAACTACAATGAAATGTTTCAAAGTAAGTCGGTCTCGTAAGGTAGCCTTACAATATAAATGACTTCGACGGGCTTGAAAAAATGACAGTTCTGAAAATTATCCTAGGATTTCCAAACTAATAAGAATATCAGCCGCGGCTTATTATCGAGTTTTTAGGGTATTCTCTTATCTTCCCAGATATTCACTGGCAACACCGACATGTACTCCGCTGCTTCAGCAGTCCTTGAAACCGCAATCAATGCTTTGTACATTCGCGTGACTCCAGTGACATGCGCCGGCTATTGTGGTTTTCGTTTTGAAATTCTTGGCTGCCAACTTCCACTGCAAGGTTGGTATTGTCGCAAAGTAGATGAAAACATTTACGGACATTTATATAATATAGTATAATTCAATTTTGCTTGTTACGAGCATTTTCATTGGCTTAAAAATTTACTTTATCAGCCCATAAAGGAAAAAATGCCGTCGCCGTTGTAACCCCCCCAACCCCCCCCCCCCCCACCCCCCCCCCCCCCCCTCCCCCCCCCCCCTACCCCCCCACCACCCCCCCCCCCCCCCCCCCCCCCATTCGCTCTGATTGGCTGAGATGACGGCGTAATAATTTCATAGACAAAAGAGTCCCAAAATGAATTTTAAATGTTGAAGAGATTATCTTTAGTAAATTGAATTATAAGGATTAATTTGAATAGATTTTTTATGTTATGGAGATATAACACAAAAATCTGAGTGTACTCTCATCATAAACCGCTTCGCGGTTTATTTAGAGTACACTCAGATTTTTTTGTTATATCTCCATAACATAAAAAATCTATTCAAGTTAATCCTTAAATACACTTTAGATATCGGGGACAAGGGATTATGAGAAATTATGTCATTAGCAAAATAGACGTCAATTATTTATTACATTTTCACGGTGAAATATTAGTGATTTTTTCTGTGAAAATATATGTGGTATTTTACTTGAGTGACAACAGTTTTTATAAGTTCACTCAATATTCACCAATCAGAACACAGCATTTTCAGAGAAAACATCATTTTGGCAGTAAATATAAAGCAAGATTATTAGGGCCAAGGGATTATTAGAAATTAGTCAAACATATTATATACCAATTCTGGTGTTCCGAAATGGTGTATATTGAAACATGTTCAGAAATACCAGAAAACATTGAACAGGGTCTTAACTATGTAATTATATGTGATATGTGTAACACATCAATTGACATATAAGATAATATATATGACAAATTATTGCTTCATAGATTTAAATGTCTCGTAACAAACAATTAAATGAAGGCAAGCGTTTGTTCTTCTATACATCCTAAATACCACAGGGATTACTTTTACTGTCGTTATATCCACCCCTATACCATCTGATAGTAAAGTTGAAGGCAGTTCAGGAGAAACATCTGACCAATCACAGGCCTACAAAGACTTCATTTGGAGACTACAGAGGATTTCATTTGAATCGGAAAAGAATCGAATAACGGTACGATGTGGCTGACTGTACATGTGTTGCTTTGAAGTTGGGCGCCGCTCTCCCTGTAATCCCTCACGAAAATATCTGCAGGCCTGTAATTGTCAGTGCTTTTTCCTGAACTGACTTAAGTTGTATTATGTGATATTCTAGGGAGATATAACGACAGTGATAGTTAACCCTGAAATATCGAGGACCCTTTCAGCGACGTCAAAAAACTAAATATGGTTGACTTAATTACTTAGTAATACAGACCCTGTCCTTAAACAAATACTGTAAACTAAACCGACTTTCTTTTGCGTCCTATGTACTTTCGTTATCCTAGTAAAATCGCGAAAGTTAATTTCGTGAGTTACATCATATTTATTGATTTTCGATGCATTTTTTTTCCAATCAATGACTTTGAAACGTCGCAAAATGAAAATCGCGAAATTTATTAGCCGCGACAGAAATTTGATTTACAGTATACTTTATGTAAGAAATTTAAATAAATCACTTTAGGTCATGATGACTCACGTTGTAACTTAAATATATGACAGATAGATATATTAACGCGAATGAAAACTGTGCATCAAATTAAAAATTCCCTTAGTATTGTAGTACTGTTACACATACTTTACTGACATTAGGAAAACAGACATGCTGGAAAACCACTGGTGCCACTGGAATCCCAACGTTTGACGTTTTTAGTACATCAAAGACGGATACGGCTCAATGTGGAAAGGAATGTCACAAAGAGGACGCCTGCGTCGCTTTTACCTTCAACCCTGAAACTGGCCAATGTGAAGGTCACAGTCACGACAACTACGTCAAGGTCACCACACAACCATCGATAGTCGCCGGTAAACAAAACCCTTCCCTGATGTTTGTGAGACGGGAGACTTGCCCATGACGAGATGAGTCGTCTTTGTTGAAAATACCTCAATATCAGATTATTTAACAGTACGTGAGTTGATAAATACAAAGGTAGTCAGACTTTGCTGAACATAGTAGACCAATGACTGGCTTGAAGAGATTTCCTTGGAATAACCACACTGTACCGTTATTCATTGCTGAAGATCAACTGATTTGCCATGACAATTTCCTGTTTTGTCGTAGCATGACCTGACAGAAACATAAAAAACAGCACCTATGTCTAAATGTATTTCTCAAAAACCATGCAAATACTTTAGAAGTACTTTGTCTACGTGTTTACTCAAATAGCTTGATAATAGTTACCATGGATACTTGATTTGTTAGTTATTGTAAACGCTCGATCGTCTGTACGCCAAAAAACTATATATTAAGTTTAACCCGCAGTTCAATGCCGATGAAGCCTAGTCTATATGATTAAAGATTTTTAGATTAATCTACTCACCTGCTATCAAAAACCACAACACTAGCATACATTGATAGACTGGCCACAATGACGTGGTCTTCGAGTGACTGAAATGATAGCTACAGATAAGTTTTCTGAGCAAATAATGGAAACTTTACAATTCGCTTTTTAGAATAGATCAACACTTGCACATCTAGTTTCTTGTTATAGTATACACGTTTCGCGTTGTTAAATCCAATATGATACATGTAATTGGTAGAGTGGCCTCCATTGAAACGTTATTAAATTATCGTGTATCACGGATATGAAGGTTTAGAAGAGTACACTAGAGTGCCATAATTTACATCGGATTCGGTAATCTTTTTACACTTTTTGAAATTTTGATTTTATTGGGGGTTTTCATTCAGTAACATAACAATATGGAAAAAAACGCGTTCTGAATTTTCTTTTAAAATAGAAATTTAAAAAGAAATGTTTTTGTCCGTGTTCTAGTTTTAAAACTGCATAAAATATATTCTTTCAAGCTATTTATTGTGACATTTTCTTCTTTTATCCTTACCAAGTAATGTCAACAAAACGTAACCTCCTTATTCATTAAATGACATCTTTGCAACCACTTAACGGGAAATATGTATCTATCAGGATGACGTATAAAACATTTCATTTTAACAGATAACAATTTCTTTGTTATCGGAAGACAAACATCATCAAAATAACAAATTCAAAAAAAATGTTAAAAAAGCACTGAAGCAAATGGGACAAAGGATGTTTACATACCTATGGCACGGTACATACATTAGTGAAAAGATAGTATGTTTGGTCCTATAGTTTATGAATCTAAGTACAGTTAATAAGGTAATAACGTTACGCCATATTTCAAATATTGTTCCATGATCCTGGAGCTTGATGTTGTTGTTGAGTATCGTTAAGGTTTAAGACCATCTTTAAATTAGTGATTTTGTGTACAAAATGTGCATTTCACAGTTTCGTAAGTCCATAGGGGTTCAGTACATATTTCTGTCATCAAATAACCATGTCATTATGTTTAGTAGTGTCCATAGCGTGTGATAGGACCGCTTGACCGGATTTAATTTAACAAAGGCATACACATGGAGTCCTTAGCAGGAAAAATGGCGGCTGCAGTACGAGTGTGAGAGTATTCTGTAAATTTAATTTGTTAAACTTGTTAATTTATTACTGTTTTCTTAATAATCAACATTTGTCTTTTATATTGGAGTTATTGTTGTTCTTGAATTGAACTTATATGATGAGGGTGTCCTATTTATACTCATAGAACCCGATTCTACCAAACTGACATATTGCAAGCTGATACAGCTACATGTTATAGTAAAATGAGTAAATCATAAGCTCCTTTAAAAGGCTGTATTGACAAGCTTCGTGGTGCAGAACCTCACAAGTGTTCCATGTATTTTGATAGCGACTGCAGGTAGGGCGTTAAAATTGTACCTGCTGAAATTGATATTCTGGTCTCAGGAAAATTTCCATCCTTTCAAATACGTAGTATACATTAAGCGGCACAGGTAGCAGTAGGTCAGTGTGGTAGAATGAGGTTTGCAGGTAGGACGTAAGAATTGTACCTGCTGCCCCTATTGCATGATCGTAAAAGGCGACTAAATTTTGAATCTTATCTTTTCTCTTCTTCCTAACTGATTTTATCCTTCCTAATGCTTCCCTTGGCATTGCCTCATTTTTGGTCTTGAGTTGAGCATTCGCCCCTGTGAGGAAGGCTCTGGGTTCTGTTCCCTGGCAGGGACACACCAAAGTCTATAAAAGTGGTAGTTTCGTCTCCTGTTTAGCGCTCAGCATACAAAGAGTGGGACGACTGGTTCGTCCGTTATCAGTATAATGTGACCGGGTGGGGTGTGTTGCTTGGTGTCTTCAGCGGCATGCTTCAGTGATATAGCACTATAAAATGGGCAACAGTTCCACTATACAAGAAGAAACTACATGAATATACCGCAGTCTCCCAAAACATGCACCTCGCACAACATACACGCATCACACCGCATACATGGGAGGCCGTCCTTACATGACCATAGCTGTTAATAGGACGTTAATTAATCAAACAAACACATTTAGACGACCTCCATTTAGGAATATTTCGATTTTCGTTTTATCAGTGTTAACCGCCAACTTCCATTTACTAGAATTCTCATTGAGACTATAAAATTGGCTTTGTCGACCTTCCGCAGTTTCAGAAAAAAAGATTGTCAGAGTATATCAAAGGGGATAAGCTTAATTTAATTCCTTCTATCAAACGAAGTTTCAAAATCAGTAACGACAAGAGAAAACAATAGAGGCGAGATAACCTCTCGGGTATTGATGCGCTCACCTGTCGACATTTTTTACAATCTCGTACACGCTTACACCATCTCGTGCCAACATACCTCCTCAGTATAAAAAGTATTGTACTGTTCATTTACGTCTGATGAAGATAACAGTGTGGTTATCAAAACGTCATGAGTAATCATTTTGTTGGTTGTTTCAAATAACCATTTATATAACATTTCTGACCAATCTACACGCAACACACCGCATACATGGGAGACCGTACAACATGACCTGTTAGTAGGACGTTAATTAATCAAACAAACAAACCAAAAAACAAACAAACATACAAACCGTTCTGAAGAATACGTTTCACTCTATTTGATAACTGTTTCGTCACTCGCCAATTAAGTAATCAGTCGATGGGTCCCATGCATGGTGTTAATCAACTTAAATAGTAGTGAGACTAAGCCTTCAGGTAGGGATATCAAATAATTTAATTGATCATACAATATTGTCTTATGGACATAAATGACTAAAAATGAGAAATATACTGTCATCACAACAAAAGTAGGTCCTAATTAAAATTTGATTTCTGTACTTGATGTTGCTTACCATATGTTAGAGATGAAATTTCTTGTTTCGAGAAATTAATATACATACAGTGTAGACGTTTTCAAAAATATCCAAAAATATAAAATATATACTGGTTACAAAATGTACGAAGTGGGCTTTTGCTTTAAACTTAATCAAATGTTTTTCTTGCAAAAATTCCAAGATTTGTAATAAAAATTTGTGTACTCTTCCGGGTTTCCCCAAGAGCAAACCTTGGACGCTCGTCCTAGATTACAAAACTGAAGTTGTCTAATGAAAATATTAGCTGTTCCCGAGTACTTGGCCCGTCCCACGACTACAACGACGATAACACAAACAAGGGAATAAACCGACCGGAACCTGAAAAACCAAAATCGACCTCAAAGTTAATTTTCTTTGCTAAATATTGTCGAATTTAAAATTTAAGATAGTATATTATTCTGGAATTAAGATAAATATTTCATCTTTGAAACGAGCTATTTACTACGCTTCGCTGCACTTGAGAACGTTGTGCTATCAACCGCGGATCTCTCACGATAGTCAACGAGCCGAGTTCCGTTTATAATGATTTCTACCTCTAATTGCATGTTCAATTACATATTATATCTGTGAATCGAAGTTAAAGTTAAACGGACCTGACACCTACACTCCAGTTCCGTTTAACTTAAACGGAACTAGGAATCAGACCCGAGTTCCGTTTAACACAAATACTGGTCAACGTGCAGAGTTCCCTTTATTAGGATTTCTACCTCTAATTGCATGTTCAATTACATATTATATACGGGTATCGAACTTAAAGCTGACATGAATAATAATGCGTGTAGTATTAATATAAGATAAAAACACTCCAAAACAAAACAAAATATCGTTTTACAATTACAGTTTAAAAGTTAAGCCGTTTGGGTTAAGTTGTTCGTTTGTTTGATTATTTAACGTCCTATTAAAAGCCATGGTCATCTACGGACGGCCTCCTATGTTTGCTGATTGTAGCGTGTATGTAGTGTGCGCATTCGTGTTGTGTCACGTGTTGCTGCCAAGAACACCAAGAAAGACACCCCACCCGGTCACACTATACTATGTACCTTTAAACATCAGATCAATATCACATATTTATAATAACTCTAATTACTTAATACGGAATATCAGCAAGTGCATTTTGATAATTAGACTATACATTGTATGCACAGCACAAAAATCGAACATGACACAAACTGTTTGAAAGTTTGCATGATAAAAACATCCACACGTGAAAATATCCAAGTATACAGTAAGCAAGAGGAACATATAAAATATTTTGAACATAAATATATGTATTAAGTAATAATTATATTTACCGATACGAGTATATATATATATATAAGTATATCTTTTAATTGTGAGGAATCTTTTAAAACAAAAGAGCATTTTAATTATAAGAAGACATTATCTTTTATCATATTATTCTTGAAATAAGCATGATATTTTATTAACAAAAGTATTCGTCTTACAGCTTTATACATTTTAGGTGTCGCAATAGCATGCAGCGCTTGCTTGTCTTGTTTCACAGTATGACACGTGAAATAGATATTCTGGTATCTTTACAATCAAATTTAAAAAATATCAATGACTTTTTTCTAATACATTTGAAATACATTTACGCATTTAAAGTTATATGCGCCGAAAGTTTCATACCCATAAATCAAGAAGAGCTTTTAATGTTATTTATCACCAAAAATTACCAACATTTTGAGCATTACAATACTTACATCACATAGGGTCAAGTTTTACATGTTCAAATAAAGAACTGAAGATAATTTTGTGAGCACTACCAAAAATTATTATTTTTACAGCTACAGTGCAGTGACCAAATGCATACGATCATGAAGCCAAGCTATGATCTAGAATATCATTTCACATTTGTACAGTGTTATTATTGTACCTGTAAAGAGATTTTTGTTGGTATGTTTCCATCTAAACATACATAAGGCATGAAAACAAGATATATATATTGCATGAATTCTGTGTTGTAATTTGTTTATAAGCCATCACACATGTTTGTCTGTCCAATTGAATGATTTTCATAGCCAAACATAAATCTCACCTGATGGTTTTCAAAAAAATACTCAAGACAAAATAATAAAATTTTCTAAATTTTAGTTTCATTTCTAATACAGTTAATGTTAGACTGCTACACGTAGCTTGGTTTAAACGTTCACTGCGTTACCACTAGTACAGTTGCACTATTCTACATTTGTAATTAATCCCCATTAAGCCAGGAATATCGAGCACATATGATAGGCGGTGTCAGTTTTAAAACTCACGATCATACAACATTAGTTTACATGCTTTCACATCGTGTTCGTACAGTATTACTAATAAATGGTTTTTTTTTCTGGACCATGCTCGATCACTTTCGGCTTTGTCTCATTAGTAGTTGAACAACGTTTGTTCATAATGGTGTTTAAGTATGAATTTTTTACCGATGTGAATCAACGAACCGTAGGGATGAGACCCTTAATGTATGTTATTATGTTAGAAATCGAAAAACAGTATATCAACGATCTTATCAATTATGTAGTACTGAGGGATGTTTACGACTGGCTTATGTAACTGTCAATTGTTACTTTAATATGGGCAATAATTAACTTACGTTAGTTTCAAATGGATTTCATTAATTTTGTATAGCCCAATATAGCATGTCAAGGAATCTACTCGGACACAGCAATGTAAAATGATTTATCATCACTCAGCTTCCAATATGTGTTGAATTAATGAAAATTTCAATAAAATTACGTTTGCCGAGTGTGTGTGTTTTGGAAAACTATCTATTCATATATTATAAACAAAACAGAAAGAACAATACTGATAATGATACTGATACGGTGATACTGATAAATAATACAGGTCAATAATTGAAAACATCAATTCTATTGGTCATATTTCATGATGGAGATGTCAATTTCACAATATAAAGATATATCTATTTGACTTGTACTATACAACTGTATTCCGTAGACATGAAACAATTAGAAAAGTTTTTAGGTTAGTGGATGTCTCACTATAGATCAGGAGAACTGAACATCAACTGTAAGTATACAAATAATTAGATAATGATTTTCATAAATTCACATTTCATTTCGATATGTATAGCAATGTAATTGCTATTAGAAGTAATCATGATATGTATACAAGGCTGAACGCAAGGCCCCCATATGTATATATTTACATATGCCCCTATATAGTCAACGGGAGGGGAGTTGCGTTCAAATTAGCGTAAACGCAACGACGCATAAATACAAACCCAGAGTAGGATCGGACTACTTCTAGTTCACGCTTCGGTAAAATTTTGCGTCATATGATAATCTAAATAAACTTTAATTACTTAATTTATATTTTACCTTTTCACAGATGACAGATTTGCTTTGAATTGATAATAAATTAAAAAAAGGATTTCGGTCTTCTATTTGTCTCAAGACTGATCCTTAGGTCGATCGCTGGTCGAGGCTACAACCGGGGGCTTTCCTCAGGAATGTTAGCCTAACGTCAGTCACACACCATGCAAACACTTGTCTGTCATCCGTACAATCAAATAAAAGTCGTGACTATGAAGAATTTAGTCTATATTGCGTACGTAGACCGATACATACATTACAAACATTCAGCAGCTCAACAGTCATACCATTTGATCAACAGACTATTTTACAGTTACTTTCCTCGGTTAAAAATCAGATATGGCGGCTCGCTCCACTTCGGACCGCATCACTACCCTGACAACGATATATACCGGTAGTCGTTCCGCCTCGGTTATCTCAATTTTTATTCGAATTGGACATTATTGATATATTATCAAATTGAAAAAAAAACCACTTAATTTAAAAATAATTTAAAGGTGTCATTGTTAAATTTCAAATCAAACTGCATCTATAACATTCAACAATCGGAACTATATCTTCGGTCACCCTGACTACCTTAGTTTCCCAACTTAGCAACCACAACCGTTTTAAATTTGACGTAAAGTAGACTTATTTATGTAAATATAAAGATTGAACATAACGCGCTACATTGAATATGTCTGTATCCCATTGCGTTCATACCACCTTTAACGCAATCAAAACACTGTTCAATCTCTATATATACGCTATATTTAAATGTTTTGGGTGTAAACAAAGATATATATGTATAGGTTTGTAAATTTCAGAATGATTTGAAATGTTCTCAAATTTTCAGTTAAACTCAAGAAGTGTGCATATCTAAAACATTTCATATTTCAAAATGATGATTTTTATGATTTTATTTTAATAAACTCAATACTATAAATATTAATTCAGATGCTAAAGGGAAATCACCTGATTCAGCTTGTAGAAGCATGGCTCATTTTGACGTCGATAAGCGTTGTCCATTCACAGGACGGTAAGTCATCTCTTTACAGAGATTTTCTTGTTTTCTTATTGCGGGATATTCATAGTAGAACTAATCGACTATTTTTCATCTTTCTTTCTTCTCATTTGTAATACCTTCTGCCGCTTAATATTTTACCTGGTAGCTTTAATGTACTGACATCAATATACAATGCTGATTACCTGGTAGCTAAAAATGTACAACAGCAAATATACAATGTACTTTTGGATTTAAGTTAGACGACTGTTTTTGGCCATATATATGAAGCAGGATAGAGTGAGTGCCGTGTGTTTTCAGCAGTATGCTGCCTCATGAAATAGAGCACATCGTCCTTTGATAAACAGATACTGCTATGACATTGATTAAACTAACGAACACGCTATTACAGTATGGGGTGCGCTGCTCAATGTCTTTTTGTGTATGTCCTGGGTGTTTAATTCACTTTATCAGAAACCGTGTTTTTAAAACTTTATATTAGAAAAAATATGTGAGCATCACAATTGCACAAGCACGATTCATTTGTGTCTGATATGTAAATACCATGGCGAGATCAGCGAGAGAATAATACAACTCAATCTTAATTTCTGATTGTTTTTGAAAAAAAACCTTTTCCAAACCCTTTTTTCTTAGACTTGCTCATCACCTTTTATACGATATTCCCTGGTAGTCAATCGTTAGTTTGCTTCACTTCCTTAATAGGAATTGAGAAATAGACGTTTTATCGGACGGCTATTAGATTATTATAACTAGGTATTAGAGAATATTTCTCCCATACCAACGGGCGTCATACTAGCTGGTCCCACGCAAAGCAACCCCATGCGACATGAGTTTATTGCATGAGACCAGACACCAAACTATTTTCTCGGTACAATTTGAACATTTTTGTTCCTTTAAAGAAAATACCAACAATTAGAATTGCGTTGAAAATATCACGGAATTTCCGCGTATGGAGAATGACTGGCAGTCGCGGTTTTTTTTCAAAATAGCGATAATTAGAAACTAGTTAAGTAAAATTGTCAAAGAATGAGAGAAAAGTACTCTTTGATATGTGGGACATGAGGGATAGGGCTATTCTACCACCGGGATCACAAAATGTTGTAAAACCCTCGGTAAACCTCGGGTTTTACAACATTTTGACAGTATGGGGTGCGCTCGGAGTCTTATAATCTTTCATCTCCACTGGTGTGAGAAGAATCTCAACCCGAAGAGTAAGATTCTTAAGTTGTAACACATGAGGCTTTGGTCGAGTGTGTTACAGCTTAAGAATCTTATCCCGATGGATAACGGTAAGGCTAACGTTGTTGAATCCCCTGTCAACGTAATAACGGACATGATATATCGGTCGATATTTTCATTTGTATGATCCAATGTGTTAGCATTCAAATGTTTGCAAAAGACCTTGCTATTATAAAACGTTAGAATTGTACCTGTTGCCCCTTTTGTATGCGTAAAAGGCGACTAAATATAGAATCTTATGATTTCTCTTCTTGCTAACTAATGTCTTTCTTGACACCATCTCACTTTTGGCTTTCTGTTGAGCGCTCACCCCTGTGAGTTAGGCTCTGGGTCCTGTCCTCTAGTTGAGACACGCTTAGCGCTGACCATACAGAGAGTAAGACGACTGGTTTGTCCGTTTTCAGTATAATGTGACTGACTGGTGCGTGTTGCTTGGTGTCTTCGGTAGTGAAAACACAATAAAAAGGGCACTTCATACACATAACATATCGCATACATGGGAAGCCGTTCTTACAAGACATTGTTGGTAATAGGACGTTAATTAATCAATCAAACAAACAAACAAATAACACATTGCAGATGAGCGCTTATTATCTGACGCTTGCAGCCAGACACATAATATAAAACATTCCACCAGGACACATTATACTGGTAACGGGCATCCGAGTCGTCCTATTCTCTATATACTGAGCTCTGAACAGAAGCAGATACTCTGGAAAATTTTACAGTCAATGGTTTATTCATCACAAATATACTTCGTCTATATAAGAGAAACACTCCTTAATAATAATCTTTGCTGAGAAGTCAATTGTTTTCCTAGATCTAATATGGAAACACTCTATCTATGTTGTTTCCTCATTTTTGACCATCGAATAATATTTCCTTATGTCATTATGGTTTTTTTTTCATTTTAGCGCCTTGTGACTCTCCACTAGTGACGGGCCCACTCGGCGTAGAAGATTTCGACCTGACAACAGATTTACCTTATCACTCTGACACACGATGCCATCCGAAGGCTGCCAGAATAAATGCCCCTTGGACGCACGGATTCATCGGCCCATATCTCCAGGTAATAGAAACAACTTATATATTGTATGGAACATTTTGTTTTTCTCTCATCGGCTGAGGCTGTATTACATGTCTACCCTTACAATACACTCATGTCGGCTGAGGCTGTATTACATGGCTACCCTTACAATACACTCACGTCGTCTGAGGCTGTATTACATGGCTAACCTTACAATACAATCATGTCGCCTGAGACTGTATTACATGCATATGGCTACCCTTACAATACACTCATGTCATTTGAGGCTGTATTACACGGCTACCCTTACAATACACTCAGTCGGCTGAGGCTGTAGTACATGGCTACCCTTACAATACACTCATGTCATTTGAGGCTGTATTACATGGCTACCCTTACAATACACTCAGTCGGCTGAGGCTGTATTACATGGCTACCCTTACAATATACTCATGTCGTCTGAGGCTGTAGTACATGGCTACCCTTACAATACACTCATGTCATTTGAGGCTGTATTACATGGCTACCCTTACAATACACTCAGTCGGCTGAGGCTGTAGTACATGGCTACCCTTACAATACACTCATGTCGTTTGAGGCTGTATTAAATGGCTACCCTTACAAAATACTCATGTCGGCTGAGGCTGTATTACATGACTACTCTTACAATACACTCATGTCGGCCGAGTTTGTATTACATGGTTAAATTTACAATACTCTCATGTCGTCTGAGACTGTATTACATGGCTACCCTTACAATATACTCATGTCGTCTGAGACTGTATTACATGGCTAACTTTACAATACAATCATGTCGTCTGAGGCTGTATTACATGGCTACCCTTGCAATACACTCATGTCGGCTGAGGCTGCATTACATGACTACCCTTACAATACACTCATGTCGTCTGAGGCTGTATTATATGGCTACCCTTACAATACAAACTCGTTACGTCACAGCGTCAACAAAATGGCTGATTTCTCGGAATTTAACGCCGATTTTAAACCAAGGCTTATTGCAAAGGAAAAAAATGGTGGGAGTAACGTTACAAAATCGCGCGATTTTCCATGATTGGAATCCTTATTAGTTTTAAACGATAAATGAAAAAGCCGGCTTAAAAGATCCACTAAAAGATATTTAATCTATTTATGATATATGATTCACCTTTTTCACTTATTCACCCCTGACATATCACAATGGACTGGTCTAGTCTTTGATTTAGAGTTTGAATGCGTAGAAAAACTAAGAAGCCTTGCATATGAAACTTACAGTATAATTATACATTCACATTCAGTCAAAGCCACGATGGAAAAGGTTTCGAAATAAAGAAAATAATCGATAGTATAATTCATTGGGGACATTTTAACTCCGATATATTCTGTGCACATTGTTGCGGTAATTATTTTTTAACCTTTCCTTCCTCAGATAAGACTGAGAAAACCATCAAAAATAACAGGATTTATGATCAGAGGCAGATCGGCATTCAACTTTTACGTCACCAGCTATAATGTCAAGTACAGTAATGATGGTACTACATGGAGTACCTTAGTGGATGCCAATGGATCTCCAAAGGTGAGACAGGAGGTGTTCCGAAAGTAACGCTTTTCTCCGTATTTTCTATAGATAATTTGTATATATCACAAAGTTACTAGTGTGACTCATCTCTGTCGCCATTTGTAATTGATTCCGGATCAGTTCAGAACTAACATTTTAATTGCTTTCTTCCTCTTTCGAAAGGCGACGATAACATTTCAAGACTCATCGGAATGGTATTATTGTGGATTGCCTGTCGTATTTTTTCTTGTTAAGAACAATGTAAAATGAAAGAGAAAGAGGCGGATGGAGGAAGAGAGAGAGAGAGAGAGTGATCAAAATATTTTGTGATTTCGATAAACCTATGCTAAATTACAGGGTGATCGGATGGTGTAGTTGTTAAGCAAGCCATTCGCCTTTCACCTAGTCGGCCGGGGTTCGATCTCCGAACGGACGTGAAAAGGTCAGGGGTGACCTGCCCGATCACGTGAGATTTCTCCAGGCACTAATAAGTTTCCTCCTACTCTAAGACCCCTCGCGCACTTTCATTTGTGCCATCGAATGTGATTTGTATTAGTTGCATAAATTGTTTCATAATCGATATAAAATAATTAAAAAAGTTTATATTTGAATTACATTACTGAGCTGTGGCTTCACTTCTTTCGAAAATAGACATCTTTCTCTATCATTTTTTCATAATACATTTGTATATACAAATTGTTAAATATTAATAAATATACCCTGTAATCTCGATAATAAGCCTGAATCGAAAATTGGCTGGCCTCTAAAGTAAGCCTTGTATTTCTTAAATCTATTTTGAAAATATACCTGTTTTGAAAGTAGGCTGCACATGAAATTCTTTCCAAGGAAATAATCTGAACCAGTTTTACTGCCGTGTGTTCAATATAACGTTCTGTATACGTGCTACGTATATACATGTATACATCAATCCATATTTGTACAAATTATCGAATTTGTCCATGAACTTAATTTATATTTTGTTTTCGTTTAATTGAATATACCATTTATAAACTACAATGAAATGTTTCAAAGTAAGTCGGTCTCGTAAGATAGTCTTACAATATAAATGACTTCGACGGGCTTCAAAAAATGACAGTTCTGAAAATTATCCTGGGATTTCCAAACTAATAAGAATATCAGCCGCGGCTTATTATCGAGTTTTTAGGGTATTCTCTTATCTTCCCAGATATTCACTGGCAACACCGACATGTACTCCGCTGCTTCAGCAGTCCTTGAAACCGCAATCAATGCTTTGTACATTCGCGTGACTCCAGTGACATGCGCCGGCTATTGTGGTTTTCGTTTTGAAATTCTTGGCTGCCAACTTCCACTGCAAGGTTGGTATTGTCGCAAAGTAGATGAAAACATTTACGGATGTTTACATAATATAGTATACATTTTAGATATCGGGAACAAGGGATTATGAGAAATTATGTCATTAGCAAAATAGACGTCAATTATTTATTACATTTTCACGGTGAAATATTAGTGATTTTTTCTGTGAAAATATATGTGGTATTTTTCACTCGAGTGACAACAGTTTTTATATGTTCACTCAATATTCACCAATCAGACACAGTATTTTCAGAGAAAACATCATTTTGGCAGTAAATATAAAGCAAAATTATTAGGGCCAAGGGATTATTAGAAATTAGTCAAACATATTATATACCAATTCTGGTGTTCCGAAATGGTGTATATTGAAACATGTTCAGTAATGCCAGAAAACATTGAACAGGGTCTTTACTAATAATATGTGATATGTGTAACACATTGATTGACATATATAAGATAATATATATGACAAATTATTGCTTCATAGATTTAAATGTCTCGTAACAAACAATTAAATGTAGGCAAGCGTTTGTTCTTCTATACATCCTAAATACCACAGGGATTACTTTTACTGTCGTTATATCCACCCCTGTACCATCTGATAGTAAAGTTGAAGGCAGTTCAGGAGAAACATCTGACCAATCTCAGGCCTGCAAAGACTTCATTTGGAGACTACAGAGGATTTTATTTGAATCGAAAAAGAATCGAATAACGGTACGATGTGGCTGACTGTACATGTGTTGCTTTGAAGTTGGGCGCCGCTCTCCCTGTAATCCCTCACGAAAATATCTGCAGGCCTGTAATTGTCAGTGCTTTTTCCTGAACTTACTTAAGTTGTATTATGATATATTCAAGGGAGATATAACGACAGTGATAGTTAACCCTGAAATATCGAGGACCCTTTCAGCGACGTCAAAAAACTAAATATGGTTGACTTAATTACTTAGTAATACAGACCCTGTCCTTAAACAAATACTGTAAATTAAACCGACTTTCTTTTGCGTGCTATGTACTTTCGTTAGTAAAATCGCGAAAGTTAACTTCGTGAGTTACATCATATTTATTGATTTTCGATGCATTTTTTTCCAATCAATGACTTTGAAACGTCGCAAAATGAAAATCGCGAAATTTATTAGCCGCGACAGAAAGTTGATTTGCAGTATACATTATGTAAGAAATTTAAATAAATCACTTTAGGTCATGATGACTCACGTTGTAACTTAAATATATGACAGATAGATATATTAACGCGAATGAAAATTGTGCATCAAATTAAAAATTCCCGTAGTATTGTAGTACTGTTACACATACTTTACTGACTTTAGGAAAACAGACATGCTGGAAAACCACTGGTGCCACTGGAATCCCTGCGTTTGACGTTTTTAGTACATCAAAGACTGATATGGCCCAATGTGGAAAGAAATGTCACAAAGAGGACGCCTGCGTCGCTTTTACCTTCAACCCTGAAACCGGCCAATGTGAAGGTCACAGTCACGACAACTACGTCAAGGTCACCACACAACCATCGATAGTCGCCGGTAAACAAAACCCTTCCCTGATGTTTGTGAGACGGGAGACTTGCCCATGACGAGATGAGTCGTCTCTGGTGAAAATACCTCGATGTCAGATTATTTAACAGTACGTGAGTTGATAAATACAAAGGTAGTCAGACTTTGCTGAACATAGTACACCAATGACTGGCTTGAAGAGATTTCCTTGGAATAACCACACTGTACCGTTATTCATTGCTGAAGATCAACTGATTTTGCCATGGCAATTTCCTGTTTTGTCGTAGCTTGACCTGACAGAAATATAAAAAAACAGCACCTTTGTCTAAATGCATTTCTCAAAAACCATGCAAATACTTTAGAAGTACTTTGCCTATGTGTTTATTCAAATAGCTTGATAGAAGTTACCGTGGATTCTAGATTTATCAGTTATTGTAAACATTGCACTCGGGGTTTGGCCCCGCCCCTCTGCCCCGAGGGGGTTGACCAGGACAAATATAGATATAATATAAAATGTTATCTAAGGCTAATAATTCTAAACAAGTTTGACTCATTGCCTATGAAAATTGAGCAAAAAATGCTGTGAAATGTGTTTCCCTATATAAACTATAGTAAACTTAACCCCCTCCCCAGGGGGAAACCTGATACCCCAGGGTCATATATTCATAATTTTTGTAATGGACCTTAGGACTTTTCTATCTATGAAGAGTATTTAATTCCATCACATCTGTGAGTGGAGAAGAAGATTTTTGAAATTTTAGTCAATTTTACCCCTTTTGGCACCTCCCATAGCTCCCTGGGGGTGGGGACCATATAATTCACAATTTTGATTGGTCTTATGCCTTACAAGGTTTGTGCAAAATTTCATTGAAATTGCTTCAGCAGTTTTGGAAAAATGTAAATTGTTTACGGACATACGACGGACGACACACGACGACGGACAAAAGGCGATTAGAATAGGTCACTTGAGACTTCGTCTCAGGTGACCTAAAAACGCATTCTGAATTTTCTTTTAAAAAAGAAATTAAAAAAATTGTTTTTGTCCGTGTTCTAGTTTTCAAACTTCATAAAATGTATTCTTTCAAGCTATTGTGTCATTTTCTTCTTTTATCATTACCAAGTAATGTCATCAAAACGTAACCTCCTTATTCATTAAATGACACTTTTGCAACCACTTGACGGGACAAAATGTATCTATCAGAATGAAGTATTAAACATTTCATTTTAACAGATAACAATTTATTGGTTATTGGAAGACAAACATCATCAAAATAACAAATTCAAAAAATGTTTTAAAAAAAGTACCGAAGCAAATGGGACAAATGATGTTATTTCAATACTTATGTCACGGTATTTTAATGAAACATATAGAAAGTTGGGTAAACGTTCGAGGGGCCCGCATATGGGGAAACTTGATTTTTGAACATGACGTTCAGAAGGATACACGATGTTTTGTCGCCCTCACACGTGACGTTTCTCGACCAATCGACGACTATGATTCATCGGTGAGGCATAATAATATGGTTTATGAATCTTAGTAATGTTAATAAACCCTTATAGATTCACTGTAATTTGTATATACAGAGTGCAGCTTGTATGCACTATGTTGCATTTATAATCTGGTTTAATTCTAAAACGGTCTTAACGTTAGACTTAGCCAATCATACAGGCGACAAAATGTTACGCCATATTTGACTTGCTAAGCAAAACCTTTTAAATCCCTAATATTGTTTCATGATCATGGAGCTTGATGTTGTTGTTGAGTATCGTTAAGGTTTAAGACCTTATTTAAACTAGTGATTATTTGTGTATATTGTCTATATATCACTTGTTAGGTGTGCTTGGACATACTTTAAAACGTTACTAAAAAGTGCCTATGCATCCGACAGCACTTGTATGCACTATGAAGCTCTGACTGCTACTACAGCCGTGCCACCGACGACAGTCAAAACAACGGCCAAGACAGCTACTGTGTCTGTCTGCGCCTCTCCAGGGAACGGCGATAAGTCCACTGAACTATCCATTGGGATGGATCCTGATATTTCCATGAGAGCGTTTACTGTCTTGACCACTTTGGTATCGCTACTAAACATTCCACACCGGCAAAAGACACAGGAGATGTTAAAGAAGTTGTGGAGAAGACTATTGTCAAGGACCATAACAGACCGCCACGACGCGGAGAGGAAACTAAGAAGATACATCGATGTGTCAACGCTGTCGATGCGCATGTACAATGAACATTGTGACCTGAGTAAGAAGAAGTGACACAGGAGGAAGGAGATTACCGTAAAGACGACTGAACCAGACAGGGAGACAATATTGACTCGGTTCTGCCACGTCATAGAATGGGAGGTATTCGAATGTGCTGGATACCGGATGTGGAATCGCACAAGTCGCGGGACGCGCCAATCCCAGACGTTCTAATCGCAGGACGCGGGAATCTTATTGTGAACTGAACATTTCTGTTTGATAATTTTGTAATTAATCCCTTATTAGTCGAAAGCCATGCAATAACCTTTGCACACAGTATTGGACACTGGGGGCAGTAAGGATAGCTGGTAGACCCTGACGGTAGAGGCGACGGGCACGGGTTGAAAGATACGCCAGGGTGCGCCGGCCGTGCGCATATGAGGCGGCGTGGACGCCGGAGTACGACACGTCATACGGCGAGCCATCCTCACAGAGCCGAATGTCCTCTTCCGTATAAGCGTGAAGTTAGCCTTTCCATCGGAGTAGACGAGGCGCGATCATATCACCGGATGCCCACATAATACGTACACATTATATTATGAGGTATTATACTGTTGTTGTCCCTGTCCCGTTTTGTGCTGTTTTGGTAGAAAAATTATGTAGAAAAATGTTACAAAAAGGCCTTAAATATGTAATATACATGTAGTGATACATAATTACAAGGGGAGTGATAACTAGTGTATATATCATCAGGGGAGGTGTAGACATTACAGATGTAGTACTCTTAGAGTAATGGAGTTCATTATATGTCCATGGCTAATGACCAGTACACATATGTTGTAATAAGATACCGTTACCTAAGTATAGAGACTAGACTACAAGTAACAGGAGTAAAACGCTGGTCAAGCGGTTTTGTACTGGACATGGGCCCAAATAAGGTAAAGGGATTCTGGGGTCTCCTCAGAATCGTAGGAAGTTTGGGGATAAATAGAGGTGTGGGGATAGGAGAGCACCGTAGAGAGTACCAGAGAGAGAACTAGGGGAGGTACCATAGCGTCCAGAGAATGAGGCTGTTATAGCGACTTGAGATTTAGTTCATACTAGTTCTAAAGTATGGGACTTAAATAGAGATCAGGCCAGAACTAGAAAAGGAGATACTGACTGAAACAGAAAGTGAAAGAAACAATTGCAATACACTATACGATCATGGAACTTGTAATAAACATCAACTCCTAAAAAGGACCCAGAGGTATATTTTTTAACATGGGGTCTTTTCTGGTGCTGTGACCAGGATGACGAACTTGGACATGGAGCACAAAGAAAGATAATGGGCATAAAGGTGAGTGACAAGAATGCAACATGGCCGAAATTGTATGGCTTTTATTTGATAATTTAGGGCAACAACTTACCGGGTTAACGTCAGCGATCAATGTCCAAGGGGTTTGTCTTCTATACCTCCTTATGATGGGGATACAAAAAATGTAGGGAATGGCTTAATGCGATAGATAAGGTAGCCACGTTTACGCAAATATGGTCCGATAGAACTAAACTAATTGCGTACCAAACTAGCAGGGGGCAGTAAGTGAGTATATAAAAAGATTCTTAGCTGAAGCACCAGGTGGAACGTGGGCGGAATTAAAACATGAATTAAGGGGACGTTTCCTTTTGAAAAACACGTCAGAAAGAACATGAAAGTGTTCAGGTGTATGCTGAGAGACTCCTTACTCTGGCAGAAGATGCATACATAGGGATTCAACAAGGGAACCCTGCCTTGAAAGGCAGATGATAGGGCTTTTTACAGATGGGTAAGTAAACGACCAATTAATGTTAAAGGTCATGAGGGATAACCCACAAACCTTTCAGGGCTCAGTAACCTGCGCAATGACAGAACAAAATCTGCGGGAAAGATTCGCTCTAAGAATGCCGCAGCGTTCTGGTTCTTTAAATCCTGCGCATGGGCCTGAACCTATGGAAATAGGTCAGAATAGTGTACAAAATAGGGAATTGGTACGCTGGGAGTGCAACCAAATATGTCACCCCCGGAGGCTGTGCCCGAAATTTAGAAATAGGAACCCTAGAAAAAGGTTTGTAAATGAAATTAATAGAAATTTGCTTTTAGGTCGTGACTTTCTGGCAGAACACGGCGTGAGACTTTATTTTGACCTCAAGAAATTGAGAATAGGGAGTACCTATGTTCCATTAGAGGAGGATATACATATAAGTTCATTATTACGTTTACAGCAAGGTATAAAAGTAAAGCCTTAAACGTCTGTTTTATGTGTAACTAAAGTTAATTCCCATTTGAGAAATAATGTAGGGATAGTTCAAATCAAACCTGTGGTTTCAGGTTTTATAGGGTCAGAACCAGGCATAATGAAACCGTATAGAACTCCATTAAACAAACGTAAAATAGTAGATAAGGCCATTGATGAAATGTTTGATGCTAAGATTATTAAAAGATCACAATCACCATTTTCTATTCCTGTAGTAATAGTTGATAAGAAAGATGGAACAAAAAGGTTTTGTGTTGATTTTAGGCAGTTAAACAAAATCACTAAACCATTTACCTGTAATTGATGATATTTTAGCCAGGTTCGCCCAAGCAACATATTTTACGTGTTTAGACCTCAAAAGTGGGTATTGGGAAGTATTGGTAGATGAAAACGATAGACCTAAAACAGCATTTGTTTGTCATTAGAGGACTCCTTGAATTTCTTGTAATGCCTTTTGGGTTAACTTCTGCTCCAGCAGTTTTTAGTGAATTAATGTTAATAGTACTGGAAGGGTTAGATCATATGGCAATAGCTTATTTGGATGGTAAAAAACCCATTGAAGACCACATTAAGGATGTTCAAACAGTTTTTGATAGATTGAGACAACATAATTTGAAATTAAAAAGAAAGAAATGTAATTTTGTTTAAGAGGAAACAAAATATTTGGGTTTTGCAATTAATAAGAATGGAATTAAACCAGAAATAGACAAGGTAAAGGCCATCAGTTCCATGGATGAACCCACTAATGTAAGAGTAGTAAGAGGATTTATCGATTTTGTCAGTTATTATAGACGATTTGTACCGAATTTCTCAGAAATTGCTGAACCTATCATAGCATCAACAAGAAAAAGGGCAAAGTTTAAATGGACTCCGTCATGTCAAAAACCATTTGAGTATCTCAAAGAAAGTTTAACTGCCATATCACATCTTGCTTACCTAGACTAAATAAACCATACGCATTATATACTGACGCTAGTGATAAGTGTATAGGAGCATGTTTAACGCAAAGATCAGATAATACTGAAGATTATATTCCAAATGTTAAAAATGAGCGTCCAATATCCTTTTTGTCGCATGAATTAAGTGAAACACAATGTCGCTGGTCAACTATTGGAAAAGAAGCGTATGCAATTCACTATGCATTACAAAAACTAGATCATTACTTACATCAGGCAGATTTTGTAATCAAAACCGACTATAAACCTTTAAAATATTTACTACAAGCTCCAATGCAAAATCGTAAAATTCAATTATGGGCATTAAATATCTCGGGCTGTCTTTGTAAAATTGAATATATACCAGGTACTGAAAATACTTGTGCCGACTTATTGTCAAGAACACCCTAATACAGGAGATAAAGTAGACCAAACAGGTGATGAGGATGTCCTTCCAGATATTTCGGGTAAAACTGATCAAATTGCTGTTTTTAATTCCAATAAATTTGACTTTTAACCAATAAGGGATAGTGAAAGTGATCAGGAACATTGTGAAAAGGAATTACCAAACTTACCTTATATGGGTATGAAGGTAGAACAATCATTAGATGTGGAACTCTCAAAGTTGATTGACCATAATTAATAACAATGAAGCCAGCACTAGTCGATCAAACTAGGTTTATGTTAATAGATGATAGCCTTTATTATCTGCAAAATGCTGACGAAGACGTTAAGCCACGTCTGTATGTACCGTTACAGCTAAGACGTGGTGTTATAAAACAATATCATGATGGTAATGAACACACGGGTATTGATAAAACGTATGCCACTCTTCGTCAGAAATACTTTTGGCCTAAATTATATAAAGAATTATATGAATACGTCTCAACCTGTGTTACATGTCAACAACAAAGTTTACAAAAGCGTAGAGCACCTATTCAGGAAACAGATAAACCAAATCACGCGTTTGAAAAAATAAGTATGGATATTTCTGGCCCATATCCAAAATCTTTATCGGGAAATCAATATCTTCTCACTATTGTTGATTGGTACTGCGGTTGGCCTGAGGCTATACCATTACCTGATAAAAGTGCACAAAATATAGTCCATGTGTTAATAGATGACATCATTCCAAGGTTTGGTATTCCATCTTCCATTGTAACTGATAATGGTACAGAATTTGTCAATCGAATGGTTAGGGAAACATGTGAACACTTAAATATTAACCCTATAACAACCTCAAAATCACCCCCAAAGTAATGCTAGGGTTGAAAGATTTCATAGAACTATGCATGATGTTTTGGCAAAGAAAATAAATAATGACACATCTGCCTGGGATGTTTATTTAAAACAGGCATTAGCTGCTATTAGATGTAATATTAGTGAATCTTCTAAATTTTCGCCATTCTTCTCATTGTATAACCGTGATGTAGTGTTACCACTTGATAACCTATTACAACCACGTCGGAAATATATGGTTGAAGAAACTCATAAGATAGCTATGGAAGAACAGCATAAAGCCTTTTTAACAGTTCATAAAAATATGAAAAAAAGCTAAAAGAAAACAAGAAAAATATGCAGAAAAACGCAGTAAACCTGTAGAATTTGAAGTTGGTGATCCGGTGTATTATCGTTATCATCTTCGCAAAAATAAATTAAAAGTAAATGGAAACCCTATTTTAGAATTATTGGTCAAACGTATCCTGTTTCATGTAAAATTCGAAACCAACTTACGGGTACAGTAAGCTCATGCAGAACATCTACGACTAGCTAAATTAGATGAATGGGACATACATCAAGGTCAAGCCCAAAACAACACTAGAACTCGTTCACTAAGGACGCAAAAATATGTAGTAAATCCATCTGAATCTGATAGTAGTAACAGTGAACATAGTGAGGATAATGATCAATTAGTAGGTAGATTATATAATAGAACTCGTAAAGAACGTACCACATCTGCTTATGAGGATGATATTCCCTTAATGAAATTAGCCAAACGACTCAGAGAGCGACAGCGCAATCAAAAAATATTAAAAAAATGTAACTAGGAGTTCAGATTCAGATGAATCTGACTCTGAAAAAGATATAGAACATGACATAGATGCTGATGTGGATCAGGGATTTGAGGCAGACGTAGCAACAGACAGTGACAATGATAATAACACGGACAACAGCTATAGTAGTAGTGACCGACAAATGAATATTGGCTTAGTAAATATGAAACACGGGAAATCTAAAAAAACGACAAGATGTTAGGAAATGACAGAATAGATACCAAAGTAAGCAAGAATATAATGCAAGCCTGTTAAAAGTGTTAGATAAATTGTTAGTAGTTTTCAAACTTTGACTTATTGTATTGTATTTTTTTATTTTATTGTTTTAGTGAGAGGTAATATACATGTAGTTAAGGGAGATTAATGAAACCATAACGGGGAAATTGTGGGATCCTTTCCAAAAGTAACTACCCGAATTTAGTTCATTGTAGGTACCAAAAACATTACGGAAAATAAACCATATTCCAATTAACCAACTTATCAGTGAATTAAGGGGTAGGCATAGGATGAAGCAACAATTAGGACATCGCTGGCCTACTTGGAAAGATGTGCTCAGTAGTAATAACAATTATCTCAATTATATGTTTGGCTATTGCATGGTATTGCCGTGCAAAATTACAAAATTGTACAAAATCTCGGCCAGTTGCACTTGTTCGACCCTTGACTACCACACCAGTGTCCACTACATATACCACACCAGTGTCCACTACATATACCACACCAGTGTCCACTACATATACATCCACTGCGCCTTCACCTACACTTCACCGGAGGGAATTGACGATGCTTAACAGTTTACCTCCTGCCCGACGACCTTCAACCACGATGCCCGGAATGCACATCTACGCTTTGCGACACCACCGGCTTCTCCCCGACACAATTTGGACATGCTACGATGTAGAGTACCCACCAGAGACCTCCGGCATTCCAACCCATTCGATTCCAACGATCCCTGGAATAACTCCAACGACTAAATGAACCCTCACGGACGCCCAGTTATCGGGACCCTACAGTGGGGCTAGCATCAATGTTAACGCTACGTCCACGGACAATATTTCAGGATCCCCCATGAGTAGTTTATTAAACCTGATATCGATAGTCGATCAACCATGTAATCGATGATGTTGCTAGTAATTTTTAGATATTTTGTGTGTTAACTTTATCCATTAAGTTGTAACAATAACGTACAATAAAGTGAGGACATTGTGTGGCAACAACTGTTACAAAAGTAAGATCACTACCTTCAAGGAGTGATTAGTATTCATTAATTGACGTAAACTTTAAGACAATATTTGCTGTGAATCTCTTCGTGTGGACCTTATATTTATTGACGTTGTGACGGTATTGACTATATACAATAGAAGTCTTCGCGCTTCATTGTGAACCCTAGATTATTAATTAATGTGAACTATGTGAACTATGTGTTTATCGCTTGTGGACCTTGTTAATTGACATACGTGGATGGCTACCTCCTGTGGATTATATTATTAATAGACATGAAGTTATGAACTGTGCTTAACAAATATTCTAATTAAAGACGTGAAAGTTATGAACTGTGCTAACCAATGGAAACAATAAGCGTTATGCGCCTTGTTATAATTCTAGGCGTTATTCCTTTGGAATAATATTGTTGATTTCTAAGCGTTATGCTTTTGGAATAATGTTATTGTGTTGATTTCTAAGCGTTACGCTTTATACTATGAGTGAATGTGGTAAGAGAGGTGAGAGGGTGTTGTTCAGGAACTCTATGTTTAACGAAGCTAAAAAGCTGGGTATTAATTGAATATTAGTAATTGGAGTAATGATTAAGCTTTTTGTAAGTAATGGTCTGGGAACATTTGTCGATTTAACATAACTACAAATATTCCTCAAGTACGGGAGATGTGTTACAAAAAGGCCTTAAATATGTTATATATTTTCAGGTGTAGACATTACAGATGAAGCACACTTAGAGGGAGGTCACTATGAGTAATGGAGTTCATTATATGTTCTTGGCTAATGACCAGTACACATACCGTTACCTAAGTATAGAGACTAGACCACAAGTAACAGTAGCAAAATGCTGGTCAAGCGGTTTTGTACTGGACATGGGCCCAAATAAGGTATAGATGTTCTGGGGGTCTTCTCAGAATCGTAGAAAGTTTCGGGATAAATAGAGGCGCTGGGGGATAGGAGATAGAATACAGAGAGAGACCACCGGAGAGAGTACCAGAGAGAGTACTAGGGAAGAATCATAGCGTCCGGAGAATGAGGCTGTCATAGCGACTGGAGATTTAGTACATACTAGTTCTAAAGTATGGGACTTAAATACAGATCAGGCCAGAACTAGAAAAGGAGTTACTGACTGAAACAGAGAGTGAAAGGAACAATTGTAATACACTGTACGATCATAGAACTTGTAATAAACATCAACTTCTAAAACTGACCCAGAGTTATATTCTATAACAAAAAGTAGTTCTTGTGACGAGTATTCTATCAAAATCTATAAGAGTGTCGCCAAATACATAACTGGAACCCAAGAACAACGAGGAGAAATGAAGGGAGATCGTAACAAATTGGTAATTGTGTGAATACTATACAGATGTAACTTGAGAGCGCGACATACAATACTTAATATATAATCATTGGATGGTTTTCTCAGATATCCAAACATCGATTTTGTCTTATTCACTATGTCACAGTCTTCGGCTACTTTTGGAACGTAGACAATATCTGAAATATAGTGAGATTCGAATTTGACTTCGTCCTATCACAAACTGATATCGTTTTGTCATTACAAGTATATTATTTTACACATCCATTCATTTTATTCCCATTAACTTACATATGGCTGCTTATGAACTTATCAAAAAAAAAAAAAAACAAACAAACAAAAAAAAACACATATTTAATTCTTATTTTAAGATTTTTTTAACTGAACATTAACTTAAAAGATCTCCTCTAGTGAAAAGTCATTTTTTCTGATGACTAACTTTTTTCTGATATCAATTTTTGGAAATAGGAATTCATAACAAAGTTACAAATGTAATACAAATGACATGGTGCCTTGCTTGATTTGGAGTTATTATGAATCGAATATATCACTATTTGACGTTGATTGTGCTTTTACCAGAATTTAACTGTTTTGAGTGTACACATGATAACTAAAGCAGTATTTTGCAAATTAATTGTCTGATAAGTATGAACGTTCGCGAAAATGACAAAACACTTAGAAAAACAATAATATCTCGCAGTCATCCCATTATTTTATGCGGCATGCTTCAGTGATTAAGCACTACAAAAAGGGCAATAGTTCCACTATAAAAGAAGACACAACATGAAAATACCGCAGTCTTCCAAAACAAGCATCACACACTTCATACACGCAACACACTGCATACATGGGAGGCCGTCCTTGCATGACCATAGCTGTTAATAGGACGTTAATTAATCAAACAAACATGTTAACGCAATAACGGACTTGATATATCGGTTGATATTTTCATTTGTATGATCCAATGTATTAGCATATAAATGTACACAAGAGATCTTGCTATTACAAAACATTAGAATTGTACCTGTTGCCCCTTTTGCATGATCGTAAAATGCGACTAAATATAGAATCTTATGTTTTCTCTTCTTACTAACTAACTTCGTTTTTCCTAACGTCACTCTTGCACGGGGGTAATCGTGGTACATCGGGTTTTTTTTAATTCCGTCCGATTGGTACAACGGTATTTCAATTCCGTCCGAGCCAAATGTTGGCTACAAATTTCGTCAGAGCAAAACGGTAGAGATAAGCTACTTTAAATGCATTCAGAATGAAGACTATTGTGTTATAGGTTTCGATTCTTGAGGTATGTCACTACATGACTATTACGAACTCTTTATTATCATGTAATAACTTTTCTTACCCCGTTACAATAACATGTCACAATTCATTCATCAATTAAAAACCCAACAATGGAGGTCACTCTACCAATAACATGTATCATGTTGGATTTAACGACCCGTAACGTGTATACTATAAGAAAGAAACTAGATGTGCAAGTGTTGATCTATTCTAAAAAGCGAATTGAAAAGTATCCATTATTTGCTCAGAAAACTAATATGTAGCCATCATTACAGTCACTCGAAGACCACGTCATTGTGGCCAGTCTATCAATGTATGCTAGTGTTGTGGCTTTTGATAGCAGGTGAGTAGATTAATCTAAAAATATTTAATCATATAGACAAGGCTTCATCGGCATTGAACTGCGGGTTAAACTTAATATATAGTTTGTTGGCGTACAAACGATCGGGCGTTTACAATAACTGACAAATCCAGATTCCATGGTAACTATTATCAAGCTATTTGAATAAACACATAGACAAACTACTTCTAAAGTATTTGCATGGTTTTTGAGAAATGCATTTAGACATAGGTACTGTTTTTTATATTTCTGTCAGGTCATGCAGGACAAAACAGGAAATTGCCATGGCAAATCAGTTTATCTTCAGCAACGAATAACGGTACAGTGTGGTTATTCAAAGGAAATCCCTGCAGGCCAGTAGTTAGTGTACTATGTTCAGCAGTCTGACTACATTTGTATTTATCAACACACGTACTGTAAAATAATCTGACATCGAGGTATTTTCACCACAGACGACTGTTAATCTCGTCATGGGCAAGTATCCCGTCTCACAAACATCAGGGAAGGGTTTTGTTTATCGGCGACTATCGATGGTTGTGCGGTGACCTTGACGTAGTTGTCGTGACTGTGACCTTCACATTGGCCATTTTCAGGGTTGAACGTAAAAGCTTCACAGGCGTCCTCTTTGTGACATTTCTTTCCACATTGGGCCGTATCCGTCTTTGATGTACTAAAAACGTCAAACGTTGGGATTCCAGTGGCACCAGTGGTTTTCCAGCATGTCTGTTTTCCTAAAGTCAGTAAAGTATGTGTAACAGTACTACAATACTAAGGGAATTTTAAAGCAGTTTTCATTCTGCATAAATATATCTATCTGTCATATATTTAAGTTACAACGTGAGTCATCATGACCTAAAGTGATTTATTTAAATTTCTTACATAAAGTATACTGTAAATCAAATTTCTGTCGCGGCTAATAAATTTCGTGATTTTCATTTTGCGACGTTTCAAAGTGAATCGAAAATCAATAAATATGATGTAACGAGTTGACTTGGATCGCGAAATTCGCGAAAATACAAAAGAATGACGGTTTATAGTATTTGTTTAAGGACAGAGTCTGTAATGCCCAGTAATTAATAAGTTAACCATATTTAGTTTTTTGACGTTGCTGAAAGGGTCCTCGATATTTCAAGGTTTACTATCACTGTCGTTATATTCCCCTAGAATATCCCATAGTACAACTGAAGGTAGTTCAGGAAAAAGCACCGACAATTACAGACCTGCAGATATTTTCATGAAAGATTACAGGGAGAGCGGCGCCCAACTTCAAAGCAACACTTGTACAGTCAGCCACACTGTACCGTTATTCGTTTCTTTTTCGATTCAAAGGAAATCCTCTGTAATTTTCAAATGAAGTCTTTGCAGGCCTGTGATTGGTCAGATTTTTCTCCTGAACTGCCTTCAACTTTACTATCAGATGGTGGTTAAGGGGTGGATATAACGACAGTAAAAGTAATCCCTGTGGTATTTAGGATGTATAGAAGAACAAACGCTTGCCTATAAGTAATTATTTGTTACGAGACATTTAAATCTATGAAGCAATAATTTGTCATATATATTATCTTATATGTCAATTAATGTGTTACACATATCACATATAATTAGTTAAGACCCTGTTCAATGTTTTCTGACATACTGAACATGTTTCAATATACACCATTTCGGAACACCAGAATTTGTATATAATATGTTTGACTAATTTCTTATAATCCCTTGGCCCTAATAATTTTGCTTTACATTTACTGCCAAAATGATGTTTTCTCTGAAAATGCTGTGTTCTGATTGGTGAATATTGAGTGAACTTATAAAAACTGTTGTCACTCAAGTAAAATACCACATATATTTTCACAAAAAATCCCTAATATTTCACCCTGACAATGTAATAAATAATTGACGTCTATTTTGCTAATGCCATAATTTCTCTTAATCCCTTGACCTCGATATCTAAAATGTATACTAGATTATATTAATATCCGTAAATGTTTTCATCTATTTTGCGACAATACCAACCTTGCAGTGGAAGTTGGCAGCCAAGAATTTCAAAACGTAAACCACAATGGCTGGTGCATGTCACTGGAGTCACGCGAATGTACAAAGCATTGATTGCGGTTTCAAGGACTGCTGAAGCAGAGGAGTACATGTCGGTGTTGCCAGTGAATATCTGGGGGAGAAGAGAATACCCTGAAAACTCGATAATAAGCCGCGGCTTATATTCTTATTAGGAAATCCCGGGATAATTTTCAGAACCGTCATTTTTTCAAGCCTGTCGAAGTCATTTATATTGTAAGGCTATCTTACGAGACCGACTTATTTTTGAAACATTTCATTGTAGTTTATAAATGGTATATTCAATTAAACCAAAACAAAATATAAATTAAGTTCATGAACAAATTCGATAATTTATACAAATATGAATTGATGTATACATGTATATATGTAACACCACTACAGAACGTTAAATTGAACATTTCCTTGGCAAGAATTCCATGTGCAGCCTACTTTCAAAACAGCCACATCATTTTCAAGATAGATTTAAGAAATACAAGGCTTACTTTCAAGACCGGCCAATTTTCGATTCAGGCTTATTATCGAGATTGCAGGGTATGTATATTAATATTCAACAATTTGTATATACAAATGTATCATGAAAAAATGATAAAGCAATATGTCTATCTTCGAAAGAAGTGAAGCCGCAGCTTAGTAATGTAATTCAAATAAAAACTTTCGTTTTATTCTACATCGACTATGAAACAATTTATGCAACTAATACAAATCACATTCGATGGCACAAATGAAAGTGCGCGAGGGGTCTTAGAGTAGGAGGAAACTTATAAGTGCTCGGAGAAATCTCACGTGATCGGGCAGGTGACCCCTGACCTTTTCACGTACGTTCGGAGATCTGAACCCGGCCGACTAGGTGAAAGGCGAATAGCTTAACCACTAAGCCACCCTGTAATTTAGCATAGGTTTATTGAAATCACAAAATATTTTGATCAATCTCTCTCTCTCTCTTCCTCCATCCCCACTCTTTCTCTGACCGGGTGGGGTGTGTTGCTTGGTGTCTTCGGCGGCATGCTTCAGTGATATAGCACTATAAAAAGGGCAATAGTTCCACTATACAAGAAGACACAACACGAACATACCGCAGTCTCCCAGTACACTCACCTCGCACAACATACACGCAACACACCGCATACATGGGAGGCCGTCCTTACATGACCATAGCTGTTAATAGGACGTTAATAAATCAAACAAACAAACAAACAAAATCTTTCATGCTACATTACAAATGGCGACAGAGATGACAGTCACACTAGGAACTATGTTATATATATATATAAATTATCTATAGAAAATACGAGGAAAGCGTTACTTTCGGAACACCTCCTGACTCACCTTTGGAGATCCATTGGCATCCATTAAGGTACTCCATGTAGTACCATCATTACTGTACTTGACATTATAGCTTTTGACGTAAAAGTTGAATCCCGATCTGCCGCTTATCATAAATCCTGTTATTTTTGATGGTTTTCTCAGTCTTATCTGACGAAGGAAAGGTAAAAAATCATATTAACAGAACAATGTGCAAAGAATATATCAGAGTTAAAATGCCCCCAATGAATTATACTATTGATTATTTCTTTTATTTCGAAACTTTTTCCAGCGTAGCTTTGACTGAATGTCAATGTATTATACTGTAAGTTTCATATGCAACGCTTCTTAGACCAGACAGTTTTCAAACTCTAAATGAAAGACTAGACCAGTCCATTGTGATATGTCAGGTGTGAATAAGTGAAAAAGGTGAATCATATATCAAAATTAGATTAAATATCTTTTAGCGGATCTATTTAGTCGGCTTTTTCATCTATCGTTTAAAAGTAATAAGGAGTCTCAAATAATGGAAAATCGCGCGATTTTCTAACGTAACTCCTACCATTTTTGTCATTTGCAATAAGCCTGGGTTTGAAATCGGCGTTCGATTTTTCCGAGAAAGCAGCCTTTTTGTTGATGCTGCGGCGTAACGAGGTTGTATTGTAAGGGTAGCCATGTAATACAGCCTTAGACGACATGAAAGTATTATAACGGTAGACATGTAATACAGCCTCAGACGACATGAATGTATTGTAAGGGTAGCCATGTAATACAGCCTCAGACGACGTGAGTATATTGTAAGGGTAGCCATGTAATACAGCCTCAGACGACGTGAGTATATTGTGAAGGTAGCCATGTAATACAGCCTCAGACGACCGTAGTGTATTGTAAGGGTAGCCATGTAATACAGCCTCAGACGACGTGAGTATATTGTAAGGGTAGCCATGTAAAACAGCCTCAGACGACCTTAGTGTAGTGTAAGGGTAGCCATGTAAAACAGCCTCAGACGACATGAGTGTATTGTAAGTGTAGCCAAGTAATACAGCCTCAGACGACGTGAGTCTATTGTTAGTGTAGCCATGTAATACAGCCTCAGCCGACGTGAGTATATTATGAAGGTAGCCATGTAATACAGCCTCAGACGACGTGAGTATATTGTAAGGGTAGCCATGTAATACAGCCTCAGACGACCTTAGTGTATTGTGAAGGTAGCCATGTAAAACAGCCTCAGACGACGTGAGTGTATTGTGAAGGTAGCCATGTAAAACAGCCTCAGACGACCTTAGTGTATTGTGAAGGTAGCCATGTAATACAGCCTCAGACGACGTGAGTGTATTGTAAGGGTAGCCATGTAATACAGCCTCAGACGACGTGAGTGTATTGTTAGTGTAGCCATGTAATACAGCCTCAGCCGACGTGAGTGTATTGTTAGTGTAGCCATGTAATACAGCCTCAGCCGACGTGAGTATATTGTGAAGGTAGCCATGTAATACAGCCTCAGACGACCTTAGTGTATTGTAAGGGTAGCCATGTAATACAGCCCCAGATGACATGAGTGTATTGTAAGGGTAGCCATGTAATTAATACAGCCTCAGACGACGTGAGTGTATTGTAAGGGTAGCCATGTAATACAGCCTCAGCCGACATGAGTGTATTGTAAGGGTAGCCATGTAATACAGCCTTAGACGACATGAGTGTTTTGCATGATATAAATCAGTACTACAACCGTAGTTATGAGGAAAAAACCCAAAATGTTCCATTGAATATAACAAAGTGTGTCTATTACCTGAAGATACGGGCCGATGAATCCGTGCATCCAAGGGGCACTCATTCTGGCAGCCTTCGGGTGACATCGTGGGTCAGGGTGATAAGGTAAATCTGTCGTCAGGTCGAAATCTTCTACGCCGAGTGGGCCCGTCACTAGTGGGGAGTCACAAGGCGCTAAAATGAAAAATAATAATCTCTTAAAGATCCACTATTTTTTTCAAAACAACCATAACATAAGAAAATATTATTCGATGGTCAAAAATGAGGTAATAATATTAATAAGAATAAGAAACTTAACGAAAACAATAGGTCTTTTTACCATTTGGTGAAAATCCCTTAATAGTATCCGATGGTCAAAAATGAGATAACATAGATTGTTAGCGTAGTATATGTTCTAAAACTCTGTATTAGATCAAAAGTGAATTCTAGGAAAACAATTGACTTCTCAGCAAAGAAAACAAAGATCATTAAGGAGTGTTTCTCTTATATCCTTTGGACGGCCGTAACGTATTTATGCGTAATTATGCATTTGCCCCATTTCATGCACCCTTCTGGAGCCCCACTGAGACCGTTGAAAACTAAATACTAGTTTTTTGAAAAGAAGATGTTCATCCCTATATAGCATGTCAATATCGATTCGGTCATTGCATTAGTGACGTCACTAATCACCTTTGAACATGCCCAAATAAGTCAAAAATTGAGGTCTGAAACCCGGATTTTAGTGTGTGCTCGGAAACCTGTCGTTGTGAGCTTAATTATCAAGATACAGACATGCAGATGGTCTTAAACGATAGAAGAGATATCAAAGTAAGAGAAAATAGAAAGAAAGGGGAAAGGAAGGGGAAAATAGCACCGATTTCAAAAAAAAAAAAAAGTCCCACGCGCAGGTTTCTGCCTTTCATGACCCGTGCGTGGTGACCTTTAGGGGACTTCCGGTGACTGTTTTTACTTGTTTGTAGTGTGTGCTGTTTGTTATCATCGTGAAAATGGCATCAAACCGTAATCTAGATGCAAACTGCTTTCATAGATGGCATTTGTAATAACCTACTATCAAAATTGAGTCAAGTTCGAATCCTGCCGGCCGTCGAAAGGATATAGACGAAGCATATTTGTGATGAATAAAGTATCTGCTTCTGTTCAGCGGTCAGTATAAAGTGAACAGGGCGACTCGTATGCCCGTTGCCAGTATAATGTGATCTGATGGAATGTTTGATATTATGTGTCTTGCTGCAAGTGTCACATGATAAGCGCTCTAAAATATGAAATCGTTTACTTGTTTTACTTAGAAAAAATACTTACAAGTTCTTAGAGGCGTTTATATTTGTTTAATAGTTGATTAATTATCGTCCTATTAACAGCAGGGTCACGTAAGGACAGCCTCCCATATATGCGGTATGTTGCGTGTAGTGAGTGCGGACGTGGGTTTTGGGAGACTGTGGTATATATGTGCTGTGCCTTATTGTATAGAGCAACTCTTGCCTTTTTATAGTACTATATCACTGAAGCATGCTACCAAGACACCAAGCAACACGCCCAAGCCGGTAACATTATACTGAAAACGGACAAACCAGTCGTCTTACTCTATGTATGCTAAACGCTAAGCAGGAGCAGAAATTACCACTTTTACAGACATTGGTGTGTCTCGGCCAGGGGACATGACCTAGAGCCTACCTCACAGGGGCGATCGCTCAACAGAAGGCCAAAAGTAAGGTGATGTCAAGAGAGACGTTAGGAAAAACGAAGTTAGTTAGTAAGAAGAGAAAACATAAGATTCTATATAAAGTCGCCATTTACGATCATGCAAAAGGGGCAACATGTACAATTCTAACGTTTTATAATAGCAACATCTCTTGCGTACATTTGAATGCTAATACATTGGATCATACAAATGAAAATATCGACCGATATATCAAGTCCGTTATAACGTTAACAAGGACTCAACAACGTTATATTAGCCATACCGTTATCCATTGAGATTAGATTCTTAAGCTGTCACACATTCGACAAAGTCTTATGGAGGTGAAAGGTTATAAGACTCGTTCAATTCTGGATATGAAAGATAGGGATATACTACCCGAGTGTCACAAAATGTTGTAAAACTCGAGGTTTGCCGAGGGTTTTACAATAGTTTGTGATCCTGATGGTAGATTCCCTATCCTTCATGTCCAAACATTAAAGAGTATTTTTCTCTCATACTATGACAATTTAACTATTATTTTCTTCTACGATCATCGCTATTTTTGGAAAAAAAACGCGCAAGTCATTCTCCATACATTGAAATTGCGTGATATTTTCAACGCAAATTCCACTGTTGGTACTTTTTTAAGTAAACACGGACACAAAAATGTTAAAATTGTACCGAGAAAATAATTTAGGGCCTGGTCTCATGCAATAAACTCTCATACCTACAGTTATAATACACAAATAACCGTCCAATAAAACGTCTATTTCTCAATTCCTATTAACAAAGTGAAGCAAACTAACGATATAATTGACTACCAGGAATATTGTATAAAAGGTGAACAGAAATCTTAGAAAAAAAGAAAAAAAGTGTTTTTCAAAACCAATCAGAAATTAAGATTGAGTTGTATTTTTCTCTCGCTGATCTCGCCATGGTACTGTATTTACATATCAGACACAAATGAATCGTGCGTGTACACTTGACAAGCTGTGGTGCTCACATTAATTTTTTCTAATATAAAGTTCAAAAATTCAGTTTCTGATAAAGTGAACTACACACTCAAGATATACACTCAAGACATTGAGCAGAGCACCCCATACTGTAATAGCGTTTTCGTTAGTTTAATCAATGTCATAGCAGTATCTGTTTATCAAAGGACGATATGCTTTATTTCATGAGGCAGCATACTGCTGAAAACACAAGGCACTCTATCCTGCTTCATATACATGGCCAAAAACAGTCGTCTAACTTCAATCCAAAAGTACATTGTAGATTGATGTCAGTACATTAAAGCTACCAGGTAATCAACATTGTATATTGATGTCAGTACATTAAAGCTACCAGGTAAAATATTAAGCAACAGAAGGCATTAAAAATGAGGAGAAAGAAAGATGAAAAGTAGTCGATTTGTTCTACGATGAATATCTTGCAATAAGAAAAGAAAATCTCTGTAAAGAGGAAATAAAGACTTACCGTTCTGTAAATGGACAACGCTTATCGAGGTCAAAATGAGGCATGCTTCTACAAGCTGAATCAGTTGACTTCCCTTTAGCATCTGAATTTTTTAATATTTATAGCATTGAGTTTATTAAAATTAAATCATAAAAATCGTCATTTTAAAATATGAAATGTTTTAGATATGCACACTTCTTGAGTTTAAGTGAAAATTTGAGAACATTTCAAATCATTCTGAAATTTACAAACCTATACAGATATATCTTTGTTTACATCCAGAACAGTTTAATAACTCAACGCATTTATACATATGAAGGCCTTGCGTTCAGTCTTGTATTCCCTCATATCAAAATGAAATGTGAATTTATGAAAATCATTATCGAATTATTTGTATACTTACAGTTGATGTTCAGTTCTCCTGATCTATAATGAGACATCCACTAACCTAAACCCTTTTCTAATTGTTTCAGGTCTATGTAGTTTATAATTATCGACCTGTATTATTTATCAGCACCATAGTATCATTATCATATTATGTTCCTTCTGTATTGTTTATAATAAGATCGTTGATATACTGTTTTTCGATTTCTATTATAAAAACATACATTAAGGGCCTCATCCCTACGGTTCGTTGATTCACATCGATAAAAATTCATATTTAAACAGCATCATGAACAAACTTTGTTCAACTAGTAATGAGAAAAAGCCAAAAGTGATCGAGCATGGTCCATAAAATAACATTAATTAGTACCGTACGAACACGATGTGAAAGCATGTAATCTAATGTTATTTGATCGTGAGTTTTAAAACTGACACCGCCTACACCTGTCCTCGATATTCATAGTTTAATGGCGATTAATTAAAATGTAGAATAGTGCGAAAGTACTAGTGGAACGCAGTGAACGTTTATACCAAGCTACGTGTAGCAGTCTAACATTAACTGTATTAGAAATAAAATTAAAATTTAGAAAAAAATATTATTTTGTCATGAGTAATTTTTTGAAAACCATCAGGTGAGATTTATGTTTGGCTATGAAAATCATTCAATTAGACAGACAAACATGTGTGATGGCTTATAAACAAATTACAACACAGAATTCATGCAATATATAAATTAAATTACATTTATTAAACGGAACTTGGAACCCGCAACCAATTTCAGCCCTCCACTCATCATCACTTCCATAACAATTTCGAATAAATAACCAAATGTTAACGCGCATAGTCAGAGATCCGCGGTTGATAGCACAACGTTCTCAAGTGCAACGAAGCGTAGTAAATGGCTCGTTTCAAAGATGAAATATTTATCTTAATTTCTGAATAATATATTATCTTAAATTTTAAATCCGACAATATTTAGCAAAGAAAATTGACTTTGAGGTCGGTTTTGGTTTTTCAGGTTCCGGTCGGTTTATTCCTTTGTCTGTGTTATCGTCGTTGTAGTCGTGGGACGGGCCCAGTACTCGGGAACGGCTGATATTTTCATCAGACAACTTCAGTTTTGTAATCTGGGACGAGAGTCCAAGGTTTGTTCTTGGGGAAAGCCGGAAGAGTACACGGAGAAACACCGTCAACCAGCTGTCAATGCCTAGCAACTGCCCCACATATGTAAGGGATAATTTCCGAAAACCTGTCCATTATTAGAGAGAATGGATAGTACCGAGCCCGCAGGTTTGAGGAATTTATCCTACTTAAAACCCATCATACCACTACCCACTACACCTTGCGTACCCTATTAGAGAAATGGGACATCCCACTTCAGGTATTGCACAGGTGTTCACTCACCTGTGACAAATAATGGACAAACAATGTTGAGATGCATGCACAATCATTTAGTTTTACACCTTTGGAGGTGCAACAGTATTTTTGAATATGTTGCATAGTGATATATTTCTTACCCGGTCATCATTTAGGGATGTATGCAGGTGTGATTCAGATGATATAACGTTCTAACTGGAGTAAATGTTTGCCTGTTTGAAGTGACCTATTTATTCGCACAAGGACAGGTGCATTGTCTAACTTTACATCAAATACATACACTTGGCAGTGTAGAAGAAAATGTTCTCTGTTCTTGTCCTCGGTCTTACGCAACAGACAGGTAGCCGACTCAGCATTTTGATTAAATGCTTTCCTATTACACTGTAGTATATAGGTCACCGTTGCTATTTAAGTCTAGTGTCATGTGGAGCAAGGAGACGTTCCTGGCATTCCCTGGACGGGTGTGGAGTATGTGATGAGCTGATTTTGGTTTAAAAGACTGTAGGTCGAGGTGCTCGAGTGTGGAATTAGTTTCCGATTGTTGTAGTATTACCCCTGTCCAGTGTTTGTTTACGGCATTGGTAACCTGCCATGCGTTCCATTTGCAGATACAACTGGTACGAACCCGCTGTGTTTGTAATGGAACGCGTTGTACCAGCCGAACCGAACCGGAACAACATGTACAGGTTCGTTTTCAGAAGCGTACCACTTGTATCCAAGATGGCGGAACCTAGATTCTTCATTTGTCACCGGAATGTTTTCTTAGTTGAAAACAAGGCAGAGCGTATTTATACCCGATAAAATTACATGAATCGTTTATTTCAATGTGTGCTGAAACTATGTAGGTATTATTTTTATATCAATTTAATTGTTAACACCGAAAATACTAAGCTTTTATATTCGAAGCGTATCTTTCATATGGGTGCCGCCGTCATGGAAAAATCCAAGCGCGTTCCATTTTGCGGTGCCTTATCGCTTTAGTGCAATTGGTACGAATCCGCAAAAGGAGCACACGGCCTGTGTTTCCATCAAAGGAGGTAGGTGGGTTCTCTAGGATGCTCAGTGGATCTGGCAGTTCGTACTTTTGTAGGATATTGCTCACCTCAATGAACTAGCTTTTTTTTAATTTCCAACCTTTCACCTTTCTCAGAGCAAGCCTTTCCTCAGTTTATCGGCTAACCTCACAGCAAAGAATATTAGTGCCCTGCGATGAATTTGAGCATCAATTGGAAGGATACCGGAAAGAATGTATATTGCCGCATCAACCGTTGTGACGGGTAGTGAGAGCACCTGTTTGAGTACCTTCTTTAGAAAGAACTGAGTCTTTTCAGATTTGGTCCTGATGGTAAACAGACCTCAAAACCGAAGAGAAGAATAGGGATTACATAGACGACTATCAGGTGTTGCGATGAGATGGGAACTAGTCCGTTCTCTCCGTGGTTTTATAAGACTGTGTGTACGTCGACGGCACTTCTGTATGTTAGTGTCTACTGAGGCAGCTACCGAAGATTTGGTGTCTCTGGCCATTCCTAAGTGATAACTCTGGACTGCGTCTGGACCTTTTCTTAACCATATTTGAAGGTTTCCTCAACAGGTGCTGCTTTACGTCCTGGTTCGAATGTCAGGGTAGCTCTTTGGCTGGGTTGGAGAACATATCTCTCACGGTTACTGTAGTCCTGCGTAAGGTTGAGTAGGTGTTGTAGATGCGAGGGTTAATGACAGAGGAGGGTCACATCGTCTGCACATGTGGGCGACGAGCAATTCACTGGTCCAATCTTCGCTCCTAGCCAAATCATCTGTATTCTCTGGACAAGATCGTTGACTTTGTAGAGGTCGGTGCTCATCAGGCCTCCCTGTCTTGCTCCCTGATGATTCCGAAACTCTCAAAGACTATTCCGTTCCATTTGACCTGGCTCTCCGTGTTGCTGTGCAGATCTCGGAAAACTGTCCAAATTTTCCCATCCACGCCTACAGCAAATAGCTTCCGCAGTAAACAGTTGTCAACAACGTCAAAGGCTGACTTGGCATCCAGGTGTGCTGCGTAGGTCACTTTCTTACTATCCGACTCTTCACGCAATACTTTCTCCAGTATGGTGGCACACGTCAGTGGCAAGGCGCGAGAGGCGAATCCATTTCGGAGTGGGTTTTGGATCAGCTCGATTTTTGGCGTATGAAAGTCTGTAGGAGAGCCTCTAGTACCTTTGTTAAGATCGCAGTGATGGTAATTCCTCTATATAGTTCTTGGCCTCGAGCTTTCTTTCTTTCCTTTTGTATACTGGGGTAATAGTTCCTTGTTTAAGAGCACTGGGAATATTGCCCGATTTTAATGTAAGCGTTAGTGATAGGCTTTACTATTCCCTCCCTCGCCATCAGTAGATGCTCGGCAGACAAATCGTGGACGTCCTGAAAAACTCAAAGTTTTAGAATATATCAATCCGGTTATGACGTCACAGTAGCAATATCAACTCAGTGTTTTGATCGTTATTCGACTCTTTTATTGCTACACCGCTTGAGTCGTAGCAGTTAGTTTCATAAGCAATTCACGCCATCTTGCAGTTTCGTGCGGGATAGTCATGAAGTAAGAACGCTTGAATCAGACGCTTGATCCATGTGTTACAAGCATTTGCCTGTTGAAGTAATATTAAAACGAATAACGGAAACAGACTTGAATCTGTCCGGATTCGGGCGCCATCTTCCTGATAAATCATGGTCACACAGCGTTTGCATCAGTTAAGATTTAACTGTAGAACTGTATGCTTTGGGGAGTAAAATTATCATCATAAAGTACCAAACTTTGCTGTATGATAGAGCTTATATCCTTATGAAAATATCCGCTAATGAAAAATGCCCAACGTTTCCATGTTTTTTTTTTTAAAAACAACAGAAAGCCCCTCGTATAAGAGGATGTTCCCCGACTCCTTGTCACAGAGCATAAACAGAGCTACAAAAAATGTAAACATATCGAGTTCGAATGCGCAGGCAGAAAAAAGTGGAATTTCCCAAACAAACTTTGTTGATGACGTACACATGACAGATTCCGAAATTAGCCTAAAACTCACTGAATTCCAGTAAAATAATACATATAAGACAGTCACTTATCAATTATAAGACAGTAAAAGGTAACTTATGGAAGAGTTACACAATACGGGTGAGTATGTTATCACGCAAAATCCCATAATTGTGTTGAACACACAACACACACCCTGCCGGAATATTCCATTTTTTAAGATTATTTTTAATCCAAATTACAAAAAAAATCCCTCACAATGAATATGAAGAGAATTCAATCCTCTATTGATGCTGAATTAAATACATCCACAGAATTTCTGTATATATCCCAGATTGAGTTTTTTCTCCGTACTATGAATTCACCATTTAACACTTATCTACAGCATTAACTCCAATTCCCGCTTTCTGAAATCTTATTGTTTTTGAACACTACTTTTGACTTTAAATTTTCAAATATTTTGATAGTGTTTCAACAATATTTCAGAATTTTACCTAAATCCAATTGGCTTGTTGAATGAAATTGCACATGGTATGAAGATACATGTGTGCATAATAATTTAGTATTTTCCCAACAAATCCAAGATTGTCCCTAGAGAGGTCGAAATTTTTAAATCCTCCCAATTCAATGAACGTTCTGGGGGCACAGACTGTTTTAAACTGGCCAGGAAATCATTGTGATCATTTTAGCAAAGACACTTTCAAACAAACCCCTAAATTGTAAGTTTAATTCCATATGTCATTTCTTTACCACATTAGACATTGGAAAGAAATGTGCTTCTTAAATTGAGAAAGTAATATCCCTCCATCACTGTCGGTGGACTTGAAAGTGAATTTACAGATAGTTGTCCAATTCATGCATTCCGTTCATGAATGCTGTTCATCACATACACTGTATAACACAGGCAAAGGTAATTCTAATCTATGTTGCTATATTGGATGTGTCATGGTTGAATGCATATTGGTAGAGTTACCAGGGCTCATAGACAAAGACAAAAAACACTGGATTATATTAGAAATAAAAGTGTATATTTTACTTTATTAACGCAAAGACTTGCTTTGCTTTATATGTACATATATGTAAGTTAAAAGATAAGCCTCAAACTGTAAAATATGGGAGAGAGAACATTTCATAAATATTTACATCCCCCGCTACACTGATACAAAGGCATTCAAGGAATTTTTATTAGGTCATAATGGCCAGGTTCAACCTTTGGGCTAAAAATCCTCCCGGAACGTGGTTTTACCTCCAAAGTCGGGAACCACATATTGAATTTCATAAATAAATATTTGCGTCTATTTTTGCAGTAAAAACGTAGTAAAACAAGTCACGTGCTTAAACCTCATTCATGTCATTGGCCGAAATATAGAATTGTATTATGGGTAGTTAGTGATCACGTGATTCTGTGTTTACTTCCAAATATGGTAATAGTTTGCTTGCCATTTTTTCGGAAAATATATTTATTTGAAAATATTTAGACTCTAAAATGTTATTAATATTGATGCATATCATTTTGATTTGCACTTGTGTACTTTTTACTATAAATAATGGACTGAAATGAGTTATAAATCTGCCATTTCCACGGTTATAAATATAAATAATATACCGTAATCCGAATTGGCCAATTATATCGGTCTAACCGTATATCCTGGATCAACTCAGATCGGCTACTCCCGGCTAAATTCGTAAAATTATAAATTTATGCTTACCTGCTTTAGGTTTCAGAACAGATAAATATAACACGGAGAAGATAGGATCTTCGTCAAAATGCCTAATTATATATACCAAATACATGTACCAGGTCACAGAAATCACTATATTTGGATGTAAACACACAATCATGTGATCACACATACAGTCACCCATGCAATTCAATATTTCGGCCAATGGCATGAATGAGGTTATAAGCACGTGACTTGTTTTACTACGTTTTACGCGTGTTTTGTACCATTATAGGGAATATCCACCGTGGATCGATCTCGTTATTTCATTTCTAACATTTGAAATTGCTAAACAATAGTATCATATCATTGTTTAATTTCCATATCCTTTCCAGCCAAATGGTTCAGCTTCCATGTAGCAAACTTAGCCTTTTGTGAAGCTACAAATGTAATACTTGTTGCAAATTAATACTAGAGTTAAACACTTGTAAAGTGAGTATTAAAAAATATATATATAATATAAAAAACATGTGTTGGAGGGATTTTTATATAGATTCCTGATGTACATGTAATACTCTTAATGCATATATACAGTATATGGTCCAATATCGAAATTAATTGCGTACTCTTTAATTATACCATTATGAAAATACATCTATCGCTTGGAAAAAAATATTGTGAAAAGTTGAACAGTTAGACCATTGGAGTAACAGCTATATAACAAAAACGCCATTTAACATACATGTACCTATAAATCTAAAATTAATTTTAAATTGTAAAAAAAAGTAGCTCATGGTACTTTGATTAAAAATTATGTTATAACTCAAAATATCAAGATAAATGGGAAAATATTACGTATAAATATATTTTAATACATTGACTCAGAGATTTAAATAGTAATTACTATTTAAATCTCTGATTGACTGCAGACTGATGGGCTATTCTAATCAAGAGTTATCGCTCTTCGTAGAGAGCTCTCTTGTAAATGGCGGCAAAGATAAAGCAAACCGTTGTCTGTATCGACTGGTGAGAAAATGGTCATGATTACAAGTACTGGGAGATGACAGTTTACGATTGTGTCATAACATCAACACCATGGAGTAATTATACAGTTGTGAAATAGTCTTTTGAGTGTGGAATATTTAATTAACGTGATATTTGTATGTGTACTGTAGCGGAAAAGTCAATCAGATCTCATCACCAGTAGACAGGTAGACTACAGTAACGTTACAATATGTTAGTATCTCTGTAATGGGAGAGGAGAAAATTTAGCAGCCAGGCCGGGATTCGAAACCCTCCGAACACTAGCGAAATGCTCTATCGATGAACCATATATGTGTATAATATAGGCCTACATATATACATGTAAATGCATTTTGTACATGTACATTATAGGCCTACTGTATAGTAATTAACAGGAGAGCAGAAAATGTAGCGGTCAGGATCAAACCCGGGACATCCAAACACTAGACGAAAGCTCTACCACTGAGATACTTGGTCACCGATGATCCACCCTACACTGTTTACAAGGTACATTTACATTGTAGCTACAATGTACATGTTTAACAGGGCGAGAGTATAGTGTGCCACTAGCCAGACTCGAACCTGTGACCCTGGGCTTACAGGTCCGCCCCTCTACTGACTGATTTAAAGAGAAATTCCCACTAGCGCGAAGCTAGAAGGCCACTGTATAACTATGTACAATTAAAACCCGCCTCACATGTATATGTACAGGTGATTGAAGTTCTTACTATAGAATAGACATGTATCATATAAATTTAGAATATGAAAAAATCAGTATTACATTTAGGCCTTCTATACAAATTAAAAATAAACAATTTTGTAACGCCTTAAATGCACTAATGATGAGTTTGAATTTAGTGTGTAATGTTACAGTCTGTAACGTTTATTTTTTTCCTTGCTGGTCACTTGAACTAGTAAACTCCAAAGTTTTACGAGTACTAGTCCTACTATCTAATCACTAGTCCAAATTAAATGTACAGCCAATTTGCTTCAGCCCTTCAGTCATGATCAGTTTACAATTTTGACCCAAATTACAGTCTTAACTATTGTCTATTGACTGGATAGTCTTAATATCTGATATTTTTTTTTTTTTTTTTTTAGCCAAATGACAGGTCAGCCTGATATATATGGTCATCGGTCAGTCTCACTTTGATATCTGTGAATCTAATGTTGAGTATGGAAATGACCACTAGTGAAACACAAAATGAGCCACCAGATGGGGAGCTGGACTTCTACCCGACACATGCCTGGGGGCTAGACCATTACTTCATGATATTTAACAAGATGTATATAGCAGACGTTCTACAGCTGAGAGAGAATGCCATGTATCCAGGTAAGGGCAGTTTGTGTGGTTCGAAATGTGTGTGCATAGTATACATGTATGTATGTTTCTACATGGGCGAGATGTGCGGAGAGGCTGCAGAATTCAGGTGGTTAAGATGTTGCGACATATTACCACAAGATCTCTACCTCTGGGTTGTGAGTTTATTCCATGTGGGGCAGTTGCCAGGTACTGACTACATGTACTTGCTAGTTATTTTTCTTTGGGTACTCTGGCTTTCCTCCACCACCTAAACCTGGCAGATTTTTAAATGACCCTTGCTGGATATTTAAACAAACAAAGAGAAAATGTACATGTTGTGTTGATATGTATACAGTGACCACCTCTCTATAAGGACCACCTGTGTATTTAGACATTTAGAAACCACTTTTCTCTAGTTCCTTGGGTGATCTGTATAGACAGGTTTGACTGTATATGTATAGGATTCATTTGATAAACATGTACCTTTAAAATGAACTATCATTTTTCGCAGGGACCTACATGTACAGGAGTCACCCCTTATTTAAGGTCGATATTGTCGGGGTGGTGGTGAAGGTGGACCAAAACCACACCTGTTTTACCTACACAGGTAAGGTTACTGGATAGGTAATGTACCTGTTTTACCTACACAGGTAAGAGTAAAGTATACAGGTAATGTACCTGTTTTACCTACACAGGTAAGGTTACTGGACAAGCTCATGTAATGTACCTGTTTTACCTACACAGGTAAGGTAACTGGAAAGGTAATGTACCTGTTTTACCTACACAGGTAAGGTTACTGGAAAGGTAATGTACCTGTTTTACCTACACAGGTAAGGTAACTGGACAGGTAATGTACCTGTTTTACCTACACAGGTAAGGTTACTGGATAGGTAATGTACCTGTTTAACCTACACAGGTAAGGTTACTGGATAGGTAATGTACCTGTTTTACCTACACCTAGATTTCATAGTGGATGACTACTTGACAAATTATCTTTTTACTGTATTTAATAACTTTCTGACAAACTTTTATATTGGAAATGATAAAATATATAATTTCTAGTTGATTTTCAGTAGGCAAGTATACATTGGAAGCTTAACATATATTGACAGGTTTGACTGATTTTATAAATTTCTTGTTTTAGTTGATGATGGGACAGGTGTTATTCCATGTTGTTGCTGGAAGAAAGACTTTTACAATGTTCCAGGTATGTATAGAAAGTCACCATAATATTCTGGCACTTATATCATTATTACAAGCACCATTGTGTTATATCTGTTATCAATGTTTAAACAAATGGTGTGGCAAATATCAGTCTATTGAAAATTATTTTCCTGTTTTCAAGAGTGACCCAGGTCCTAACTTGAACTATTCACCTGATGTTTTGAATACATTTGAAAATAATATTCAAAAAGGTATAGGCTACAATATTTTTCAAATCTTTTAAAAGATAAAATCCACAGATTGTCCACATCATGAATCTCCTGGTTTTACAATGTGTAGTAGGCCACAAGTTATACAGAGGAATCTAAATATAGATTATTTTTAGCCCACCATCATCAGATGCATTCAACAACCTAACATATAACTCAAGACCGTAATTGGTGCTCTCTCTCTTTCTGAATGAAGCAATTAATGGGAAGTAACTCTTATTTAGCAAATGAAAGTACATGTATACAAATATAAAGCTACTATTGTCTATTGGTAAAGTCTAATGGGGATGGATAGGGGTCTCGTCTGAATTCATTGGTGGGAAACGGGGGCAGGTAGATAAAAACTTTCATGATAAATAAAACGGGGTCCATGGAATGAGACAAGAGGGGATTCTCTTGGAATGAAACTACAGGGCACATTCCCTTGGAATGACAAAAGAGGGCATTCCATTGTCCCATGGAAAACAAGATAGAATTCATATAGAATGGGACATTTTGGGATTACACCAAGGGGGTCCCAAGAATATGGAAAAGCTTATGAAATGGAGATAAAGAGAGGGATCTTTGATAAGGAGCGGCCATTTCTGGTTTGTCAGATTAATAAATTGATCTTGGATAAAGGAAATAGAAAATTAACTAATTTCTTGATTAATATATATCTTTCACAATCCATAAACCTATATAATATGTAATATGACCTGACCATGATCCATCTATGGATGTTTTTTGTTTAGATCCTGGATCAAGTTTCTTAGAGCTTCCTTCTGATTTGCAACGTTTGGCAGCTAGAATTACTGACCAGAAGGAACATGAAGGATATAATCTTGGAGATCTGATAAGGGTACGAGGGAAAATTAAAGTGTTCCGAGATCAGCGAGAAGTGGTGGCCCGGTACCATAGTATCCTCCAAAAATGTCATGTAATTCATGAGAATTTTTTTTAGCTCTCCTAGTCTGTCATCTGTCAACAAGTCATTTAATTTACTACTAGTCATAAAGTACTGGATGGGTTTGAAAACAACTCGGTTCAAAAATATCCTTGGGGAAAGAGGCTGAATTTTTGCACCATTAGTGACTCTGATTCCATTGAAGGCCAGACGCCCAAGGCAGAATAGAAAAAAATAGAGAATGTTCTTTATTGTCAGAAAATACTGAACAGATTTTCACCAAATATCAGGGTGATTTGGAACAGATTTTGCACAAATATCGAGACTTTTTGTAAAAGTTGGCTCAGAAGGAAAATTATCTTTTTGAAATATGACCATAGTTGCGACCATGACAGCATCTGTCCTAGTTTTTTTCCACCTTGACTGGTTACCTAGCGCGACTTGATGATCCTATGGAGGAGGTACAGAGACTAGCTGAACTACCTAAACTGTACAAACAGAACTACGACCAACCTGTTCAACTTCCTCTGAAGGTTCAACACGAAATTGAGAACAAACGACAAGAATCTGTCACTGGAATCTTATCAAAGGTAAAGTTTCAGTCACGTTAAAGCTTATTTTCAACTTCGATAAAGACGACAAATTTAGAACATATTTCTTAAGCTTGATTTATGTGTGATAAAAACGTGATATTCTGATAAATCACACATACTGTCATATTAACTTTTTTTCATTTACAATAGCTTAAAACCAAGAAAACAAGATTTTAAATCCGTTTTAAAGAAAAAATAATTAATTTTCATGAACAAAAACTCTGAGAAAGGCGCAAAAAACCCACTTTATCATCATGTCCCAATAGAGATGTCGAAGTTGCATATTGATTTAGAAAAAATATTCCATTAGAAAATCAATGGAATCATATGTTTAAGGTAGACCGTCCCTTCTGGTTTCCTCTCATAGGTTTCGTTCATTTTTTGATATTTTGATTTTAGCTATACCCTGATCACAAAAACCGCATAAAAATCATATGTCACCGGGTTAATTTTTCTTCCAGGGTTGCTTAAAGATATGTACAAATGACTTTATAATCAGGATTTTAAGGATTTTTAAATAAATAATATTTCCTCCCTGTAGCATCCCTTAACATATAAATAATATACCTGTAACATGTTCATACCTTCAGTAGGTGATATAGAATTCATTACTATATCCAACAAGCTGGGTTTTCCACAATAAAACAAAATATCGTTATTTCAAAATTAAGTCCGGACCCAATTTTAGTGAAAAAATGCATCAAAATAGTAATGTTTTCTTTTTTTCTGAAAAAATGATCTCAGGAAAAATCAATTTTTCAGATTTTCCATGAAGATTGGCTTATTTTCAATACGAAAAGCCAATAAAAAGTATACATTACCGCATTATATTTCAAATTATGACCGATTTGCTTCCTACTACCCCTTAAATTTTGGTCTGAATATGTTAAAAAATAGGCGAATCCGTAGCACTTTTCAACGTTTTATGTTATTTATCTACCCTTGTTAGTTTTTACCGATTGGCACACCTTTAGATTGATACACTTCAAGTAAACACTCGAAAAGGTTCTAGACGAAATACTTGCTCGAATGCCGATTTCAGAAGCGAGTTGTAATAGATGGGTACGGAGAAATAAAATACGTTTGCTGGGATTCGGATAGCGACGTAACAAACGTATGACATCACAGAAGGGACGGTCTACGTTAAATGTAATTTATGTCATCAAGTAGTCTGGAAAATTAATTATAAGCATTGATTTAACTATTTTCTAATTGCATCAGGCTATTAAATAAATTTTGTTTGCAAACTTTTGTTTGCGGATTCACAGTTTACAAACAAAATTTCTTTCATACCCTAATGAAAAAATAGTGACATCAATGCTTAATTTTTTTTTACCCACTCAACACTTTTAAAATTAATTTTACGAAAAAGTTTTCTTTTTTTCAGGTTTTCTGTTGAAATAAAATCTCAAATTGTTAAAGAAAGGTAATTAAAAATGTGATTGATTGGTAATTTTACTTTCAATGTAGGAAACCATGATACTGCAAATGAAGAAGGATTTAATGGAATACTTCCAGGAGAATCAAACAAAGGAGATTACTCTGCAGGACAACATCCTAGAGAAAATAAACTCGAAGGTTAGTCTTTTTTTTTTATTTGAATCCTTAATACCATGTAACAGGTAATTTTCACAAAGAAGATATATTTGCAATTTGCATGATGTTAATGAAAAAATAATTCATGCCACTTTATTGAACCCCTTTATTCATAGGCTTAAAGTTTTAAATTTTTATAGTACTTCAGAGACTTTTTTGTGGCCTCTTTGGGACCATACAATGGCTGGTAGCCAAGGAGTTGTCTCCCCTTTGTTCCATTAAAATACAAATCCATGTTTATGTATCTTACACTGCAAGATGCTGTGGGAAGGTTAATCTTAATCAGGGGAGAAAGAAATTGTAAAACTATCTCCATAAGGTACAGTCCGTAGTACACAGGTCTCCATGGCAACCGATATGATGTAAATCTATAATTACGACTTTCCAAGTACGGCTTCATGAACAGAAAAGAATTTTTCACAGGAGTGTCGTCCGGTACGTAGAAAACCTCTCCACCCAAGTTGTGGTTCAATCCTAGGGCTCTGTCGGCACATATAAAAGCCCACGCTGTGTTCCCTACATACACCTGTTGGAATTTAGACTGACCATCCCCGACCTGAATGAGCCTGCCCCTGTTTGAGGCTGCTGACCGTAGACCACTGGTGACATAGAAGGGGTCCTCTTCTCCATACATAACATTAGCCCTTAGCGACATCGTCCACAAGCACTGCCCTATAATGGAGATGTAGACACAATATAATCTAAAAAGAAAAAGGAAATACAGGAGATTTCTGTATAGTTTTGAGGGTTACCCTTTGATACTTATTTCAGAGGAGGAATTTTTGCCCATTTTTCAATTTCAAACATTGATAAGCTTAATTTGTCAAATCACCCAACAAAAACCTCAACTATACACTAACAAATTAAATGCAGATCAAAGCTGAATTAAATCATTAAATTTTGGATTAAAGTAATGTCGCCATTGCTTTGTTAAAAAAACCAGATAGTCCATTTTATTTTAAAATTTCTTAGAAGCCCTAATGGTTTGCTTATTTGCTTTGATATATATGTCCGCTACATGGGAATGAAGGAACTCATTTGCATACACCTATCTTGTCATTTTGCTATTTCTCCTCAGATATTCAAACCTTTGGAGAAAATGACAAAATTATCTTTTTCCCCAAAAGTAAAACTCGATCCCATGTCAAAAGTACTGAAAAAATCTTTTTTGAAACCTCAATATGAATTTTGAAAACAATTTTACCATTGACACATTTCTTGCCATTAGCCTTTAGGACTTCACACTCTGCTTCATACTTTGTGGCTGGGTAACCAGGGAAAAGAAATTGTTTTGGTACAAACGTGGTTGTCTCCCTTCCATCCCTGATGTCGTCGAAGCCCACCACCACATCAACAGTGCTGCAGAATACAAGTCTCTCAACTCCATTGTTCAGGCAACTCTCCACAATGTTTTTGGTGCCTGGAAAATGTAAAGCAAATTAATAATAACCTTCCATAACTTTTCAGACAACCTTCCATGATCTTTCAGGCAACCTTCTATAACCTTTCAGGCAACCTTCCATAACCTTTCAGGTAACCTTCCATAACCTTTTAGGCAACCTTCCATAACCTTTAAGGCAACCTTCCATAACCTTTCAGGCATTCTTCCATAACCTTTCAGACAACCTTCCATAACCTTTCAAGCAACCTTCCTTAACCTTTCAGGCAACCTTCCATAACCTTTCAGGCAACCTTCCATAGCCTCAACCTTCCATAATATTTCGTATTCTTATAAGGTAAGAGTAAGTATAGTAAGAGCGTGTTTTGTAATTCAGGCAATTACAGCTTTCCACAACGGGTTTAATTTGGTGCCTTGAAAATTTACCGTGAAACCTGTCTTAACTTTTCAGACAACTCTTCAAAACATTGTTGGCCCCTATGATTTTCTGTAATGAACTGACATTGCATCTCTGTAAAAGTACATTTGTATGTGTTGAAAGCAAGTCTGTTTGTTCTTGCTCAGGCAACTTTCCACAAATGTTTGATGGCTTTAAAATAGACATGTATATATTAAAATTGCTTTATTTCCTCAGCCCAGTGACGTAAATCAAATTTTCTCCCTCTTACAATTGAAGCTTAGCCATCATTGTATAGATATTTTACCTTGGACATTAACCAACTGCCTGCCCTCAATGTACAGATATTTTAGTTTGGACATTAGCCCTCTGCATGTCCTCAATGTAGATATTTTACTTTGGATCTTAACCCTCTTCATGGCCTCAATGTATAGGTATTTTACCATGGACGTTAACCCTCTGTATGGCTTCAATGTATAGATATCTAACAAACATAGATTTTCTTACAAATTGACACAAAATAAATGTTGTGATTTCTGTGTAGACTCTCCTGAGGATGAAAACATTTCTTTTGATTATGTCCTAGATCTATAATCCCACGTACAAAACTTTTCAAAATACTTGTAAAGAGCTGGTTCCAAATGTCAATCCTGACCTTATCATTAATCTCATACCTGATATCTTTGTCAAAATTTATTACATAGCTCTGAAAATAATACCGATTCATCAAACAAAATTATTTTTGATTCCGTTTTCGAATACATCGACTCCAAAAGATTCTAAATAATTATTTCTTTACACTCCATTTCCCCTCCCATCTGCATCTGCATCGCTCTCTCCCCCTCCTTCGCCTGTCTCTCTCTAAGTCTCACTCTCTTCTCTCTCAATTTCTTTCTCCCTTTTCCCTTTCTCATTTTTTTTGTCATGAAATGTTTGTGTGAGTGAGAGTGTGTGCGTTATTCTAATGTATTGTCATGTATATATTGTATTGTCATATGTGTCGAGGAGAGCATCTAGTAGCCCTAGGGCTGTGTGCAATCCTCGTTAAAGAAATAAAGAATTAGAGCAGGTACTTTCCCTAAACGTTCACCCTCTGCATACCCTCAATGCATAGATATTTTACCATGGACGTTAAACCTCTTCATGCCCTCAATATATATATATATATTAACTTGAACGTTAACCATCCGCATACCCTCAATTTATAGATATTTTACCTTGGACGTTAAACCTCTGAATGCCCTCATTGTATATATATTTTACCCTAAACATTCACCCTCTGCTTCTGCATGCCCTCAATGTATATATATACATATATATTACCTTGAACGTTAACCCTCTGCATGCCCTCAATATCCGGAAATGTCCCATAACTGACCATTCCGGCCACGTGTACCACTGCGGTCACTCCCCTGCAAGCCTGCTGGACTGTGGGTAGGTCACAGATATTCCCTAGTATACTTGTCAAAGGTTTGGGCTCCTTGTGTCCTACAGCAAAACAATTTTCAAATTGGTTGTTATGGAAACTTATATATTTTAGGCATATTAATAAGGCTATAAGTTTAGTAAAGGATTTGGATTTCATTGTTTAAGTAAAATTTGTCTTTGAATAGTCGTATAAAATTATTAATGACAAAACTTCATGCAATTGACAAAAAAAACTTCGTGTTTCGCTCATATTTCTGATTCATTTAAGCAAAGATTAATAAAATCTTACATAATGTCAAGTGGACAGAAATAAAACCGAGTGTGCGATTTTGGCTTGTCACTATTTGTACGAGGCTTGTGTTGACAGAGAAAATGTTAAATCATTACGGAAGAATATCTGGTACCACTCAAAATTCTGAGACCTTAGATATATCTGCCATATGTCCTTGTCTACCAATTGTGTCTTGAATATGGACATAATATCTAGTACTTTCATCTCCGATACCTGATTTGTCCTTTCTTAAGTAAGTCTGTTTGAGTATGGACGAATATCTAGTACTCGAATCTCTGACACATCATCTGTTCTTTCCTTACCTAATTTATTGGGAGTAAGGACAAATGTCTAGTACACGGATCTCTGACACATGAAATGTTCTATTCTTACCAAGTTTGTGGGAGTATAGACGAATATCTAGTACTCGATTCTCTGACACATGATATGTTGATGGTTATCAAGTTTGTTGGAGTATGGACGAATATTCAGTACTCGAATATCTGATACATGATATGTTTAAGCTTACAAAGTTTTTGGGGTTTGAACGAATATCTAGAACTCAAATCTTCGACACATGATCTGTTCTATTCTTACCAAGTTTGTTGGAGTATGGTCGAATATCTAGTACTCGAATCTCTGATACATGGTCTGTCCTTTCCTGTAAGTGCCCTACAATATGTTGACCAAGGAATCCTGCCCCGCCGGTTACCAAGACAACGTCTCTAGTTGCTGATTGGCTGACATCATTCAATGTTGCCTTTGTGATACTGGTTACTGATTGACTGATATCATTCACTGTTGTCATGGCGATAGTTCTCCTTTGTAATTTCTGTTCCGAGGATAAGCTTCTGAAACGTTAAAAAAAGAGTAAATTTTATATTATTTTTTAACTCGAATTAGTGTTCAAATTTATTTTTGCCAGTGATTGATATTTACATTTTATGCATGAGGCTGTCATTAGCAAGAGTTTGGGTAATCATTCACGACATGCTTACATTTAGCTTCTGTAGATATATTTTCCCTCAATAATAATAAAAATAGGTAAATCATCTGATGTTGCTTAATATTTCATATTAAGTAGTCCTTTATTACATATATCTGTTATATAACATTGTAACTACAAATGACTAAAGACGTAATAATGCATAAGTGACATAAGTTATGTTTTATTATTTTCTATATTTAGTTATTAACTAGAAGAATCACAATATGAATTTGATAATATCTATTCAATGAAATTATTATTTTATCGTATTACATTTAATGAATATTGTTTTGATTATAATGTAATTATTGAAACCTAAAATTGTCACGGAAAACAAAACGCTTCACTGTGAATTCGACAAAAGATTGTATTATCACTTAATTAACACATTATACACAATTAATTAATGAACTAATTAATAATCATAAGTACTCTATGACATGAAAATTCAATTTTATCTATCAAATATTTAACAAAGATTACCTGAGGAGTGAGCGTTGATGATTTATTCTCCGTGTCCAATTTATCAATCCATTCGTCATTGTGTCGACACTGCATGAACTGCTTGAACGTCTTTCAATAGGGGGCGCCACATGCATTGATACTTTCAAAAGGATTAAAGGCCAAGAATAGCTAATTATCAGTGACAAGGAAAACGGACAATTTGTCAGGTTTTAGAATACAGTATTTTCAACATACAAAAGTTGTCCAATCGTAGTGATTTTGTGTTGGTCCATTTGACATAAAATGGTGTGTGTATCTAGTATCTGAACATTAGATGGCTTTAGATGTTAACTCTTGTTTCAGCCTTAAATGTGAAACTAGTTTTTCGGCTATGTATATGAAACAAGTTTTTGTTCCCATTTCCACCAAAGTATTGATAAGTGCATCCTCTTTCCCAGGTGTTTGTCGCTCTATCGTTTACTAAATAAAGTTAGTAAGCGATATAGGGCGACGAACATCTGGGACCGAGGATATGATAAGTGCATTTCACTGAAATGTTCACCAATTTCAAACGTTCAATCAACATATATACCAACATCATGTATAATATGTAATTATGTATAGTTTGTTTTAGCCATTCTCTGGTTGATGTTGATTAATCAATAGTTAATACCATCATTATACTAGACACTTCCAATTACTTCAGTGTCACAGCAGCTGTAAATGGTTGGAAGCAATTCTTGTCCTTGTCAATGCTAATCCATGTCATACTGGGTCTGTTGGCTAGCGACACCTGATCTTCTAAGACAGTTACCATGGTAACTGTTCAGAATATCAGGAAGATAGAAAGTACATGTTCAAAATCATCATCCACTGATCAGCTGATACTTATAATTGTGATAAGTTTAGGGTAGGTTTCCCAATAGATATAATGTTATTATGCCATACAATAACATGAAGAGATCTTCTGTGTTAGCCAATCGTCCAGTTGCCCTGTCCCATGACATCTTACATAAACTACAACGACCCTGATTGCCACAATGATATAAAAGAGGCAAAACATATGCATTATATGTGTCTATTGTTCATAGACGAGATATTCTTTACAAAGTCAGTATATGCTTTTACAGTTTTCGTGCAGTGACTGTGAGAAAAAACAGTGTGTTGAGGATGTTCTTGTACAACTGGAGGAGGAAGGCAAGGTTTGCACGCGACAGGAGCAACACCATAATGTGATAGAGGTCAGTACAGTACATACATGGTCACAAGGTGAAGGGTCACGTGACTCGAAATGATACGTGTCACGGAAAAATGGCGACAAATCCTGCCATTTGAAGATATATTTGCCATACAGGATAGTTGATATAGCCACCCAACCTTTGTTATCCATAGCCTAAAATCATATTTGTATTGGTACATATATACTGGTGTAATCTTGTGCCCAAAATCATAGTCGTTTTGTTCACTTTCCTGAATTGAAGCATGTTCAAGCTCAGATTGTGGTCAAAGTTTCGTGAAACGTACTCGTGAACCTTCAGTCTTGGAAAGTGCATTGTAAAAAGATCTTAATGTTTCAGTAATTCCGTCTCCAAACGGGATCATTAGATACTGTAAACTAATATTTTTTGCGGCGATCATCGACTAACATTTGCACGTTGATGCATAATCGTTCATCTGTACCCGAGCTTGAGACTTTTGCTGTGATTAAATTTCCTGATGTCTTATCGCACAAAATAATCGCAAAATTATCCTGCACACAAAAAGAAGTTGATTTACAGTAACATAATAGCAGAGTTCAAATGGAGTCTTTTATTATTGGATGATTATTGGATGATTTTGTGTCTTGCTGGTGTGTCAACATATTTTTACTTCTTTATTTTTTTTGTCAAACACTTATAAAGATTTGTACAGCATTATGATACCAACTTCCTGTAGTAAAGGCTCACTTAAGTTACATTTTTATAAATCTCATAAACTAATGCATAATATACCTTATGTAAAGGTATGTTGCACAAAAAGTTAGACTTTCTGATACTTCTGAAGTGGAAACTTTATGTTTTGTTATTTTTCGAAGAGGGAAATTAGTATCACTCCAAATTAAATGATACCTTAGAATTCACAGTTGTATGGCTCTAGAGACAAAAAATACCTAATGTATCTATATAAACATTATATTTTGACGTTAATTTCATTAAATGTATGGAACAAATGTCCAGATAGGGCTAGATTACACATTTGTAAAGATGAGTGAAGGACCTATTTCCAAACTCTCGAAAGTAATCTGCAACAACGATTCGTTCCTTTTGTAGTATTTTGTTTTTACTTCATGATATCTGTCATTTACTGTGTTCAATTTAGAGAAGTGTAAATATTCGATGAAAAACAATTGTTAATTGTTTTTTAGGTACTTGTGAATTCTTCTGCCCTAGAAAAGGCTTTGCTTGACATTATGGAAAAGAAATGTCGGAACTCAAAATGTGGGTACATTTTTTCCTGGATCAAAATACAGCTCAACTCATGAATATTGAGAAGTCGAAATCCCATTTATGTTTGTATTGTATGATAATGTGATATCATAGATAAACCATAGAAGGCTACTGTAAAACTACTGTAAATATGGAGGTTTTCGCGTGAGGATATTTTAGCTCGTTACCTTTCAAACTTTTCACACGAGGACATTTTAGCTACGTCATCTTTCAAAGTTTTCACAGTGTGGATATTTTCGCGCTATTTTCTATCAAAAACAGGAGTAGATTATTAATTAACTTTCTTCATTAACAAAGGTTACTTACATCACACTATTATCATCTTTCCGTTGTAGACTCTACCTCAGGATGTCATCTATTGAACCTTCACCAAGAACTTTGTCGGACATTCCAATATGCTAAGGTCAAGGTCACAGCGGTACGTGCCTGCCTCACGCGGCTCGAAGAAAACAGTGACATTATCAGAGTAGCGGTCGACAGATACATCACAGTGGCCTAAAACCAAGGTCACATTGTGAAGGTCATGTGGATTAACCTTGTCTTTGCTTCATCATGTCTGCATGTAATGGTGCTAAAAACTCTTTAATTTGTTATATCCAGTATGTAATTCTGTTATGAAAACTTTACTGAAGACTGTTTTTTCACTGAAGACTGTTTAACTGTCCTTGGGATATTGGAACAGTTCCGTTTGACTTGGTATTGGCATCACATTTCAAAATGATCAAATCATAGGAATGGTGTTTTCCAATACAATACTGAATGACAAGGAAGCCCCATCATCTTATCCTTAAAGACAGTTTTCCTGCTACGCTGTAAGTTTGATACCATTTATCTTTCTTCAATGCTTCCACTTATATTCTTATTCCCCTGCTTCCATTTATATCTCTTCCAAACAAAATTGTATACAATGTGTAAAACTATGTTATCCTCAACTAGTTGTTAAACATAGAAATATTTTGAGAGAATATTAGAATTAATAATCTCTGTATATATATGTTGGAAAACTGTATAAAATGTGTTGTTTAAAGTGAACAGTCGGGCAGGATGGCTGAAGTCGGTAAAAAATGGTGTGAATGTATCCAGTATAATTTCTTATGAAATAGGAAAATAAAATCTCTCGCCAAAATCTGTCTGCGTACGAAGAAATTAATTTAAAGTATAGGAATCCTAAAATGTCCTCCCGACTGACTATGTCCGTGGTTACATTTCCACGCAGCCTCGCTTTCAATGCTTTCAACTTTCCTTTATTTCAATGGTCAGAACTGGGAAACGTAAGCAGAACTTGGCCGTCGTATTAATATGTGAGAACTTTTGAAAGGCCAATGAACGCATTTAGACTGATTTTCTTTGCCCGACTATTCACTTTAACCAGTCTTTCTCATTTCTATCTCTCCGAAATGATCAAGATTTGAATGCTTATTTTAGATACAGGTTTTATACCTGGGTACAAAAGCGTACGTATCGATTCATTCTTTTATATGATATCGAATTCCACACATGGCTAGTGATGCAAAGACATGCTTGGCATCTAAAGTTGAGTGCAGTGCTGTAAGTTGGTACTAGAATTAAAAAGGGAAGTGACATCTAAAGTTGAGTACAGTGCTGTAAGTCGGTACTAGAATTAAAAAGAAGTGACACCGAGTTAGCCGATGTTCATGGATCGCCTGCACCATCGTGTGGGTAGAGGTATTAAAACGCTGAAAAAACGTCTTGAAGAAGCCAGGTGTAGACGCCTAATGTATGTCATCAACGAAAAGAATGTGAAAGAAACTAAAGGTCGGCATCTGGTACACATTGAAATGCGACTTTCTGCGAAAAAATAACGCAGATATTTGGCAGAAATACATGATACGGTTTCAGCAATCTTACATTATGTTTTTAAGGTTTACGTATAAATACCCATACGTGCACTATACTTGCATATGTGGTACAGGAGAAGCAATTGAAGTATTTCATAATCCTTTGACGCTTATTACAATGTATGCAGGATTTTGGAAAAAATATCAAACATCTTCAATTCATTCATCCAGTGAAATTTATTGATAATAGAAATATTTACTATAAATGCGTTAAACTATTGGAATTCAGTAACAATGCTGTTATATTTATCACAGATTATAAAGCATTTAAAAACAACAACAATAAATAGGGTTTTCTAACAGTAGGAACTCGTTAGTAAGGATTCGGCTTATCCGAACAATTCACAACTCGCATACTGGTTTCACAATTTCACTCAAGAAACAACCTATTATTTTATACTTTATGAAAGTATTCGCAATTATTTTAATTGTACACTTTATGAAATTATTCTCGAAAAAATTGAATTCCCGATCGATATCTCTCCAAAAAATACGTGTAAATTTTAAAATGACGTTTTTTACAGTAGTAAGATCTTGCAAATGAATTACCCATGTTGAACATATGTCATAACATACAATACCTGATAAGGACATCAGTATTGTGTTTCAATCTGGGGGTCTTTTCAAATCAAATTTACTTTAACAATTTATTTATTTCCACCCACAAATTCCCAAAAAATAATTTAGATCTCACAAAATGTCGCGAATTTTAAATCACCACGATTATCTAGTAACACTGTACTGGGAAATGAATATGATTTGTGTATATAACATACGATTCAATCTGAACGAGATTTTAGGGGTTATAGCAACAACGTATTATAGAGATAAAATAGTTTCCTAGGGTTGTCTTAGGCAATAACGTCTTTGACGTAGACATAAAACTACTTTTTTTTATTTAAAACAATACAATATTCTATGGACTAGTACTATTTGGTTCATTAGGAAAAATAGGTATCGATCAACGAGGGGTAAATGCGGACAGTGGAGACTAATAATGTATAATTGCTGCATATTTGCGGGAGATTTAATTTTGCGAAATTTGCGAATTCCGCAAAATTTTTCGTCCGCGAAATTTAATAACTACATAGGACCTAGTAAGATCATTTTATGATCGGTGTTTTACTTCTTCCCAGTAAGTATAGAATTGAGGGTGTTGAAGCCGTAACGCTGCGGGCATCGTGTAGTAGCCACGTCTTTTCCAGTTAGAGCGCCGTCAACAAGATATTCCTTCCCAATCTTCTCCTGTGCCCACATGATGAGTTTGTCGTTGTTAGGGATGGCTACTCCGGCTGCTATAGCAACCCCTTTAAATACTATCATCCCCATCGGGATGTCTTCTGTGAGGTACCGGTTGCCGAAATCCGGGGCCACACCACCGTCGACAGCCTTGACGGGATGGACCAGGCCTTTATACGACTTATTCGTGGTAATAGCGTGGTACAAATCGTGGTTATCTGTAATGTCCTCGTGATAATACTCTAAGTACCACTGATAAATGTCCTTCACATCCGAAAGGTCGTTCCCTGGGCACGCCGCCATTATCGCGTTAGCAACCTCCTTGCATTCGTTACTACAGGCTGTTAACATGTCCGCGGTGGCTTGATCTATGCCCTGGTAAAACAATGGAGCTTCAGGAACTGGCTTACCGTCCCAGGAACCCCATCGACCATATAAGATTGCCGGGTGGACAAATGAATAACTCATAATCAGCATCTCCAAGAAGTGTTTTGCAAGACGGAAAACGGGTTCAGCACCATGAAGCATTTGTAGCGTCGATAGTGGGTCTACTGTCTTAGCTGTACCTTTAATTAGCGAAGCTGCAAGGACAGATTTAGTGCCGAGAACTTCAACTTTCCTGCCGAATTCCTTGATACGACAAGCCCACGGAAGAGTTTCAAAGGACATCATTGACACAGCGGAAGCTTTGTCACCAAGAATATCTCTACTTTGGAATTCAAAACCAGCCTGGCTGGGCAGACCGACGATAAGAGCGGAGTCCTGCACATACGGAGCCATGGCTTGGAAGTAACCTTCATGTGCAAAAGCTGGGACAGTCAGAATAACAACATCGGCACCACTAATTGCAACTTCAGGATCTTTTGTGATAACCTTTGGGCGTGACTTCACCTCTGTCTGTGTTCCGTCTTTCTCATTTACGACAACTGTGAGTTCATCTGCTCCGAGCGCCTTTGTCCAGCGCTCAGCCTCGTCGGCGAACAGTGTGAGGACGCGTACCTCCACACCGTCTCGGGACGCTGCCAACCCGGAGAGTGTGTGGGCGCCATTACCACCGCCACAGACGCAAACCTTGATCGTCATGTCTCAGGAAAGCTTGGAGCTGTAATAGACAAAAACAAAACGTTAACTGGTGCACAGTAAAACCCGTCTTACTCGAACTGCAGAGTCATGTAAGTTGTCAATTGTTGGTGTTTGGTCTTTCACAGTCAAACTGATGGTCACAAAATATCAACAATCACACCATCGATGTATTTCTTGATGATCGTTCATGTGATGCAGTACTAATGATACATTCGTATATGAAGACTTACAAAAACCTTTCAACAACAATGGTTACATTTCAACGGATCGCCGTGATACATAGGTGTTTTGTGATTGGGGTTAGAATGTTTGACGTGGGTTTTCTGCTGTCCTACTGCATGATCGTATAAGGCGACTTAATTTGGAATCTTCTTTTCTCTTCCTAACAAAATTTTCCAAACGCTTCCTCTGATACTGCCTCATTTTTGACCATGAATTAAGCGCTTGCCTCTGTGAGGTAGACTCTGGGTTCTGTTACCTGACCAAGACACATTAAAGTCTATAAAAACAGTAGTTTCGGTGTCTGCTTAGCTATCAGCTTCAGGGGAATGGGACGACTGGTTTGACCATTGTCCGGGAAGGGTACGTTTATTCTGTGTTCAGCTTCAGATACATGTAGCACAATAAAAAGGGCGAGAGTTCCACTATTACAATAGGCACAACACATGTAGTTTCCCAAAGTACACACAATAGACACTACACGCCTCATTTACGTGAGGCCGTCCTTCAATGACCCTGACAGTTAATAAGACGTTAAGCAAATCAACCAATCAATCGATATTTTGGGTTGGAGAATAAAATAGTACACACGGCTTATCTGAACCCTCGGGACCCAAGTTGTGGGGCCAAAAGGGATAAAATTGCATATATTTCTAACAATAAACGACTTCTACGGAATTTAGGAATCGATATCGTCTGTTGCATCTTTATACACAGGAAAAAGTGCATACACGTTTTAGGTACGTTATAAAACGTATGTAAAACGCATGTTGAGGACCACGCATGTAAAACGTACGTTATACATGTGTTAAACATGCGTAATACGCATGGTAAACAGACGTAAAACGTAAACGCATGTAAAACGGACGTTTCAGAACATGTGTTATACATACGTTTGATCCTATTACGAAATCCACCTTTTTGTTTTTATGTACATTTACATTGTCTTTGAAGTTGCACCATATATTTGTCATTTTCAAAAGTAAAGTTTAATTTCATTTTATTTGTATTTTCGGTTCCTGTCCAATGACTGATATTTTTTCATACATAGTATGTTGTATTTACAAACGAGTGACTACACTGATAAATTTCATAATCTTAGGATGATTTTATTTTTCCTACATCAATTTGTCCTTAACGTCACTTTATCACTTACATTTTAAAGGCTAAAATCTTTACTGAAGTCGTGCCCAATGTTCAATTGTTTTTAAATTATGGCTGAGTCCAGAGTCCAGAAATCAAGTAAGAAACTTCAGATGTTTACACAGAATCTCAGAATAACATTATTTAAACCGTATTCTATGAATATACAATAAATAAAGATTTCCGGAATATAAATTTGTCCGGCCATTAGAATCTATCATGTTATAGCACAAACGTCTGCTTCTGGTTTTGAAAATATACAATAACCTACCCCTACTATATAGTAGGGAAAGCCATTATTTTTTTAAACCAGAGGCAAACGCTGGGCTATGGTATCGAGGATGATCAAACAGCAGTTGTAGACCTACTACATTGTACCGTCAGACCGTTAGGCTGACCTCCAAGGGAGCTGATTGGATGTAGGCATAAAGGTTCAGTTTGGCTATTTAGCCAAGATAGGACTTCTCGGTATTTATATTTTTCATATGCATAATTATGCTTTATTTGCTTTAAAATGTCTTTTATTTGATATAGGTTCCTATTTTATTGAATTCATAATTGCTATACATGTTATAATCTTACTAAATAAACGTACATGTGTGCAAGATATGAAATAAAAGGTTTTGTCATATTTAATATATTAACCAAGTCAATGATACAGGCCCTCTTGGCTTCTTATTTAGAAATAATTGAAAGTGACGTTTGTATTGCTATGATATTACAGCAATTCAAAAATATTTTTTTGTTTTAGAAAAAGCGGGACAAAACAGAAATATCCACACGATTTGTGTGTACATACAGCACAAGGTGATCTCGTCCTTACATGACCTTAGCTGTTATATATAATACACAAGTTAGTAAATCAGTATATTGTATTGTTTTCTTTCACTTTTGGGTTGCTTCCCTAAGTTTCAGTCGATTGGAAGGCGTAGCATATTACCATAAATAGTATTCATGGGTAACTGTCACTTGTCAAGGCCAAGAAGTCGTCTGCTTCCAAAATATATCTCACGAACATATTATTGTCATAATCTATTCATTTTGTCGTCTCATATTTGCAATTGAGACCAAATACAAACAATATTCATCAAATAATACTAGAATTTAAAATCTATGATATACGGTAACTATAATTCATTGAGTACAATTGTGAAGATAATACGTCCTATTCAAAACATTGAAGTACACACATACACACACACACCCTCAAACACACCCTAATTTCTATAATTGGAACTTCGAAGTATTTAGTACAAGTTGCCTCATAAACGGACATGTATATATTTTGGGTCACAAGAATGGGTCACGTATGTGTATTTATAAAGTTCCTTTTAAATGTTAATGCTTATCTCACAATCACCGCACATATGTCTTTGTAACTCCACACGTTTACCGGCGAAGCCCTTGACATTTTGGAATGAAATGGCAAATATACTGGTGTGTTTAATCATAATATTGAAAAACACTAAATTAAGGAAAGACACTGAGGCATGCATGAAACTTACCGGTTTGTGAAAATATTGTAGTTCCCCCGAATGTCACTGACGACCTACAATCATATCCTTGAGCTCTCCTTGACCCGTCGAGGTTTATTATGCTGATGAGCTCAGAAATCTGAAGCTCCACACGTACACAGAACGGATCGGTACTATTGCCTGTCTGCACGAACTGTGTGTACACACAGACAAACCAATCGCAACATCTCGGGGGAAATGTCCGGCAGTATTCGGAAAAAATACGAAGAATGGCGATTGACAGACACTTGAGATCGATATAGAGATGGAGTATATTTATCTCGGTATAGTTTTAACCACGAGCAACACTCGATCGCTACATAACCATTACACGTAAGATTTCGTGAAACGGTAAAGTCGAATCTTATTTTGATTAAACCAATAATTAAAAAAAAAAAAGTAGATTCAGATTACACATCTTATTCGTCCGATATACGTATTTGTTTGACTTTGTTTTTTATTATAATATAAAATAAATATGATAGTTATCCACAAATCATAATTATCATAGTTTATGAATAATTACTCGTAGGTTAGTCTATAGGCCTATCAGTTCTTTCAAAAGTATCATTCATTGATAGATACCGCTCTATGTACAGATGGAAATATATTTTTGAATGCGGTTAACAAGAAAACGTATAGATTCTACATGTAACATGATTTATGTATCGTAACCGGCTTTGAAAATTGAAATTCAATTTTAATTCATTCAAAAGGAATTAATACGTCTGTGCGTCACTTTTAATCCTATAGACCAAACATGACTGGAAAACCGAACTTCGCTCCTGGCAGCTACACAGGGATTTGAACAAAATACAAACGTTCATCTAAATTAAATAACAGTGGATGTACATTGTACGTGTGCATGGATTGAACATTTGACTGTGATCAATTTAAGTCGCACAAAAAATAAATATATTTGAACCTACTGACAATCGGTAACGCTAGCTAGCTGATATGAATTTTAGTGTTAACTCTAGTACATGTCTATATAGTTGTGTCTTCCCACTCGGCTGACATGGCCTATTTATATCTATTGAATGTTTATTAACTTTAAGTCATACGGCTTACAAGTAAAATATGTGTGCTGTACACACAATAATTCCACACAGACAGGCACAATATTGTAATAAATCACAATGCTCTATAATATATAAAATAGATACATAGGACGCAGTGGTGACACGTTTTCTTTGCGTATTGATCCCTGATACCAGATAAGAGATTTACCTTTTACTATTTGTAAATGTATCTGCATTGTCCACCTACCACATTTAACCATCCGTTATTGTTATATAATAGTAAATTCAAAAGAGCTTGACAGCCACAACCCAGCCAATAAATAAATTAGTCAAATCGCATTCGTCGTTGTTCCATTTTTCCTTCCGTAAACATCATATATCTGATAACGTATCGAAGGGATCTTCCTACAACTGAGTGTGTAGAACTATGGCATTTTGGGACTGATCGAACAAGATTGCCGACAGGCAGCCATCTTGAATTTTGACATTTGAAGTTTGTTATCGCTGTTTCTCAGAAAGTAGTGAAGGGATCTTTCTCAAATTTCATTTGTAGGTTATTTTATAAGCCTACAGTTTGTGTATGGGATTGAACAGAAAACTTGTTATCGGCTGATCATCTTCGATTATGATGATTGAAGTTGGTTGCCTCAATTAATTATATGGTTCTCAACACTAAAACAGCAATACATTCCCAGTGATATTATTTAAAATTCCAATACACCTATTATATCGTGTGGTCTACTTTGAAAACTAATAACAACCTTTGTGTAGTTTCCCTATGTGTATCAATCACTTCAAATCATACAGATTTAATCAATCGTGTCAAGTTTTCAAAATAAAACTTTAAAAGCTGCTGCCGATTCAATAGGACATGGTAGATGGTAAAAATGTGACACGCAGGCGGTTTTCTTTTCATCTCTTTGCTGTTTTATGATTTTCGTTATAAACATAGTAGAAAAAGTTGATGGTTTCCAATTTCGGCGTATGATTAATCCAGTATCTATCTCGGATATCGGGAGAAAAGACATGTGTAATGAAATAGCATGCTTTAAGAATTAAAAGATATCACCAATTCGAAATGAATTTTAAAAGGAGATACCACATTATCATTTATATTACTTCTTGGTATGTTGCCTAAAAGAAAGCGAGTTGTTCCATCTCATACATTCGGGGTTATTTATGAATTTTAAGAGCATTTTGTCAAAATGTATTTAGTATTTAAGTTCAGAAATTTTGACTTTCATCTAATTTTCAAAGTACGGTACGTAACACAAGCAAAGGTCTAAAGGAAGTTATTGGTGCGCACTACGAGTTATTCCCCTTTGAGTACTAGTAGTAGTTTTAACGTTGGTGAGGAGGGTTTCAAATAATATCTTTAGTTAAACATTTTGAAAAGTGAAAAATTGTCATAATGGTAAACAAAATAGCAAGCATACAAACTTATGCGGAATGGACTAGCCCACAATAAGGACCCACAGTAACGTTATATCTAGCTTAGAGACGTCTTCACTATATATAGCCAAGGCTTCTGATTATATAGGTAAAAGGGACTATATATAGCCAAGGCTTCTGATTATATAGGTAAAAGGGGCACCGTCGGTGACCCAGCTATAATCAGCGTACTCTTACGTTGCGGTCTGGACTAGTGGAGTTTAGAAACTGACTTTCCGAGGGTGGGAAAAGGCGAGGGGACTAAAATCTATATGAATTTTGAAAACATTGCTGGATGTGTATGAAAATGAATACTGATTTCGCTGCACTTTCAAGTATGAATCATATAAGTGTTCAGTCACTGGAGTTCAGATACATGTAATATTCGCAGTGTAATTATGATTAATGTTTTACAGCGAAATTGTCGTGATGGTCTGGCTTATTTTAGCTTTGTTTTAAAGTGATTCCATACTTATTTTGCACGGATACATTAACACTTTCCTATATGAGTCACAAACGAAACGAATATCCTGGTACTTATATCAGATGTATAGTTTAGATATTTGTTTCAATTGAAGCTTTATGACTCGCATATCAAGTGTCTTTAAGATTTTATAACAATTGATTTGATATCTTCCGTATGTTTGTTTTTGAGAATTACTATAATCGTAATTATGATTAACTTTGCGTCATGTTTTACAGCTAACTTTTGAAATACTATAACAGATTTAAATATTTATATGCCGTGTACCATTATGAAATATGTTTTTGAGAATTGATGTAAAATGAAACTTTTCCGGGCCTCAAACTCGACCGTTCATGAATTATATATTAAGCACTAAGTGCATGAATAATTTTTAGATTTCTCGTCGTCTCTCGTGATTATTCGGTGCCGTGACCAGGAAAACTAGGGTTATATTTGCTATCTGAGTGTATATCCTGTAAACTTGCTGCATTTTGTGCGCCATTAGGGCATGCTACAATGTATAAAAAAACCTGTATCTTAGACGTTTTAGAAATATAGTCTACTGCATGGTATAACAAATATAAATTACGATTTCTTACCTCCAACGTTTTATTGGGAACCTTGTGGATACACTGTCGAAATATGGTATTTTGTTCTGAACATGTGGGTATCTAGTATAAACCAAACAACGAGTTACTTCCCTTGGAACGTTGTATTTTAGATAATTGTCCTCTATTTTTAATTGCTTTTGATCGGCTGGTTGGTTGATTAGGCTTCAAACTAGAGCCATTTAACGATGGACTGACACTCCCTTGTGTGCAGTGTAATGTGTGTATGAATGTTTATATTTTAGAAGGCTGTGGTATATACGTTGTGTCTCTTTGTGATAGCGGGATCGCCGCTTTGCCCGATAACGTCACCATCACATGAGCTGCGATAATGACATGTAGATTAAAACAAAAAGCATATATATATATATTTATTTTTTAAAGTCACAAGGGTTCATACATACACAGACATATGCAGTCAATGATCTGATATATGGTCCAGACGGTTTGCCAATATCCGTTTCCGCTATTTAACGTAAGATTTTATCATAGCGCACCCCTTAGGCTTGTTATGTCCCCGTTAAACAAAAAACAAAGACGTCTATTTGAAATACATTAACATAAAGTTTATTGCTGTTTTTATGAATGATAATTGATATCACTATCATACAAAGAAATGGAGCTACAAATGCATATTTACATATAACTGTTGACATAAAAATCATTCATCCCCTAAGACACATTTAGGCTGTTCTTAATCAAAGACTTGACCAGTCCATTATGAAATGTCAGGGGTGAATGTATAATAACTGTAGACTGTAATTTGAACTCCTTTTTTGCGAGCATATTATTTTCTTCATAGGAATTCACAAAGAGACGAACTTTTACGCGTCTACTTTAATTCCTTCCCCGAAATACCTCTGTTATTGAATTTTTCACACATATCTATTTACTGCGTGGTCAAGTGTAGCTTTAACATGTTAGAAATCGGAAACGAATCGGTCAATTCCGTAAAATTTACGGAAACTGCCGACAGTCCCCGATGTGACGTTTGTCTAAAAACTTTAGATATACCCGTACTTTAACTTACAACATACACATTTATCAGTATAAAATATTTTATAAAACATATATATCGGAAGTATATAACATGATTCAGTAGATATTCACACAATGAAAACTCGATTTTTATCCCACTTTTCTAGCCAATGCGGAGAAACTTCCTCATACTAAAGGATCAAAAATTGAATAAAGAACGTTTCACACATGCGGTTACAATATAAATCCCAATCTTACAATATTGTATGCCGCCAGAATCTAGGCCATATGGATTGCTATAGGGCTATAAATTATGAAGCTTGACTGAATCGAAAAAAACACCTATCGATTTTCAGTGCAAATAATCGAATTATCTTAATCAACGAAGCTACGGAATTAACCAGCCATGATGACGTCATGATAATTATTTAATTAATTAATTGGTGTGGTTTTAACTGCTGCACTCTTAATAAACGTATGTTCTTGTAGTGTAAGAGTAATTGAGAAGGGAACCGATCTAAGGGGGAAATCACATCCAACATATGCACAGAAAATAATCAAGCACCTGATTTATCCCAACCAAATTTTGGTGTAATGTACAATTTTTGTACCTTTAAACGAATCCGTTGTTTAGGTAAAGAAAGTTTCACATACGTTTTCAATAACGAATCAAACGCTCGAATAAACACGACTACACTCAGTTTTACCATTTGGGTGGTGCTTGGTGATTAATACCATTGACCATTAAATGATATCTGGGCGGTGCTAGGTGAAAATGATACCAAAGTTGCCTATTAAATGATATCCGGGCGGTGCTAGGTGGAAATGATACCCACATTAGTTGAACACGATGAGTCAATTTAGCGATGAAACGATTACACAGACGAGATTACCAACGGTAATGTATACCTTGTAATTGAATGAGATAACATCACCAACACAGAAAACTTTAATAGTTCACGAGTAACGGAGATAGAATCTACCTGCAGTGTCTATAGCAGTCGGGAGTGCGGGTGCATGAAAGTGCTGGTGATCTTTTGATTGTGGTAAATTAGCCGATTTCTTTTTTTTCTTTCTAAAATGAACACGACATTTACCACCATACACTTGCTGATATTAAGTGCAGTCATGTGAAAAAGCAATAAGTCTTGCTGTTGACAAATTTATACAGCACACTTACTATGTTTAAAGTGCACATCTGTATTTTACCGTCGATAATATCTTTGAATTATACCATAAACATTTTTATTAAATATCGTATTCTCCTATCCACAACATTCACAATAAAATATTCAATCCAAAATCATTCATTAGTTCATCGATGTTGTTTTTCACAATATTTTATGAAATAAGAAATATTTTTGTCCAGAATAATCATCAAGAATATCCATTCTGGTCTGACAAGTCCTTTGAAGATTTACAGAGTGTAACGCTCAAGCCCTTAACTGTATTATTAGTCGATTCTTTTGATGTTCGTCAAATGACAAAACTACTTGCTCATCCGATACTGAATACAAAGCCTTCAATATTGCTATGACATATTCGAAGGGGTATAGTGATCGTAAGTGATCGTAACCCCCGGAAACCAAGGATGACTAACGTCAGAATTGATATTTTTTGTAACAATACACTTAACAGATTTATCATTTCTCATACTAATTACTTCCAAACACAATTGTGATACAGGATAAATATAGTATATTTTCACGTATGTTTCCTATAGATTTACGTGTTCAAATGCCATTTTGATGTCAGCCCGATATAGTTAGACAAGTGTTTTTGGTAATATCATGTGGATTCTTCTTCCGTCCTTCCGTCCAGGTAAACACATTGGTGAATGAATGCAGCATGATATTCTAGCTATTAAATTGATCCAGCCAGAGTTGAAATAGTTGAATATTTCGGTATATACAACGAGTTCACAAAACAACCCATAACATTTTGTCCTGCTCTGGTCTCATACTTATATTCATCAATACTGTCTAAAACTAATATTTAATATATGTTTCTTTCCGCTGGAGAACAAGTCAGAAGTTCTCAGAAGGTATAACTGTAGTTCACTTTCCACAAACCCGTTTCCTACATACTGATCTATAAGAGGTACTTCCCTTCATTTCACTTCTCTAGTACGTGAGAGTGAAGCGAAGGGGAGTAACTCTTACAGATAATGACGCAGCGAAACGAACGGGAGAAATTCTGTTGTTTCCCAGAAAAAAGTCCAGATAAAGTATACCAGCATCATGTTATTCACAAGGTTTGTGACTTATCATGACTGTTTGATATCACAATAGACGCGTATAGAGCAAGCATTTGATATAGAAACACAGTGCATGTATCTACAGGAATTTCCGCTATCCGAAAGAGACACAACGGACTCACTTCTCTTTGCCTATACTTAATCATCTATATATATTCCTTTCCGCCGAACCATTATCACCAATGCTTCATAGAAGCAACAAACGCTATACAATATCTTCTCACTTCTAATGCAAAATCCCTATTTCTCAGCGCTTTGTTCTATATTTAGTAGGTTCCCATATCGTCCTATGCTTGTGTCCTTCCTTAGACACGTCCTAGTTGCTGTCCTCGCAGTATGAATACGGCTCCTGGTCCTCAATTTGAACCGATTCTTGTTGCTCGTATTCCTCACAGCGTCCCCACCATGAACGACGAACACAAACGTCTTTGTTTATTACGGTGAAACATTTTGAGCCCATGATGTTGAAGTAAATTCGTCCAATCAGACTCGCCATCGGTGATACGGACTGTTTTAGGCAACCCCGAAATCTGCAACACAGTAAAAATAGAACCATACATGAAAAACATGAAATATAATTATCCTACGTTCGTTAATCTTCTGTATTTTCCGATGTTATTAGTTGATTGATTATTTCAATCGTCGGATACGGTTTTTGCATTACGCTGTGCTAGCATAGCCTGAAGTGCAATCAACCGTGGTGCTATTAATTTAGATTAATGTGTACATGTATATAGTTGTTGTACATTTTCTCCCACTACTACTTTTAGTCTTGTTCAATCAGAAGCTTGCTAGCAACGCTGTTCGGTTTTTTTTATACGAAACTTATTGATGAACAAAACACCAACCAGTTATTCATTGTTTTATATTTGATTGTTACATTTTCATTCACTTCGTTTCGCACCTAACATCTCGGAGAAATTTTCGGCAATCTCCGGGAATTATCGATTATTATTTCCGAAGATTACCGAATATAAAACGAGTTCAGGAGAAAAATAAATTATCTTAAGGCAATCTAGACTAGTACATTTATGAAACACATCGAAATTAGCCGAAGTTGCAGATCGACATCGCCCCCGCAAAGACTTATCATTTCGTTGTTGCGTAACAATCTCTTGCAGCGTAACCTACCGGGTGTTTATCTATCAGGATGCATTATCTCCCTTGGGTATCTCCCGTCTTTGCCAGAAACACTTTATCCAAGCATTAAGTCTTATTTCACTTTAAGGAGTATTTTTATTGTGTAACCTCGGGCACCAAGTATTTCCTGTGAATGTTTGATTATGAATGTTTAAATGGCGAAATTAGACTATAAAAACCTTGAGATGCGGCTTCCGTTGTCTGATATCAGTATCACTAATCTACAGGTGCATAGCAACCTTTTTCAAAAAGTGATCCATTGAATTTTATGCGACCATCTCTTAATTTAAACATCTATTCTCTTTGTACGTCGACAAGTTAGGGTCACAGGAGTCTTTTTTATCATTTTTTATGCGAGTTTAATCGATCACTGTATGCGATATACCATTTGGCATAATGATTTTTTTTCGTCTATGCAAGGAAACTGATAAAAATGTGAACGATATAATTTGAGAACATAAAATCACGAAAGAAAGTATCATGAACATTTTGTATACGTCTTTTGATGTGCCCATTAATTAAAAGGTCGAAGTTTTAGGACTCCTAAGGGGTTCATTCCAATTGATAGGGTCCATGTAGAGGGGTTCCTATCAATTTCAAGGGCACAAAATAGTTCCTAGGAGTTTCTAAAAAGCGTCATTGGTCATGGGTTCTGAAATCTGGATCGAAATATAAGTTTTCAATCATTGAATGGAAAGTTACAAATATTACCATATACATGTATGAATCGGTTCTTGGCAATAAGATCACTTAAAGATACTCCACTGCCGACAAATGGTATTTTTTCACTATCAAAAACAGGAGCAGACGTTTTAGTATTTTTCTTCAGTTACAAAAGTTACTTACTTTACACCATTACCATCATTGAAAAGTGTGAGCTTCTAATTTTACTTCAAGTTAAAAATATGAAAAATAATTAATTGCATCGTGAAAAAATTCCGTTGCACTATATCCTATATGGAATGAAGTACTGATTGCGCATGCACCAACGACAAAATAAAGTATTTTATATCATTTTTTTGTTTGTTAATTAGACATATATATGCACGATAATACACCAATTATTGTTCAAGTAATGAATATCATTTATGCTCTGTCGGCGGTGGAGCATCTTTAAGTGGAAGTTAGAGGAATGTGGAGCGGGGGGCAGGGGGATGGCGGAAGGTGGGCAGCTCGTTTTGATGATTTCAATAGTTCCACTCGAATCGCACTATTCATAAACATACACGTATACCAAAACGCTCTGACTGTTAAGTTCAAAACTTGTTTATCCTCCACTGAAATTTCTAGTCACATCCATTTTCTTTCAATTTCACTCTAACCCTTTTTATCATCTATATTCTTGTACATATACGTGTACCACCAGTAGTTTTCTTTCCCGAATTTCCCAACTATTAAAGCTAGCCTATACATGCTAATGCGCTTAATAGCTCTCAACAATACATTTCAATTAACGACCAGCTCATTACTGCTAAGAAAAATCACATGCCCGCACTTTTTAATTACCCGTTCTTCTTAACTCGTTATCCCATTAATTAAGTTGAACCTCTATTCGTAATCTCCTATACATTATAAACTCAGGTCACGTGAGCATTTTCTTCATTCAGATCGAAGTCTCGTAAGAGTTTAACTGTCAGCTGTAATCGCTAAGATCAAAGGGATACTGCAGAATAAACATGAGTTCTTAATAAATAATGTGATCCTCCGTTAGGATTTGATAAACTGAAAAAGGGAAAGCAGGAAAAAATCTCATTAAATGTAGAGTTAATTGCTTCGGTGAGTGAAATAAATTATAGAAGTGATTATAAAGAAAATTAGATTTTGGGCGTCGGTAGGTTTAGTTGCCGAACTAGGTAGGTCTATCTGCCGAACTTTTGTGTCGCCCTCGAGTACAGCCTGAACCTAATTTGTATAGGTCACGTGCTTAAAGGGAAGGTATGTGTGGAATGTATGGATGTCATAACTAGAGATCAATTCAGGTTATAAATATACAATATCACCCAAATATAAAGTTTATATTGATAATGCTTTGCAATGAATATACAGATTATATATTAATTAATGTATCATCATTTTGCCTGAGAATAACATCATATGCATGTACATGTATGCAGATGATCGTGAACGTTATGCGCAGTGCGGAAGTTCGACATCTTTTCTTGCCATGATATACAATTAATTGGTCTATTCTGTCACTGTTCCAAATGATGTGGGAATTTAATTAAGTAAATTAGTATATTTATTTGTGATTCATTGATTTTTTGGTTGTTCTAACAGGAGTCCTGGAAAAAGAATTACCGACCGACAGCCAGCAACTCGAGTTTTAAACACATAGATAGAGGCCTAGGGCTGATGCCGGGTATAATGAAAACAATTTTAACTACATTGCTACTCGGAGAAACACATACCTATATAAAATGATAAAATGATATTTTAGCCATTTGACGTAGTAAAATCAAGGGAAGTAACTGTGACTAATCAGAATATCAGTACTACGGAATAAAATGAAGGGAAGTAATGGCGATAGATCAGAATGCACCATGAAACACGTTGTCCAGCCAAATATATGTTTTGTAACAGGAAACTGTCATAATTTACAGTAATAGTGCTGTCTGTATTCTTTTTTTTATTAATTGAGTGTTAATATTCCATATCTTTTATTCTATACAGCAACATGCGTTTCATTACGCTTAATGGCCTAGCTATTCGCATAGAATAAACTACCCAGCGTAAAACTGGTGTGTTAGAAACTTGAGAAATATGTTATACACGCTGATAAGATACTTGCCCTTCACATTAACCACGATATCCTTTTCTTTATCTCTTTTATAAGCAATTCTTGTCTCGCCACAAAATAATTTTAGAGATGCTTAAATATTTATTTTTGATTTAAAGACAGACACCCTTTAAAATCCAATATCACCGAAAAGACCCTGCTATAATACGGCATTGTCTAAAACATCTTCACCAAATCCATCATCATTTTAGTATCAGTAGACCTCGTGCTCTCTCCGATAGAGAAATCGCTCGACGTCATAGATTCACTAAACACACTACAACGTTCAGTTGTTCGGCTATCGTAGAATGCAGTTTCTATCACAATTCCTCGCGTTATTCCACTCTAATATATTGATATTCCACTAAAGCTCGTGTCTTTTGTAACTTTTAAAAAATAACTCACTCGTGTGATATAAATTCCATATCCGACAAGCACCCATTATGTAACCTCTATTTATCTTAATTGCCATTTCACACTTTTTACACAAAATAAATATTCATATTACAATTACAAATCAAGGTTAAATTTTAATATTGCATGATGTTTTTTGCTCTTTTTTTCTTCTAATAATAGTTTGCTTCTTGGATATCCATGACATTTTTCGAAAGATCCGTTGATATCAAAACTATGTACTTGTGGTGACTGAAACCAAGGCATTCAAAATATACTCAATACTAAATAAGAAAGTGATAGTGAAAGAGATGTTCCCTTTGTATTTGTCTTTTTCAACTGTGAAAAAGCTAATGAAAATGTTTATAAAGTGGAAAAAAAATGTGTACATCAAGTCTGTTAAGGAAGCAGCGTCGGGAAACATATAGGTACTTGAACTCCAAAAATTGTGGTTCCATTATTTAGATGTAAAGTTTGTTACATTTTGGGAACATTCAAAGTAAACAAAATTAAAATTTTAACGTTTACAAATACTTAAAATATGCTGTCGCGAAGCGTTGCCGCCGGGAACGACTCTAAAATATCAATCTCGCGAAGAGTTTAAAGTAATTTAATGAGAATAAAAGCGATATGGGTGGTCTTCACTTAAAGCGAATATTCAGACAGTATCTACAAAAGTCATCCTATTTACAAATGACGTATATATATATATCCGCAATATGACTCAATTTTAGGTCAAGCAGTGTCTTGTTTCACGGAAGTAATTCACCCGCCGCCCCAAAACAAACCCTTATTTGTGTCGCAGCCAGACGGACATGGTTATGAATTCTAACATTACATATTTGATATACCAGAAAATGTTAGCTTTTCTCTGAAGTATAATACAACGACTGTTAAAAGGAGATATTAAACGACAATAAACTTCGTTTAAAGTCCATAAGAGGTAGCAAACGCCTGAGCTTGCTGTATCTATAGGCATTATCGCACAGTAGCAAACTATATGTTATGGCTATGAAAGTCATTTGCCTCCTGGTCAAACACAGGTGAGAACTAAGAAACACAGGTGAGAACAAGGAGACACCAGCCATCAAGGTGTTGTTAAATAAAATCACCTTTGCTGCTGATGTTTCACAACATAAACTTAATCTTGTAAACAAAAATATAGATGATTTACATTTTCGTGGACCGATAGTTGTACGTGAAACTCTATCCTTTTGGTGCTTGACGGATCAAAGCAAACGCTCAGTTGACCATGAAAAGCGTATTGTTGACAAAGAACCTGTTTTATGAGCGTTTGGTATTTACAGAAAAGACTTTTGACTATCAATCCAAATTAAGCCTTTTATAACTGAAAAAGACATAAATTCTGCTACTTTAACAATAGATTTAAATTATAGGTTGATTTACTGACAATAGAGTGCTGACAATATTAAGAGTGGAGCGCGGTTTTCTAACTACCATTTAAAGTGATAGTGGTCATTAGGGTAATATTATCTGATCGTATCATCAGAAACCATCGCTAATGGCGGTTTAGGTCACTCATATGACATTGAAAGTTCCTAAAGGTCATTTCTGAACATATCTATCGCTTTGAGAACAAAACATAGCGTTCGGACTTAAGTTTTGTTTATATTTTTAGACATTTGCAAGCACGTCATCACTAGACTGTATCATGAACCATGATTTTTTGTATATTTTTCGGGGGTCTATATGAAAAATCGGTAAAAACCATGCTCTACATATTGTATAGAAAAAGAATGATTGAAAGGTTGCTAAGACGAAAAATAAACTCTACTTAGCTTTGTCGGCTAAAGACATACATGTATTTCTAGATGATCTTTACAAAAACGGGTATTACCGTTGGAAAGAGCGGAAATTTTCTTTTCAAAGTCATTTTACACAACTATACAAAGTGCCGTCACTAAGACGATGGCGTCCCTGTTTATACAAAAATGACACAAAATCGTCCACTGCATACTGTTCAAAAGAAAAAGAAAGTTTTTTTTTGCATAACACCATGTTACATAAGAACACTTCATGTACGAATGAACACCAGTCCTAATTTTATATTTTTTTCATATTTTAGCCTCGTTTAAAATTCCTTACTTGTATAATACCTGATTAACGAACAAAATCAGTTTTCGCTACAATAACATGTACACCGTTTACAGACCGAGCCAACCAAAACTTGATGAGCATGGATTGTTTCGGAATTAATTACTTTCGTAATGAATAATTAAAAATCGCAGTATGCCTAATTTGAAGGAGTCGTTCCCAACAGACGAAAGTGGTGTATATATGTTTTACCATAATTACTAACAGAAACACGAGGAGATTAGAAGTGAAGTATTTACAGACAAGATAAAAAAAACATGACTAAATAATCGTTATCTTAAATCTCTTCTTTTTCTATTTCTTTTGTCTGTTCGTCCTACGGAGTTGCTCTCCGTTTCTCAACTGCACACTCTTGTACTGTATTACATGAATTTCTTCACGTAATATATCTTTCATGTATTCTCCCCTTCTTATCTTTCCTCTTCCGTCTCGTGTATTCTTCCCTTATGCGCTCAACCATTCGTTCCCTTTCCTCCATATTCTTCCTTTCTTCCTTCTTTCTTCTCGAACTCTTCCCATTCTCGAACTTCGTTTATCTCATTTTTCTTTTCTCAAGTAATATCCCATACTACCTTTGACGTCTACGTCCGCCTTCCACCCTTCCTAATTTATGTTTACTTCATTTTTCTTTTTTAACTCTCTCTCTCTCCCCCCCCCCCTCTCTCTCTCTCTCATCCTTCTCTCTACCTTCTTGACCCCACTCCCCCCCTATTAATACCCTAATATGTCATTTTAAGTGGGTCAGGGATATCACAGCCGATCTGAAAATCTAAAACTATGAATACCGATTTAGAACTGCAATCAAATTAATTAAATTGGTGATAACCATTGCCCTGGTCTAATGATAGCCATAATTCACCTCTCCCTGCGCGCCGATAACCATATGTCATATTTGCCCACTGCCACCTTCATTTCCTTTTTATTCTCGCAGCAGATTTTGATGGATGCACGAGAAAACAAATAATTTTTACATTTGTGAAAATATGCAAATTGTTTAATACAATATTATTAAGCTGTCTTTTCATATAATTTATGCAAAGTATATATGGATGGCATACACTTGGTTGTGTTTTGTTAGGCTATTTGTTCGCATCGTAGGATAAAAAGGATAAAAATGATACTAGCTGTTAATATGACATTGCGTGTGACATAAACTTATCCTTAAAATAATGGACAATATCGATTGGCTATGAATATTTATATATTATGTAGACAGAATTGACATTATCTTGCAAAGTCGAACCCGCAAAAATGTTGTTCTCTCGTATTTGCCTTTCTGATAAAACATCATATAGTTAAATTAATGTTTGTACATTCAACTTGAACAAGAGTTCATTGATGACTTGGCAACTGGCGGAGGTCTTAACATGACCTTGACATTGTAGCCAGTAACTGGTTGACGTCATTCTAAAATGACCTTGACATTGAAGTTGAGGTGAACTTGTATCTCATCCGTCTATGCATCCATCGTCAGTTCTCACTACATAAATGAGGAACAAGTGACCAAATGTCAGACACCTTAACCACACTGCCACTGCGACTTTAACAAACTGTCGGACATCGTAAGCACTGCGCTATATTTATACGAGTACCATTGGTTGTTTCTAATGAGGAAAAATAAGTCTGTAACACAGAACCGTGTATTAGTTAAAAGTACATTTAGTTATTCATGTCGGACAAGTAAATCCGCGCATAATCTTCTTACCGGTAAAAACATTTGATGACGTCATAGTTATAGGTCAGGTCACGGTAACAGAACCGTCTGACATACAAACACAGGGACGAGACACAATAAGTATATTTCCGACATTTTCCGGAAAATTACGAGAGAATGCGATACTTTTAGTCACACAGTACATGACAGGTTTAATAACAAGACTTTTTTATAATAGATTCTATTCAAAGTTAGTTTTTTTCTCATCTTTTAAATTTGTCACATTCAATTCAAATCTAACATACAATTATCACTTAACTTCAAAGCTAGCATGAACACAAAACGCACAAAGCGGAAATAACGACATTTTTATCAGCAACTAGTCGCCAAATTAAGGATAGTAATAAATATTTATAGACATTCCGTTGTAATGGATGAAGCTGTGTTGGGTTTTATGAACTGAACAAGAGTAACCCCTATTACGGATGGGCATTGACCGTGACGTTGTGTGTTTGCGCGCGTAACATCGTATGTTTCAGTAAAAACGACGTATTTTAAAGGCGTGCGCACCACATGATCACGTCCAAAATGTTATCATTTGACCTTGAACTAAACGTAGTTAATAATCCCTGCTCGTTGGCCTTGGCCCAATGCGAAGAAGCCAGCAATATAAAAAATGTAGTTTGGAACGTTTAAAGGCATAAGCCAAGGTGACTTCATCGGTCCCTTGCTTTCATCACCGGTGTCCTTAAACTTTAACCGAACAAAAATCAGTAAAATATTCCAAAGAAGATCTCATAAAAAATTGGAAAACCCAGAAAGGCGGTTGTTTTAAGAAAATCAATAGCTACCTGCAAGGACAGATAACTCAGTAATATGCAAAGACGGAATAGTAAAGCTTGCAAAACTATCAGATGGTATCGACGTCGAGTAAGCCAATGCAAATCTGATAATAATTACTTAAGTCTCATATCTTCTTAATTAAACTAATTACAATATACATCATGGTATTAATGGTTTTAATACTGACAGAGAATCATTTTTAATTAAATTTCCATTTTAAGTCCTCAACGACCAATTGGATTACTTCATGTATTTTCATTTCGTACGCGACACGGAAAGTTAAGTTTTTATAAGATTAATTTGAGTCATGTGTTTAAAATTTGAAGTTCGGATGAATCATAATATCGACTCACGCCGTCTCAATAAGTTCGATAATATCTAATGTCTCCGTATAAAATTTGAAATCGACATTGAAATTCAAACTTTGATTAAGTCGGTCAGTGATGTTAAAGATTACGCCGTATAGCTCTCCGGTGAAAAATCAATAAAAGTTAAAATGAGTCACTTTGATACACTTGATGCTCTTGTAAGTAAGTATACCTCAGACGGATGAGAACAAAACGAAGCTTCAGCGTTTCCCTAAAACCCCTTTCCCTCCGAATAAGGAAAGTTATGCAATCTCCCTCACGGTGCAACTGCACTCTCTCACATTAGAGAACTGCAATGAATTCTGGGAGAGATTGAAAGCTATATTGTGTTATTACTGCTAGCTATTTGGTTAAAGTATTGTTTTGTCAAACCAGAATTACTAAATTGTTAAAAATGCATCTTGATCAAATTGGCAATATGCATGCATCACGTAAATCCCATCCACAGTGCACTGCATTGGAAGAGGGGCGGAACTGCTATTTTACGTGACGACCGAATTATGTACATGTAATCCATTTTAGATGAAACAAGAGTGATATCGCTAAGCCGTTGTATAGATTTATGCTTGAATCATGTAATGTATATTTTACTTCATTAATTGCGAGAACACTCTTCATTAAAAACCGGCTTTCATAAACTGTTCCATCCGCTTACTAAACGATTCTGATAAAAATGAAAACTAAGGCATTTTAACCTTATAGACAATACAAATTTAATTTTAACATATAAGTAATTTCTGAGAAGTAAAAGTGTCTATTTTGTGGTCGACTTGACACACTTTAACTTTTATTTCATGGCATTTTACGTCCAGGTCAAATTGTCATAGTTATTGAAAGACGTGACAGGTATAGGAGATGGAGGAAAGTCATAGTGCCCGGAGAAAAACCACCCAACTACAGTCAGTACCTACAAATCTTTGATGGTAAGTGTCAAAACACTTTGATAACTCGGCCACTGTACGCGTGGTCATCTAGGTTTATTTATTGGGCGGTATACGTATTTTGTACAATTTTATTTACAAGAGACTGCCAGACAAAACAATTTCATAAAATCCGTCTATATATAAATAGAGAAAAAACAGCAAGCCTAGTTGACTCCATTTTCAAATATCACTTTAGGACTGAAAATAAAGTTTACCTTTTTGTAATTCAAGAAAAAATAATGTGGTCCACGAGACCAGAAATAACTTTAAAACTCCAGAGAATAACACTTCACGATCTCGAACCCGGCAATAAATTGTTGTATTTGGGGTCAAGAAGTCCTGTTATCTCTCCCCCATCCTTTCATACCGATCGGTACAAAGAAACCCATATCGGTACAACCTGGCGCGAGTACCATTTGGAGGCTTGACCTAAACAATTTATTGACACCTACAGATAAGCCATTGGGCGACCATAGAGAGTGACCAATGTTGATGAAGATAGATCGGAAGGAAAACACACTTCGGCCAATGAATGACCATCTATATGTGTGAATGCTGATAAGGCCATATATGTTGACCTAGGTCACGTAAAGTACTTTTAGTTGTGATGAAACGAGGTGATTAAGAAAATCTTACAGGTGGCTTTAGATGTCGCTGGTAAAAGTTAAAACTATCCATCCAGGTGTCGATTTCACGAGTACTGAGACCCATCGATCGGATCACCTCGGAGAAATTTCCGGTAATCTTCGGAAATATCCGAAATTTACCGGAAATTACTCCAGGATGTCGCGACTGTGAGATCCATAACACATACTTACAGTTGGCTGTTTCTCAAATATCTGGTAGGTTTTCATTCTCGCGGTGTCAATATTTCGATATTTTCCAATAAAGAGCATATTCGAGGAGGTTAAATTTCACGGTTCACTAATTCCTATGACACTTTGCCCAATTGTTCTTAGGTATGACGATGAATTTCTAAATATTTCGCTGGTGTTCCGAATTCGCGGATTTAAGTAAGTACCTCAGAGAATATGATTACACATAAACATCTAATAATTAATAAAAAAAACTAATTCCTACAGAAACACGAGAACAAGCAAAAACAATGTACATTATGTAATTGTACCAATAGTTTAGAAATTATGCCAGGTCCCTGTGTTACAGATAAAACAGCTGCAATGACACTAATTTGTATTTTGGTAAGGTGCCCATATCTAAAATACTGCCAGATGAATACTGTTTATTAAATCCGTACTTGATACATTTTAATTCCAACTAATATAGTTACATGAGATTAAAATCCGAACAATCATAATTATGATAAATTTCTCGGATTTAAAACGTTTAAGCTCTAATCGTGTTACAGTTACCGCCAACAGGTGATATGTTTGTGGTGCGTTGCTAAAAATATTACCAGGTGTCTCGATGTCAATAGCGGACCTTCTGAAGTTTCCGTAAACGGAATTATCTTATGCGAATTGTGATGAACGTTGCCGATCGCACTTCATCGTACCACCTCGGAAAAAGGAAAAGATGATATTCCATATGTACCTGCTGCCCCGATGGCATGGCCTTAAATCTTCAAAAGGTGATTAATTTTGGGATATTATCTTTTAATAGAATTGCAAAAATATATATTCCATTCATCAGATTTATAATTTAGAATTGCATAACAAAACAAAATGGCATGAAAGTACTGGTGATTAATCAAAGTCCGGGCTGAATGCAAAAATACTGAATTTTCAAAGTCTTTATAATATTTAAATGTATCTCAAATGTTTGTGCCTAGAAAAATCTTTAATCTCTTGCTTTGGCGATCGCTAATTTTTCGGAACTCATATAGCGCCGTTCGTCCACTGTGATACAGAATGGGCCATTTTACAAGTGAAACAAGTGTGGTATTTTTTACTTCAGGCAATATTGAATTTTGATTCGTCATCGTAAATTTCAAAAGGAGATATATAAAGTGGGAGGTTTTGAATTGTTCAATAAATGATTAATTTTGCGAGATACTATGTAAACATTACACACTACATTACATTTTCATATATTGGTTGTGTTTGAAACTTCCTTACAAATTATCGCACACTTCATAATTTTATGTGAATTAGGGATATTACCCTTATCCCCATAAACACTTTAATCTCTGTTTATTAATCACTCGTGCCCTGATCCCTTCACCGCACCATACACAAACAACAATACGGTGTTAAGGGATGGTCATCGCTGACCCGTGGTCATTCTGATCAGACTCGCTTGACCACAAGCTCTTAACAAATATACATACGCCCCAGTGCCTTCAACCACATTAATAATACTGAATTTTTTAAACATTTGTCACGCTGCCAAATTTCAATTTATACATCGAGAAAATTCACCCCTATACTTGTATATCTGCTGAAGTTGGAGAGGAAACACATAAAAATGTACGACTATTATTAAGTGTTTTAGAGGGCGGAGGTGAAGATATACTTAAAAGATTTATAATGACAACCCCATATCAATCACAAGTTTCAAGGCTTTCTTTAGTTTATCTGTGTTTTTATTTTTAAATGATAAGATTTTCAATAAATTCTCCAGCTATGTCGAGTTCTACATATCTTCAACGGAGTAAAAGATAGGAAAGGTTATATGTATTACCGTGAGGGTGTATCGCCGAAGTTCATGTAGGGGGGGGGGGGGCTCGGATGTTGTAATGTTTATGTAACGTTGTATGTTGTATCTTAATAACAGGAAATGTTCGGTATTGGTGATGCACTACGAACTATGATGACAAGCAAGAATGTTTTTTTCTTACCACTTATATATATATTACTCAATTTTCTCAATATACGTATGACGTCATCACATTAGGTGATATGACGTCATCTCCATTCTCCTTTTGGGTCGTAATCATATTATTTCCTCTCAAATATTTATGAAGTATGCCATGTGTGTGATAATGCACTGTCATGGACACTCTTTCTGGTGTATTGTACGACGGCCCTCCAAGCAAAATCCGAAACAAGTTGAAATAAATTTCAGGATACCACTATAGTTGACATTCTTTCCATCTATGACGAAAAAGCCATTTCAATATCTGTAGCTTATATGCCCTCAACGTTATATTTTAATCATTAGTATGACTTCAATACCATGTATAATAATTATTTCAGTATGTTTAGTTTTGCAATCTGATTAGAATACAGATCCTTATAACCACTCCGTTCGATAGAGGGATCTGTATTTTAATCAGATTGATAGCTTTGAACTCATCTATTATAGTTTGTAAACTAAACAAAAATTGATGTATAATTCTTCCTCGTCGTTGGAAGGTACGTAGCATGATATGGGTGGTCGGGTGATACGAATTACAAAAACAAAATCCTTTTTTTAACGGCTGTAACATACAACGTAACGTGAAACATACATTTCACTGTTTCGTCAATCCTGATAAAACGACAGACAGTTACATTCAGGTAACGGCAACGTGTCTGGAAATCATTTAACGTAAGAATATACAGACCATCCCACAAAGAAAGATTCTAAAAACAATGTACTACTGTACCTTTCCAAATCGAGAATTTGTATCGGAGTAAAAGAAACTCATCTTTTTTGTAATGAAATATTTATTCCTTGTGAAGTCATGAACCAAATGTCATCACATATATTTTGACGTCACCAAGGGCCGGCCTATGAAGAAAATGTTTTATTTAAAGATGCTCTACCGCTGACAAATGCTTTTTTTTACTATCAAAAACAGAAGCAGACAATTTAATATTTTTCTTCGGTTGTAAAAGTTACTTTCTTTACCCCATTAGCAACATTGAGAAGTTTGAGCTTCTAATTTTACTTTAAATTAAAAATTACCCCATTAGCAACATTGAGAAGTTTGAGCTTCTAATTTTACTTTAAATTAAAAATTAAAAAAAAAATAATTAATTGCATCTCGACAAAATTCCGTGGCACTATATCCTACAAGGAATGAAGTACTAATTGGGCAGGCAAAATGAATTATTTCATATTATTTTTGTGTTAATTAGCCATATAGTTCAAATGATGAATATCATATATGCTCTGTCGGCGGTGGAGCATCTGTAAAATAATGAAAGGCCAATACTGGTTCTCAAATACCTTCAAACATTTCGACGTAGACGTGCGAAATAAAATCTGGTGTTCGTCTTCATTGAATATGAAATATATATAGCTAGTGGTAGTTTCATTCTCTCAATTTCTCTGACGTTGGAGGTGTTAGTTGTAGGGGGAAATCTCACAACAAGCAATCGTATATTTTATAATCTAAAATAAATGACCACCTGCCTATATGCGGTTTTTATAATACGGAATTAGATATGGGTCAATTACCAATCTTACTCGAGTATAAATAAAATCGATAATTAATTTCAATCCACGAATATGACTATAAGGCTAATCTTTGAATGGAGCGTGGCGTAAATGCAATATATATGTAAATCTTGACCACGGTCCAGTATAGGAATACAGGTGTATTGTTCATTATGAACAGATTTAGTGCTAGTAGGATATATGTATGATCTGGTAACGTATTGAATTTAAAGGAAGTCTCGAAGGTGAGAAATGGAATATGTTACAAGATTTTTTTTTCATCCCCATTCTTCCTATCCCCTCCCCCATCCAACAGCTCATTTATTTCTAAGGCTTGAAAGAAGCCACCTTCGATACTCCAGGGGTTACTATCGTTAAATCCACACGACAGTGATAGTAACCCCTTGATTATCGAGGATAAGGAAAAAAACATCTTATGTTGTAACTGAACCTCTCTTTGCACATTGCGGAACGGTCCGGTCTGTACTGTCGCGGTAGTGTGTTTCGAACGTTTTTTTATCTTTATACGTAGTGCACAGAGGGCGAAAATAATATTTGTATGGTTCTTACACAATGTGATAGCCACCAGCTACTATCAGGCAACATCGCCTCTATTAGACGCTATACCTTCCTTCGTATTAAAGAGTTCTCTCCCTTGCCGGTAGGTATCGAATGTAACGTCATTACTCATGACCAATAATTCGTTTCCTCTAAAAAATATGGCGTTTAATCCATATAACTTCACATTTCAATCAGTACCTTCCCGCTAGGGCAGATATTAAACTATGCAATAATCAATTACAGAAAGCATTTCACACGGAAACTCAACAAATAACTTCAACAAATGCATTGTACTAAATACTGACATCTCGTATGATAGTCTCTGCCTATACAGACAAAAATCGTTTCCCCCACGTGTTATCGTTGTTTGATAAGTACTGTACTTTTAAAACGCATTGTGAATTATCGACACAATTTGAAAAAAATGATCAAAAGATATCTGTTTTAATTATGCAGCCAAACAGTGAAATAGTCTATGCAAAAGTTGTAAAGCTTGTGTTCCGTAATTTTCTCAACGAATCGGTGATAATAAATTGCGGTACAATTATCTGTAATTGAATGTGTGAACCCGCTGCTCTCGATTAAAGTATAGTTTCAATACAAATCGCGAGTGCTAGAAACACTTATCTGACAAAATTAACATAAATCGGGGTTATGAACTCTAGATATTGCATTATAATTGGTTTAAATGATGTTAATATAAAAAATGACTTCAAAGGACATCTAAAATATTTATCAGGAATTTTAATGCTCTCCTTTTATATAAAATAAATTATTTGCATTTAGATAGCATGTAGAGATTGGCGATGATGTCATTTCAAACAAATTAGAAGTTATGGCGATATACCACGATATGACTGATGAGTTTGGGATTCAACCAATCGCAATTGTGCAATTTTGTGCGGGACGCTATTAAAATAAAGAATTGATCTCGATATGAACAAACTTTTACTGCAGATACTATCTTTGCTACGACATCATGACTCGATACTTTAAACGTACAATGAATTAACGATATGTAAACAACAATCATCTTAAGAAATCAGAATTGAGAAATTTTGTGCAAGGCGTGAAATCAAGACTTGATTTCGGTGCAACTAAATTGTTACTCCAAATATACTCTATGCAATATAAGTTTGCTACGTCATCGTGTTTCCATACTTTTCGCATAGTATTATTTAATGATATAACAATTGTCATCTTTAATTATATTAAAAACGGAGGTATATCTCCTATCATCATCATCATCCCCACCACCACCATCATCATATCATCATCATCATCGTCGTCGTCAGCATCATCATAAACATCATCATCACCATTATCATCATCATCATCACCATCATCAAAGTCATCATCATCATCACCATCATCACCACCACCACCACCATCATCATCATCATCATAAACATCATTATCGTCATAACATCATCGTCATCATCAGAAGCAGTAGCAGCAGTAACCAAGCACTATGGTGTGATTATCCAGTTATGGTTAGTAGATGGACGATTTCTGATATTTAGATCACTGTGCCATAGATATAGGATGTAACGCATATCCATCATTGTAAGAATACTGCTTGTAGTGTCCATGTCTGTTCAGTAATCACTGTGTATGGTATGGAAACGAAATGACAACAATTTATTTCCATATCCGATTTCTGAATAGGGACGAGGTGGCCATAAAGCAAACCTCTATTACCCGGATACAAACGATTAAGTTAATCCATTTTTCATTTGTAGTACGCTATTCAACACAGTCAGTGGTGATCATAGGCCTAGGGATAACATTCCAACTGGTTACATGGGATGTATTCACGACGTAATGTTTCAGACAAAAGTGCAATAATATTTGACAAAAGATCATGCTACTGTTCTGTATAACATACCACTATTTAGAAACTATAGACCGATGTGACGGGTACGACATTGTTATTGTCCGATGAAGCCATCGCCTACTCCACGGAAATCCTCTTTAAAAACAACTATATAGATACGTTTACCGCAATCGGATAACCTCGGAGAAATTTCCGGTAATCACTCCGTAATTTCGCTATTGCATTAACCGATGAACCACACTAGCAAAATGAGATTATCGAACCGAATAGGGCCTAGCTATTGGTATATCGAAAAATGAATGCTGGGCTATGTCAGAGTTACTTCCCTTCGTTCCACTCCGTCAGTACTGACGGAGTAAAGCGATTGGAACAAGCTCTGATCGATCAGAAAATCAGAATGGGCTAGAGGTTATTGAACCAATTGGTTTTCATCACATTCTAATTGTAACCATATCTTTCGCAAGATGTTTTTTTCTTCACAGAAGAGTCCGTTAAAACAATTATATATGTACAAACGCATTCCGACCCGTCAGCGAAAAACAAATACACATGTACAATATGATAACGAGCGTTCAACATGTAAATAGCTGTCTACGACACAGCTTGCTCAGTAAATAGTGCTAGATTGGAACCACCAGATCATCACCAGACAAAAAAGTCTGGGCTGAAAGCCCATCGTTGATGTAAGATGTCTACACCCTTTTTACATACTGTTCTCGTTTCTCTAAGTATCGTATTGTATGTACATTATATATTAAAGCTTTGTTGACACGAAGATTCTACATTCCGCGACCGTCTCCGTCTCGACAACTTGTTGGCACGAGGGATGAGTGTAGCAATTGTTTCCGCCAATATTTGTCCCTCTTCACGTGCGAAAAGACCTCGCCCCGACAATAACTAACACTGGAAGTGTGTGTACCCTATCAACATTCTTGTTGGAGTGTCCGTCAACAAAACTTGTTTGAATTAGGACATTGGTGTTGGAATTCAATTTCAGGATCAAAGTTTATCGCGGAAGTGTTCGTCTCAAGAAAACGAATTCAAGTGGTTCAAGGAGATTGAGAATTGTAATCGAACTGTAAACATCAAAGTACAAAGTACTGAAAGTATCGGTTTTTGTATATACGTATTTAAAATTGAAATGTTCTTTTTCTGAAAATCCTTTTTTTAAAGTCAATACATTATAAGGTAATGCAGATAATTCATTGCCATTTGAACCTACCGATAACTATGTTTTTACTTTAAAAAAATAGTGTTTGTTTTCGTCACTGACAATAGTTTCGGCTTTTGTTTTTTGTTTTATCTAACAATACAAAAATGTTGAACAATGTCTTGACTCTTATATAGCAAATACGTTGGTGCGTTTTAAATAAGATAATGCGACACAGTCCTTGTCACAGTCCATATGTCAAAAATAATTCAAGAATGGCACCATTAATGTTGTTGTGTCCACTGTGTCTTACATATTACATCGTTCTTATGCATTTACCTAAAAATGCCATGTTTGTAATTGTCATGTGCATTCTGACCATTTGAAGAAATAATCAGATGTCATTGCCAACGGAATCTCCTTCCCAATTTTTTGACCCATAATCATGTACATGTACACAACACCTGAACACGCTCGACCAATGGTCGATGAACAATAGCAAACATAGCAGATTTTCTTCCATAAAATTATGCCCACTTAAGTGCCAATATCTGTTACCATATATTGAGCATCAAAAATGTCAGACTGTTCTATATATATAACCCCCTACTTTTAGTTGCCTTATCTTGAACAACAAACATGGCCGATTTGCTTACACAATATCCTCTAACTCTGTAATGAAAACAACTCCCGCCCAGAAATCCAGCTTCCCTGTGTTAATTGATTACGGAGATCCTGAATCGCAGACTAATGACAATCATCACGCACGTGCATTAATTACGAGCACGAGATTAGGTGTTCATTATGTTGAAATGCGGCGCGTGGTCGGTACAGGTATATAATATACATTAGCGGCTTGAATATATTGTGATATCACTTTTACATCTGTTTTGTGGAGTCGTCAATGTCCCGTGTTTCAGTGAAATGTCATGAATATTTAAATCGGTTAAGGCTATGTAGATTTCTCGCAATCTTCATATCTAAATTAGAATTATTTTACCTTGCACTGTCTAGAAAACCAGCGATACATGTACACGTAGTTTAAATAATGGATGGCTTCAACATAAAACTATGTTAATGTCAAAATTGCCGAGCTTTTCTTTCCATACCTAATTAAATAATACCCTGATGATTTTATATGAAATAAATATTAAGTATCTAAAATTAATTCGTATACATTTAACTAAAACGACAATATAACTTCAGTTAACTTAGATCGTATTCTCCCATGCACGTCAAACAGTTTACATGCATACGTCAAGGAGCTCCTCTATTACCTAACATATTCAATTGAAAATATCAATGGTCTGCTACTCTAATTTGAAAAGATCACTGGGGATCGATGCATCGAACAGTCAATTTTATTTTAAAATCAATTGGAGGACGAGTCGATAGAATATAGTAACCATTATTTCGAGTTCCCTTTATCAGAGAGAGCGGGTTTTTCAGTAAAAACCATCTTTAGAAACCCAACGAATAACCGCTCTATAGCGGTGACACGTGTGTTTACGACGAATGGAATCTGTTACATGTATTTTAAAACTATAACCAACAATGAAAATTTACGCATGGAAGCTTGCTAAAATCAGAAAAAAAGTCTCCACTTCTTTTTCACTACTCTATAAACTTTTGTTCTTTGTACCAAACTAATGTATTGGTACATGTAGTATAGGTTTATTAGCTCACTAACCCCTAAAACACATTTAGACTCTTCTAAATCAAACACTAGATCAGTCTATTATGAAATTTCAGGGGTGAATGAATGATGAAAACCGTCATTTTTAATTACTATGTAGATCGCTTGCTGATATGACAAAGTTAATATCTTTTCTAGTAAATCCGGGAGTGTCAATAAAATGTTGTTGAATCATTCAAAAGCGTACACTTGCGTTTAATTAATTAATATACACTTACGATTAATTAATTAATACAAGCACTAGTAACAAATTAACATGGTTATGAGCTCCATTGTTTACTGGAAAGAAACATTGCTTGTAAATATTTTGTTCGTATTAGCTTGATGTGGCCATACTTGTGTTTTTGCCTGTTTTGCGTCCGCGTGCAGGTAATTTAATTCTAAATCCAAATTGTGAAAAGCAAATACAAACAGCATTTGTTTCTTTGATAATTCAGTGATAAAAATGTGCACCAGGGAAAATAATGCCACCTTCCATGGTCAAATTTGTAAAATACATAAAAGCAATTTCATTCCTAAATTTGATTAATTGCAATGAAAAGAAAATAGTTTTTAAAAAAAATATGCGTAACCTGTATCAATTTTAACGCCTCAAAGACAGTACTCGAGGAAAATTTTGCGTTTATTTTCATGTTTGTATTTTTTCACCTTGCAGGCTAGTAGGTTTTAGACAATAAAAAGACGCGAAGTAGTACAAACAAAACAAACAACTTTTATGACAAAGAGCATGGGGAGCCTTTAAGTAAAGTAGTCAACTATGAAATGAAAATGACCTTCAAACCTTTCGCTTGGTATAAATAAAAGGAGCATTTATTTTCTCGTATATTGAAACATAACAAGTTATACGAGAATAATGCTAATATCGATAAAAAAGTATGTAATGACAAAGCTGGGCGTTAAAAAGGAACACGAAAGGTTTATAACAGTAAACCGTTGGCTTCTACAAATAACGCAAAATAACGAGTTCAACGGGATATATGTCTCAACATTGTAATGGTCATTGTTATAAATGTAAACAAAAATATTTGTAGTAAAACAAAAACGTCCAGAGATTTAGCACAAAATTCCAATGCATGTTCATTTATACATTATTTGTAACATACATTTTACTGAACATTTTGATCGTGACATTCCTTTCGGTGTTTGTCAATCGTATTCAAATGTACATAATTGTTTAAAGCTAAAACGTTTCAAGGTGACGCATAAATGCATTTGTAGCACACAGGAACCTGGCATGATTTTTTTAAGCAACAGTTACATATACATATATTATCTATCAAGGATACTATAATATATATATGTGTATACTGTTGGTTCAAAATCGTGTCAGGTCCCTGTGATGTAGCACAGACGTTTGGCTCTATAATTATCTGTCTATATTATGTGTGTAATACTGTGTCACAAGTTTACATAGAGAAAAATGTTTCTTGTGTATATGTAGTACTAGGTCATATCATCTCTAATATGGACGAAACGCTATACGCGAGGGGGCGAGATAGACATGGATACTGGACCCCTTCCCTCCCGGGACCTCCCCCTCCCAGTTCATGACGGGAACATAAAATCCATTAAATCTGTTACATACTGATACATACCTCTTGTCGCAGTCACAGTGTAGAATGGCGTGGAAACGGTAGTTAAAATAATTGTACTTCGTAGAAAAACATGGAATAATATCATGGCAGCAGTCGTGATCCCGACAGCAGACGTCTGCTTCTACATCATCGCCGAGTTCGTCGTATTCCTTGGCGATTTGTCCTCGTCCACACCATTTTGTACCCGGAAATATCAGATACTTATTAAAGAAAGAACGTTTCCGTCTTTCGTGATAATCCGGAAGTGCTTGCGCTTCACCACGATCGAAATAAGCCGACGATGTCGCCGATCGCTTGGTTCTCCGTGAGTTTGACTTTGAATCACTTTCGGTCAACGGTCTTTTTGCCGAGCTCTGAAACACTTTGGGTATAACATTCATATCTATAAATTTAACTTCCGGTGAATCAGAACCACGTACAGATGACAGGGTACCGTCGACAGCAACATCACCGGTTGTATCGAAATAAGCTTTCCGGAAGTCGATTCCGACCGGATTTTCTCGATTGCGCTGTTTCTGAATTCTTTTCACTTGTCGTACATATTTATGACACTTTCTAATTTCTGTGTTAATTTTCACCATATCTTTAAACTCGCCTAATTTTTGGCGACTTTTAAACCCTTTTATGGCGTATTCGGAACCTTCGTTTCGTAAAGTGTTATAAAACCGAAACACATTTCCATGATTCCGTCCTTGAAAAAGGTTCTTTTTCAGTGTAAACTCATGAACAAATTCCAAAACCATTTTGGCATTGTCACCGAAGTCACAATCCTTAAGGACTCCATCTTGGTAGACACTTTGTATGATTTGCTTACCGTTGCTTACACGTTTGAAGTGAATTTCATTGGGGGTTTTCTCGAAAGCAACGCTTTCCAGCACTAATATACCCCTAAATGCAATTCGTAACTCCTTTTCTTGGTTTTCATTATAACTAACCAACATAAAATTCCTGCCCAGTGAATTTGTATCCTGGACAATTTCCTCGTCTGTAATTTCGCGAGAAAACCCGCCACAAAGCACCACGAAAATGAAAAACACTGATAATCCGTTATGAGAATGCATATTCCTTCATTGCATGTAAGTAAACCACACTGGCACCTTAGAGTGAACCCTGCCACTGAAAAATGAATGAAGTTTGGAGTCGATGTTGTCTCATAATACGCTCCTGCCTCGCACACAAATTAGTCCTTAATGTGACTGTGGAGTTTTTGTACACCTTTAAGTGACTTAGCGGCGTGCTCGGTGTGTGACCGGCGAAGGCGCGTGGACGACTGCCTTAAAACACACTGAGCGAGCTCTATAATAGTCTGTACCGGCGTGCTTGGTTTGTTACGGCTGATATCACCCGGCGAGCGTCGCTTATAAAAGTAAGATTAATGGCTATTAAAGTTCCACCATGTTGTCAAATTATCGGTGAAATGTAGGAATGGTCAGTTGTACGTGTCACGTAAAAGCTTGAGATTAGGAGATTTTTATAATGTTACATACCCTATTATATACACATAAACGTTCTAACGAGAACTGGATTAAAGCTCCGTGTTTATATATACATGTGTATACGTTGGCCCTCTGAGAATTTTTTATCAATATGCAGCTATGTTACTGAGGAACATAGATTTGAAATTAAATGCTTGAATTTATTTTTTTAGGTAAATGCACATTATAAATGTTCATCTAAGAATTCCGAAGCATAGTTCTAACAATCAGATACATACATGTAACTGTTTGTATATATTGATCTATATTTTGAAACAAAAACAACATAAGGGTATATTTCTCTCCTGTTTCAAAACAGATATATACGTGGTTTGTTCAGTAGCTCAATTTCAATACCATATATTTCCATGAACATAAAACTGTCCATTACCTGAAAACTCGAAATAGATTTTAACCACCATATCAAAGTGGACAGTATTTCAGTTATTGAAGTAAAACGCCATTTTTAACAAATGAGTTTCTGAATTGAGCGGTCCATCGCTTAACTTTTGATCTTGTCCTTTTATAGAAAAACTTATATATTAGATGTCTATATACATGTACCTCAAAGAGTAGTGAAATGACACGACAACTACTTTCACAGGAAACTATGAATTTAGTATAATAGGTAAACTACATGTACTATAGTATATAGTCAAGCCTGTCATAAATGGCACCTCTATATAAAGGAAACCTGTCTTTAAAGGACGGATTCATCTACCAATTTTGGTGCAATTTATTACACACATAATTGACTGTAGATTTGTATAAATGGCACTTGTCTATAAAGGACACCTCTATATAAATGGCACCAGTTAAAAAAGGACAGATTCATCTACCCCATTTGGTGCAATTTATTACATACGTAATTGACTGTAGATTTGTATAAATGACACCTGTCTATAAAGGACACCTCTATATAAAGGGCACCAGTTAAAAAAGGACAGACTCATCTACCCAATTTGGTGCGATTTATTACATACATAATTGACTGTACATTTGTATAAAGGAGACCTCTCTATAAAGGACACCTGTTTATAAACGGCACCTGACTATAAAGAACAGACTCATGTACCCCATTTGGTGCAATTTATTACATATGTAGGAGAACAGGGAAAATATACATTCCTGTCGAGTGCCCCGACCAGGAATCGAACCTGGGTCTCCGGCGTGGATATCTACGGCTCTACCGACTGAGCAAAAGAAGCATGCTCCGTCAGCTGAGTGAGAGAGACCGCATTTAACAATATGTACAAACCACACTAATTCACGCCTTTTACACATACATAATTGACTGTAGATTTGTATAAAGGGCACCTGTCTATAAAGGACACCTCTATATAAAGGAAACCTGTCTATAAAGGACATCTCTATATAAATGATGTTTAACCAATTAACGCAATTTAGTGTTATTTACTATATAGTTGACCTCTGTATAATGGACACTTGTCTATACAAGACATTTTTGCTATGTCGCTTTTGTGTCCTTTATAGACAGGTTTGACTCATAGATTGATACATTAACTTCGAACATGGTTACTCTTTCCATCTCTCTCAGAAATTATAGTAAAATTGTCAAATCTGTCAGTTTTAGAATGACCAGGCTTCAAAATGACAGGTTTTTAAATTTTATGTTTTTAGGTCAGGCCATTCCATACATGTATATAATGACACATTTTCAAGTACTGGTGTTTGCTTATCGTGTACACGTAATATACTTCAAAATAGTCATAACACTTAACTTAAGATTATTTACATACAATCCTTTCTCACACCTGGTACTATAAATAATAAATAAATAAATAAAACTATATTTCAAAATACATCCCCGCGGGCAAAATTTCAGTAGAAATGAACATCTGCGTCAACCTGTCAACTTTTGATGCTTAAAATATTTGCGAGTTTATTATGTTACGACAACACCCCACCTGTAGAATGAAACGTCACAGGTACACAACAGGTGAGTCTATTAAAGGGACGATTTCCATCACTCGCAAAGCGGAGCCCTACGCGGGGAAATTCTACACTTTGTCAATAATAAAAACAGAAATTAGAAAAACGTTCTCCCTTTTTCTTCTCGCAATGAAATACCGGTTGTAATGAAACTCAATCCCCCAGTCCTGTTCAATAAGATTCAAGTTCAATGTACAGCCCTCTTTCACCCGTATATTTTATAGCAACAATTTGCCGATATATAGCTCAGTAATTCTACAGTGTACGAATTAAGATAGCATGCCGATTTGTCATAGGGGTTCCGTCTGCTCCCAGAACACAACGCACGCTGTTCGAGAATACAGGTTACATGTATAATATTTGTAATTAGCCCCGATATCCCGTATATTTTTCGGTTGTAGACGGGCTTTGTGGTACTAATGACCACATATTACATATCTTCAGACGAAAAAACAGTTAAGGTACATATATAAGTACGGCGTACGATTGTATAAGCAGGTAGCGTACTCAACTGGATGACTGATTGGCATGATAACTTCAGTTTTAAGCCAGACCTACTTGATAAAATATACATGTAACTTGGCAAACAGCTATAAACTAGAAATCTGTATTTATTTATACACACTACAATTATTATGTTATTGTTTCGCATTGTATGTGATGTTCTGGGACTGCCGTGGTCCCAGGGATCTGGCACAAATTTCCAACAAAAAATTATGCCAGGTCCCTGTGATTGTGGTCGCGTGGTTAAAGTTGTGGACATTCTACCAGGTCACTAGCCCTCTATGTACAATATGTATCTAATTCACGATTGTGATGGTGTCTCTACATTCCACATCTGATCTACCAGGGTTACTTCCCTTCATTTCACTAGCCCCGAGTAAAACAAAGGAAAGTAACTCGGAAAGACCAGAACGGACCTAAACTTTTCTAATTTTGGGTCACGTTTGTCAACATGTATAACATGTTTCAAAATGCTATACCCAACAGCTCTCCAACTTAGGATTCTAGTGGGACAGTGGGTAATGTGTCTGACATTTCATCACTAGTCCACCTATTGTATATAGTATATGCATGGTAGCTGTTTTCGGTGTCGCACTGTCCATTGGTTCAAGGAAGACAGTGCGTCATGCTAAGAGCTACAGTGCGACATCTGGCCAAGCGAAGAGCGACAGTACGTCATGTTGTAAGCTACAGTTCGCCTTAAGCTTACGACAAACATATTGTCGGTCTTCTCGCTCTTTGCACGGCGGAGTGGAAAATGCGACAGTACGACATGGCCGAAATAAGCCATCATACATGTAATAGGCACACGATATTCGTGTTTTTGAGACTACGATGACAATGCCGAAATGCTTTAATTAAATTCTAATCCCGACAATCTTTGTTTAATCTGTAGTTTGTCGGAAAATTACGTGAGATATTGCGATTGATTCTAACTCATATGCGTCATCTCGTGTCAAGTGAAAGTCTCGTGATGTCTCGCGTTAACAGATAATCGTTGTACATCATCTCTTTGACATCTGTACAACATATACTTCAGTCGTAATACTAACGTTTTAACACGTGTACATGGTACCGACATATACTGGTACTTATGGGCTCTCAATTAGCCTCCTCGATCCCATTACACAATATCAAACAGACGTTTATAGATAAAGTAAAGTGCTCAATTTAGATATAAAAAACGGCAACTGTTATATATGTATTTATGTCTTATTTATCAAAATTGGCTGTGACGTGTGTAAAGTTTACAGTGATTACAGGTAAGATACAATGTACAGGTGTTTGGGGAGACTAATTGAGTACAAGTCGTGGCCCAGACCTATACAAATGTCTGTGTATTATAAAACATGTCTCGTTTTTAAATCAGCTCACCCGTAATATATAGGACACTCGCATTTTTGAAGAAAAAAAATCTTAAAATTCTTGCGATATCATTTGCATCAGTTGTTTTGCCTCCGGGCGCTGTTTGCCGAACGGTTTTTATTCATATATACTTTCGTAATAGAGCTGTTTACCCCAGATCGACAGACATTACTCACTGAAACGAGCTCAAAATGGCAAAAATGTAACTCATTAAAAATTCTGATGCGGCAGTGACCCGGGCTAAGCCCTTTGACCAGATAGGTGGCGTAGTTGTCAGTCTAACCCGGTGTGAAGGTCAGAGATTTGAGACTTGTGAATTATTTTTCTGGAAAGAGTTTCAATGAATTCGAGAAAATGTTTGACATTAATCGCAAGATTCTTGTCAAAATACAGACGGAATTAATTTTGTTGAAAACTTATATAATCATACATGTCTTAGATACAAATTAATGAAGCGATTTCAACGATGATATTAATATTCTAATGATAATGTTTGCCAGGTCTCAATGGAGCAACCATTCTTAAAAATCCAGCATGTATGCAAGTTGACTATGCAATATCATTATGTGAAGTGGCGTTCTCGTTTGTAGGTAAATATCGTCATCTCACCGTAGACTATTTTGTTTACAAAAAAAAACTTCAAGATTAAACCAAATTATTTATGACATTCTACTTTTATTGCACGTTTTAATTAGCATACCAAATACTTTAAAATTGTGAATCGTTTCACCAGGATTGTTGTGGGGAAAACGCTACTTATATACTTATCTACCAATTGTTAACGAATATTACCCAAAAACATTTTAAAATCTTATAATGTATAAATTTTATCTGTTTCCGTTTGATGTCGTCACCGGCATTCGTTTCAGTATTTAGACCTATAAATCATCTCCGCAGTTTCGCATTTGACGGAGCGCACTCGGAGTTACTAGTAAAATGATGAATTGTCCCCATTCGTCACTTTCCTATGAATAATGATATTTTAGAGTACCAGGTTAAACTCTCGTACACCTGTTAGTAATTTACAGGTAAAATACAGGTAAACAAAAGGGCAGCTATGTTAATTTTAAGTTGTAAACCTCCATTTTCTGACGGGGTCATAAATCATCTTATAGTCGTGAATTATCATGAAAATATTCTCGTGTAATATTACAAAAAAGAAAAAAAGAAAAAAATTAAAAGGCTTAGGCAAAGAATCCTGTTTTTATATATAATCCGAGTTTGCTTGAAATATTATCATCATAATTAAAATGTATTTACCGCCATGAAAAGACATATTAATAATTTTATTAAATTTCATATTCCATACAATCTAGAATACCATTGTTTGATGAGCTTAATCAACATATCAATAGATTTTATTTTATTTTTGTTATTTCCTTCCATTTTTATGAAAACTACGCCATCTCTTTGACGGATATTTATGTGGGTATTGCTCTAACCACATTGTGAGATTTACGACCTTACATTATACAAATCGTGTATGGTGTGATAGAGTGCTTATTGCTGTCACCATTACAATAATATGATGATTTCACTCTAGTGTTACCACAAGCCTCCACCTCTAGGTCACGAGTTCGAATCCCATGATATTGGGAAGTTGCCAGTTACTGAACATTGGCCGGTTTTCTTTCCTCTGGGTACTCCGGCGTTCTTTAACCTCCTAAATCTACATGCAGCACCCCCTTAAATAACCCGACTGTTAATAAGACGCTAAGCCAATCAGATCAAACCAAAATTAACTGCCATCATCAAAATGCTCAGAGGATTTTAGCATGTTCCGGTAGTACATTGTATCTTAATAGTTTGATAAGTATCCATGCATGAACGTATAAATTTGTATATATATACAGAAAATAAAGTTTGCTAAATGAACCGAAAATCTAGGTCAACGCACTTTTAATGGTGTTATTACATGATGGATTATAGCGAAAGATGAAAGCAAACATTTTTGTCATTTATACGAGATGTGAGATATTTAGTTTCTGATCAAAGGAGACATGTAATTAGTCCGATTATTAAATCATAATTACTATAACAGACAATACATAGTTTCTCCGTCATCAATCAATTGTTTTAGACCACATCAATCAGGGTTATCTTTCCTTGTTACGCAGTCAAGAGGATAGGGGGCGGAGGTGTGAGATCACCGGAAATCTACTTCTCTTCAAACTTTTCCGTCACAAAACACAGGGGCGTGATAGAAACCGCGAGTGCTTTTCTTGACGAATGTAAACAATGAAAACCATCAGCGGTTGTCCTTCACGTCACAAAAGGTCCGGATTCGGGAACGGAAATGACCGAGTTTATAATTTAGCAAACCGGAAAGTCCCGAGTAGCTACAATGTATATCATTGCAGATAAAAGGAATCTTAATTCGTTTAAAGGTTAAGACTTAACGTTCATTCAGTACACTTATTCAAAACGTTGAAATTTCTGTTTAGTTTGCGTTATTTGGTGGATTTTGAGCAATCCCCATTGTGACAAGGGGTTATATACATGTACATGTATATATAGAGAGTCTGTGATATTCCAACGTCAGTAATATATGTTAAAATCAAGCATACAGAAAACACTCTTTTCAGGCACTCGAGAGCCAGATTAAAGTCATGGGTTTATTTGTTTTATTGCGAAAGGGGCACAAACGGTATTATGATTTTCCACGAAAAATGTCGAGATTTTCCATAATATTCGTGGTTTCCTCATGACAGTGCTCTCCTTCCTGGAAATCCCAAATACGATCTCAGTCCGTGAATTATTACCAATCGCCTAAGTAGATTTGATAACCAGTCCCCATCGAGACTGAAATGAGATATGATTTAATCCGACCACAATAATTCATACTATTTGTGTAGCGTGCCCTATCTATTTGCTGAGTTCGACCTTATTACTCAGATAGCCGATACATGTCCGTCAATACGAAGTGTAAATTGTGCCAACTGGACAGAAAATTGACCATCTGACCAGTACCACGATTGGCCGGAATATATTACCACGGCACCATTTGCTCGATCGCCCGTGCCCTCTTATATCTTTGCCGGCTCAACATAACTTGAGAATCCGAAATTATTTGCGATTTTATGTACATTCAATATTTCTTTTCTTGACCTTCCCGAACTTGTATTAATTTTTCTGTGGTATCTGGAGCTCTGTCAATACCGTTAATTAATACCGACGTCTGGCTTAATTAATACGCACGCGAGCTCTAATTAAACCACGTCGTTGAAGGTCTAAAGAAAGCAGCTCAGCCGGAATATAAAGAGTCTCCCGCGGGAAATTATTACAAATGCATTTTAACTTCCGGTGTTGGCTACCGATTCAGTGCCGCTATTTGGTAAAATGTTGTTAACGACATTGTGTGAAAATATGAATACGTTATTTTTTTTTGCTGAATACGCAAGAAGTTGCAAATGCTGACTATGCAACTAGGATAAGACGGATAGATTAGTGAACCGAACAACTGATTGGCATATATTGAATTAATGCAATGATGAATAAAGCAATTAATCATAGCACATTGTTGTAGCTATTTTTTTAATAAAGTTAATGTCTCTCATTACAATGTTGTATGGCAATTTCTACAGACAAGTCGTTTTTGACATTAGGATTTTTATGAGCATGATATGATCATTTCTTCAAATCTGAAACGAAAAGAAATAATCTGAGACGAATCCTTAAGCTAAAAAAAGTATCAATATTTAATTTGGAACAAAAGTATACGTATCAGGGTCGTTATTAGGAATTTTAAAGGCACATTACCTTTCCGGAGCAAAATATAAAGGTTTCTTAAAAAACATTAATAACATCAGAAAAGGCATACCGATGACCTAAAATAAGATTACGACACCAAACATATGCAAGATTTCCTGCGTAACATATGAAAACAGTGGAGAGTCTATTCGCTGTTTTGCAGTCTGGCGCAGTGATAGTCAACTACCGCGCGGTAATTAGGACGACGGCGGGAAACATAATACGACCCGCGTTATGAAAATAAACATTTTATTTATTTTAAACAATTCGTTCAGAAGGTGATGATAAATGTAGTATTTACGGTAAGTTAATAATTTTTAAGACTCTACAAAATTATCGATCTTGTTTTACATTCCCATTCTAAAGATTAAAAGCCGTTTCGGAAAGGTGGTGGGCCTTTAAGGAGAAATGATGAATTAATTAAGAAATTAGCGAATAAATCCTTTGATAACTCAAGCTACATTTTCTAAGAAAAAAGTAATATCGAAGGCATAACATGAAGTTACATTACGAAACAAGAGTATTTTTCTTTGCGAGAAACTATATGATTACAATGAAAGTTCATTATGCTAAGATAGCAAACTTTTGCATGGTAATTAGGACGACGGCGGGAAACGTAAGACGACCCGCGTTATGAGAACTTTACATTAAAGTGAAGAGTATCGTGAAATCACGATTCGCTAATAACTTACGACACTACAAAATTATCAAAATCGCTTTTCATTCACATTTAAAAATCTACTGCCATTTTCGTTCAGGTAAATATGTAGCTTTAACGGTATGAAATGGTTAACATCGTGTTAGAAGTACAATACATATTTTGATATTATTTAACTCAATACCTATTTTGAAATTGTTTAATTTCCTAAAATACAAAATCTGAGTGGGGGACTACATAAATCATTTTTACTACACACTGTACATGTGGACCTAGTTACTTTTCGACAGGTTTAGATTTACCAACAATACGAAATTCCATCACCTTGTGTCACAAAAAATAAAAGTTACCACAAACAAATAAAAAGCAAAATCATCCACAATGATAGAAGAATGTTGATTTCTTTTTAATAGTTTAATAAGAGCTATACACTATGCATGTCTCATAGGGTGAAAATAACACAGGGTCGTGATAATATATTTTGATAGAATGACCGAAAATCGCCTACTATTGAATTTGAATTTTGAATCATGTTGATCAAATTTGTTCTAGCACCACAAAAAAACACATGATTTGTTCATTTATATTTATTAAAAGATTTGTCCAACACATAGAGTATGCCAGTTCACACAGGAAGTATCAGGTTCTAATCGCGACACCTAGGAGTAATTACCGGCAATCTTCGGAAATATATGTTATATTTCCGAAGATTGCCAGAGAGTTCACCAAGGTGATCCGATTGTAACAGGTCCCTTTGGAAAAATGCAAAACCCTGTACCACATTGATCTGCGAATTAGTTATATAATACATGTACATGTATATGTTTATGGATACTTTGACCCACCGGAATGTCCATTAGACCGTTTTACGTCTAATGAGTGTGATGTAAAATCCTCTTCTTTCCAGCCTTAGTTACCTTATTTGTGAAGAGCTTTCCTCTCTTCTCGTATACGCCTTGTAATGATTTTAACCTCTGTTTTTAATCTTTATCAAGAAAAGGTTTAAAATGGTATATTGACACTCTAGTGGGTTCAAATATGTATAAACTGTAACCACAGGTTTTCGACGCGCCAAAAAAAAATAATATATATATATATATATATACACATATACGCATTTCTGATATACATTGTATATATATTTTTTGCGCGTCGTAAACATGTGCTTTAACTAATTCCCAGATCCCTGTGTTCTACATGCGGCCCCCTTTATGAATAAAGACTACTACTCCCACACGGGGTCTGTTAAAATCACCACACAACGAGCCTATACATTACAACCCCAAAACTAATCTTCTTGCTGATACCGTCCTTATTCATTATATATAATTATGTTCATCAAGTTTTTATTCAAATAGTTTGCTGGCTCAGGTTCATATCTTGTTGTGAATTAATCGCATTCGTTTCTTCTTTTCAATTTAGTCAACTGTCGAATTAACTTCCGCCTATAGAAAGAAAATAGATTAGATCCAGTTGTAACCTTTGACCTCTTTGTATATATACAGGGTTCGCTGAACGTACGTGCATTTTTTAAATGCTTTTTCGTAACAATAACTAAATGCAAAGCCATGTTATCTTTGAAATACATGTATATTAAGAACTTTACAATTTTCGTCACAAATACATACCCATGGTATTTCATCGTTTGAAATACGTTGTGGTATTTACATGTAAAGGGTTATGACCCACAGGCATTTGGCTCTATAGACAATTTTCTCTCTATATATGTAATACTATTACATTTATTGACAGAGAAAAATGTCTATAGAGCCAAACGCCTGTGCATGACCGTCCTTAAATGACCCTGACTGTTAATTGAGTATTAAACCATAGGTATTTACTATGTTAAATAACTACCTATGCTAAATACTTATGATGAAACCAACCGAATAAATCAAACGAAACCTATTTAAAACAATAAATTCGAAATGAAAAAATATTTGACAAATCTTGGAACTTGTATGAGAACGGCGTTTGTACGAATACGCATTTCTCCCCTAAATTACACAGTTGGTTTGCCATAATGTGATTTTGAAAATAAAATAAAAGTTTTGTTGAAGGGCATAACCTGTTAAAATTAGTTCAGTGTATGAAATAGTTGAACATGTCGATATGAAAAAATATTATACCTGTACATTTATATGATAATGATACGGAATGTGTTGCCAATGTAAAATGGGTTTTATCATTCATATCGCTTATTGCCATATTTCGGATTATCATATTGTTTAATGTCAAATATTTGATAAAGACAAAATCCGAAAGGTGACAATAAGCGATATGCTTATCCGAAATATGACAATAAGCGATATGTTAATCCAAAATATGACAATAAGCGATATATTTAAACGCAATATTACAATAAACGATAGGTTAATCCGAAATGTGACAATAAGTTATACATGTATGTAAACCGAAATATGACAATAAGCGATGGGTTAACACGAAATGTTACAATAAGGATATTCTTATCCGATATGTGGTCATAAGCGATGTGATTACCATGCAGAAATTTAACTGCAATGTCGGTTATTGTCATATTTCAGTCCTACTCTCCAACAATTTAATTTTATATATCAACCCGCTAATTTTCCTATCAGTTCTATAAGCTCTACAGTGTAAATCGATCGCGCCATACAATTACATGTATCTCAACCTTGTTTTCCGGGGTTTTACACCTGTGTTTCGATCGCGTCCCTAATAACAGGTGCGAGGACAAAAAAAGCACTCATTAACCCCTCCAGTACTCTATTGATTCCGCCGTAGAGCACGTGCCCTGGTTAGAGTACTACAGCTACAAAGCCCATAAATCATTAATTATAGCTTTTTTTTCTTCTTCTTTTTTTTTACAGATAGGAGTCACACGGATCGATTTCCTATAAGTCTCAGAAGTCGGGTTTAGAAGCTTTTCTTTTAGGCTCTTCTTTTTTTACGCCAATGCCAAATGAAATCGATAATGCTCTTACGGTAAGGGCTATTGTTGATTCTTTTGGGTTTTTTTTGCTCGTAAATTCGCCGAATCGAAGGTATTATCAAAAGACGTTCAGTTCTGTTGTTTGGAGATTAAGTAAGCGATGCTGTATTTATAAAGAATTTTTCAATAGGAAGAAAATGAAAATGTGATTAAAAGACTACGATGATAAACTGAATCGATTGGAATTTCTAGTGTTTCAATAACACAGATGTTGGAATTACCAACATTGATCTCTTATGCCAATAAATATAATCAAAACATAGATATATTGCTCTTACATTCATTTTCTCACATCCCGTATAAGATACATTCGACCTATGTGATTTTCAATGAGGTCCATTCTAATATATCAGAGTTTCTTTCTTTCGTTTCACTCCGTCGGTATGAAGGGAAGGAACTCTTTTAGATCAAAATAAATGAAGTCAGGAGGCGTTCTTTTGGGAGGCTGTGGTATGTTCGTGTTGTATCTCCTTGCAATATGGGAGGTTAATATTTTTCATTTAATTACGGACTGCACACAACATATGCTTTTCTTTACGTTTTTATTTGGCCTTGAAAACTCCTTCTCATATGTAAAACTACATCTCTATGTTACTTCATTATAAATGTTTGCCGAGTATTCACTGTGCACACACTGTAGAACGAACTATACCTTTCGACCGACACCATTATCTGTCTAAAAGTCTTTTGAGCTAAAATATTGCAGCTATACACACACTGGTGACCGTAATGTATATTACGGTCATCAAAGATGGATGCCGGCGAAATCTGTAAGTTTCGGTTTTTGGCTGATTTTGATGGTTTAAGATGCATTGAAATTTTTTCATGGAGTATTTATCAAGTCCAATGTATATCTTGTTATCATGTACAGCATATGTTTAATTCAAGTAATTATTTATTGTACCTAGTATGTTATCACTAAATAATAAATGTTGATTGGAGAAGGCTTCATAAGTTGAAATAACTGGTGCCTAATCCCTTTGTACATGTACCTTTAAGACAATAAAATATGTTTAAAGTCAAAGAAGTCAGAAGTCCAATATTTATTCTTTAATTCAAACTGTTTAAAATAACCTTTCCATTGCAAGTATAGTGCATTCCTGATCCCAGGTTGAAATCGCACTCGTAAATAATTGTTCGATATTAATATCTGATCGGGGATGGTTATAATGTTCTTTCGTCTTTTCCTAATTTTCCAATTTTCCGCGACTCTTTGATGGTTTTTCTTTCTTTTCTTTTTTTGCACTTTTGTGACACACTTTTCGTGTTTTCTTTCTCTTTCTTGTCTGCACAGTACTATATGACACATTTTTTCTCTCTTTTTTTCAGGCTCTTTTTAAATTTCATAATTGACCATCGATTTTTGTGCAGCTCAATGATATGAATCGTGTAGTAATGGAATAAACCTGGAAATGTCTAACAGTCTTATTCATGTAACTAAAGCTTAATTTAACGAAATGAAGCTATTTTATTCATAGTGTTTTAAATAATTATTTTATTTTGATCTCGAGGGGGATTGTGCAGGCAACAACAATTATTGTTTTAAAAGGAGAATTTAATGACGTAGATTTTGAAAGTACGATGCACTTTGAATTTATACAAACGAATCACATATCACGGATGTCATTTTTTTGTAAAGTGAGTCATTGAAGTACGTGTTACAGCTCATGTCATTTAACCGAAGACAACTCAACATTGTTGTTTTTGTATTGTTGTTTTGTATTTTTGCATTTTTTTTGACATTCAAGTTTTATTTCATACCTCAGTTTTAATGCATTACATATACATGTACAAAATTTACATTTGCAATTTACATATATGATATAGCTGGAACGTGCTCTCATAAGTATAGTTAGAATTTTATTTTAAAAAAAACATGTGTTGTTTAAAAGGCCCACTAACTTTCCGAAGCAAAATTTAAAGGTTTCTTAAAAACATTAATAACAAAAGAAAATACATTCGATGGCCTAATATGAGGTAACAACATCAAACATATGCATGATTTCCTCTGTAATATATGATAACAGAGGAGATTCGTTTATCTCTGTTTTGCCGTCTGATGCAGTGATAGTCAACTATCGCGTGGTATTCAGGACGACGGCGGGAAACATAAGCCGACCCGCGTTATGAAAATCAACATTTTATCTATTTTAATTAAAATTTTCTGAAGATGATGATGAGTGTCGTATTAAAGGTGAGATAATAACTGTTGCGACTCTACAAAATTATCGGTCTCGTTTTACATTCCCATTTTAAAAATTAAAAGCCGTTTTGGAAAGGTAATGAGCCTTTAAATGGATTTTTATTACATGTACATGACTAATGTCGACGCTCTTTTGATTTGTATATGCTAACAAGCATGTGAGCAAATATAACATTAAATTGAATCGTGTGCTTAATTAGGGTTATATAATTTACAGACCTGTAATTAAAGCGCTTCAATTAGTACAAAGTTAATTAAGGAAATACTTCTGCAATGCAATACATGCAAAGTAGTTGATATATCATTTATTGAGCTTATTATAAAATCGCAGTTAAAGTGATTGGAATAGTAAATCAAACTTGTGTTTTTACATCGTTACGCAAACAAATCTTTAAAAATTAAGTTTTATTGAAATTTTCAATTCTTTTTGCTATATATTAGATTGCCCGTATACTATACTAAAACCACACGTCGAGTATATACTGTGGTATTTACAAGGGATGCTGGTATTTTATCGATTCTAAATTATGATAAATATCATCAATCAATTTAAAGTGCACTTCGTTACACCTACTCGAACTTCTCAATTAAATTCGAGAAATTTGTACTGGTACATACGCAAACTCATATTTTTCCCGAATTACTTTTCGAAGTATAGTCATCAACATCGTGTGTTACTTTTAGCTCCGCTATGCTTCACTAAACACAGGTGCTGTTTTACTCTCCGGGCGAAACACCGGTGTGAAACGTCTGGGAAATATATGATACACTTATGCTCCGGAACGATTACAACATTTGATACAGATGCATTTTTTCACACAAGAAGACATTTAAACATAATTACTTTTTGACAAATTCACACGTAATTACATGCTATTATATCCACCGATATTGACTGTATCATGTTGACTTCAGGGAAAAAAACCCAGTGGAAATGATGTAAATATATACAAGTATACAAGTTATGATATCATTATACAGTTTTAACTTTTGAGATATTGATTTGCGGAATAATTATGCCTCACCTCTTTAACTGTCATAAAATGAGAGGGAAAAAGTAGCACCGAGAGCGTCACCTTGGCTCATACCCTGAATACAGTAATTTTGTCCTTTGACATTATATAATATACATGTACACAAGTGTAAGGAAATCGTTAGTTGAAAGCATAAACAGAATGGTAAAACATTTAAAAAATGTATTACATGAAATGTAAAAGAATGTAGAACTCAAATATTATCAAAATGAAGGTATTTACTATTTGTAACATAAAATTTGTTAGCAACTACGTTTCTGGGAAAGATATGCTACAATACAGAGGGAGCATCAATGACTTCGATTCATTGTAATCTAGTCTAATTAACACCCACAATAAAAGATTTGGGAAAAGAATGTATATAAACTCCAAGCTTCTTTTCCCAATTCCCAAACGTTCTTCGCTCTTTATGTATATATAAATCAACATATGAATAAATACTTTTTAAACTATTTTTTTTTAAATTTATTTTGGCAGATCAAGATGCACAACATTATTTAATTCATTATCAGTATACTGGAGTGAAACGAAGGGGAATAACTCAAGATATTTTTTTTTTCGAAATGCAATTCATTATTTTCACAGATTTGCTATGAAATTCAATCCTAACTTGCAAAGTATAAAACTTTTCTGACTGGAGAAAAATACGAAGTGTCATGTTTTTGTTTTTAATTAATAAAATAAAGCATTTGTCGGTGGTATAGGGTTCATTTAATGTTTATTGAATGGCTATCACAATTTATTGTTCCATATAAACCATTTTGAGTATCGTCACAAGTGTGTGCTTTGTATAACATACTTTGAACGTCTGAGTGAAAATTAAAATCTGAAATCTGTTAATGAGGTCAAGGCTAAAAAGATAATTGTAACAATATAATCGCACGCAATTTGACCTTTTGACCTTGACGTTGAGGTCAAGGTCACGGTAATATTGTCTAATTACAATCATATCCTTCGTTTTTTAATTATTATGGTAATAGCGTTACTTGATATTAACGATTTTTCAAACACGTAGCAGAAAGCTACCAAAGTTGTTTAGCCTTGAATTTAAAGCGATTTTCGTTAATCCGTTTGTACTCGATCTTTTAAAATGATAAAAAGAATACGCATATTATATTTTAATTATTTTTTTTAGTATTCTTAGACATATACATTTTATATATCGTAAAAATATGTATTCATAAATTGTTGCTGTGAACATAAACAGACAATTATTAGATTAAGCACTTTGGTTAAGTTGACTATGCTTTGAACATATTAACACCCGTTTTGTTAAACATAAATAAGCGGGGAACCGACATATTTAGCATATTTTGTGTCTGTTTATGGGGGAGAAAGGTTAACGGTAGTAACTATGTGTACACTATATAGATGTAATGATAATATTTACTATACATTCCTGTGACGTTACGTTACCGCCTTAGGTGTTACACGTGCGACAATGGTCTCATTCATTGAGGAAGAGGAGGAAAAGGGAGGAGGCGAGGACTCCATTTAAGATGCTATTCTAGATAGATAACCGTTTGTTGAAAATAATGTTGAATCTCTTTACATGGTTAAAGATATACGTTAGGAAAGAGACTGCTATTATTGTCTTTGAATGATAGCTATATACAGTCGTTCTTTATCGGAGATACATCTAGGAAAGTAACTTTACACATATAAAATGTATAGAGAAACATATACATAAAATACAAAATACAAATATTTTTAGCATTCCTGGTACACACAATTCACATTATGATACATACAGGTTCTAAGTACACTTATATGAAAGTGATCATTCTATTCAAGGAAAAAACTGTAACTGCTCAATGCCCTTTATTTATGTGACACTTAGAACTATTTAAGTGCCGCCGGTGTTGATATATATGTATCTATACGAAGAAAAATTAGAAAACCAATGTTCCTGTATCTTGTTTATCTTTTAGTCTCTGTTTAAATATTGTATTTATCTTTTGTACTCTGTATGTGATCTGTATCTGATTAGTGTTTTATTAAATACATTGCAATTACTGTCTATTTTCCCACTTCAGTCATGGCTATTTTTACTCGATGTCAGCAAGAATGCGGTTATAGCCATTAACATTTCCACACGGGGCGGTCAAGTTTCTGTTCCATTTAGCACAGGACGCTTAATGTCACCTACATTAGGTTTTTATATCCTATTATTATGATGACAAGAGAACGTGTCAAAAATTCAATAAATCGGAAACCAAAAATTAGAGTATTTGAATGTTTGTCTGTAAAATACTATTGAAATATGAAGACAAAAACTCTGATAACAATGCAGGGTATAAAACAGATCCTTGTCGCACCGAACATTCACCGAAGATATGCGATATTTTCTTATTAGTTTTTTTAAAGAAGTTTTATTTCAAAGACGCGAGAGAATGATGTGTTTTGTTGTGGTATTGAATTTTAATTTAACCGGAGTCGGTTGGATTTTATTATGTCGCTTTTCGTTGAGATCTACCCGGAAAAAAGCGCCCGGCTACCGAGTCAAATTTCATTTCACTTGCGGGAGGTCCCACAACCAGGTAATATGGGCGTATGCTTTTGAAGAGTACGAGCTAAACGTCCCTGTACGTAAATTTTCTTAAAAGAAGTCTGAATTTGTAACATGTATATATGTAGTTTTTTTTAATTATGCAATGGTTGCATTAGTTGTTATTGCTGGAAATTCTGTTATTTTTCGAGGATGTTAAATTTGTTACTTCATGGACCATTGATTTGATAGCCAAAATAACACGTTGAAAAACCAAATAGCATCTGCTGTATCAGTACTATGATTTTGACATAGTAAACTTATCGGAGATATGTAGTTGCAGCAACAACAAACAATGCACAGTGCATTGTCATGTGACTCTCATCCATTGTTCAATCTTATTAAAAAAAGAATTATACCCACTGTCCCTACTGTCCCTTGGCCTTCAGATGAGCGCTCGTCCCTGTAGGGTAGACTCTGTTTTCTCTCCCCTGGCCGAGACACATCATAATCAGATAAATCTATAAAAGTGGTAGTTTCTGCTCCTACTTAGCGCTCTGCATACAGGGAGTGGGACGACTGGTTCGCCCGTTGTCATTTAATGTGACCGGATGGGTTGTTCTTGATTCGTGTCTCTGATTGTATGCTTCAGTAAGATAGCACTATAAAAAAGCCAAGAGTCCCACTAATGCAAAGTGGTGCAACATATACCACAGACTCCAATAACACACATACGCACTTTACACACGCAACAATTCGCATTTAAGGGAGGGAGGCCCTCCTTAAATGATCATAGCTGTTAAAAATATAATGATCTAACCAACCGATTAACCTCGGTCATTAACCACATCCAGTTGTCTATTGCCAATGTGGTAAATAACGGATTGCTTCAAAAATAAATTGATTAATTTCACGGTGTACGACAAGGCGATCCAAGCGGTCCCTAACTGTTCATTTATTAAAGGGAAATAACGCCACATTTTATTTAAAGCCGAAGTTTACGTAATTCATTTATAACTTACAAAATGTACACATAATAAAAAAAAACGTGTGGTGTTGATAGTTTATTAAATGTCATTTTTTTACAGTGATTACAGAACCTTGAAGCATTGGGTTAATTTCTAACTCTAGTTTATATTGCCTAAATGTACTGTATAGCTATGACAGTTCTTTAGGTAACACAACTCTCAGACAATTCAGGTGTACAAAATTAAACATAACACTTGCCATATAAACCGTCAAAAAGTGCACATTTATAGACGTCGGGCAATTTAAACATAGACGGAGGATAAATCTCCGCCATCGTTAATAATAGTTAAGATAGTTTACGTCCGAAATCCGAGATAGGTTTTGTCGCTTATATGGATTTGTTTAAAATTTTAAACATTTAGACTATATTTTAGAATTAATTTTATGTTCTCCGGTGACATTTTGTTGATCCTGCGATAAAGTACGGGCTTCTCTTTTTTTGAAAATTATGAGAAAAATTTGAATATTAAAAAAAAAGAAAATTTAGACATGGATTAATGTCAGCAGTTAGTATTAAGTTAAGTAGTCCAAGGTTTTTATACACAATACCTCATGCATATGGTAAGTATGAGAAAGGTTGAACAGTTTTTCTGGGGTCAAAGTGCAAGTAAAAGAAAGGGCGCGGTTCACTCATATACATAAATTAAAGATGCTCCACCGCTGACAAATGGTATTTTTTCACTATCAAAAGCAGGAGTAGACGATGTAGTATTTTCCTTCTGATACTAAACTTACTTACCTTACACCATTACCACCATTGAAAAGTTTGTGCTTCTAATTTTACATCAACTTAAAAATATGAAAAAGAAATAATTGCATCCCGAAAAAAATCTGTGACTCTATATTCTATATGGAATGAAGTATTGATTGCGCATGCACCAAAGGCAAAATGAATTATTTTATATTATTTTTTTTGTGTTAATTATACCTTTATATACACGATTATTCACAAATTATTGTTCAAATAATGAATATCATTTATGCTCTGTCGGCGGTGGAGCTGTAATGTGATGAGCTGTAACTGAATTTTAAAAAAAATCCATGCTATTTGTTCTTCAGTAATCTATTAAAAACCATCGGGTTTGGTGGCTTAAGCTGTAGAAATCATTCAAACGGACAAGAAAATATGTATGATGTCTTTTAAACATTAGTTACAGCACAGAATTTATGCACTGCAAAATTCGTTTGTTATGCTTTATCTATGTTTAGATGGAAACATACCCGCAGAAACCACTTTACAATTACTAACATTGTAAAAATATAAAATGGCACTGTAGACCACAACTTGGATTCATGGCATGACTGTCTGTACCCGTTTTAATGCGCTATACATGTATATAATTATAATTATGATGATTATTTGCATAACTGCTAAAAATCGTTTCTAGCACATATATGTACTTGTAAAATTAATACCTATGCCTTGTACGTATTGTTATTTTTAAGATATTGATAATTTTTGGTGGTGAATAAATTAAAGGCTATTCTTGATTCATGAATATGAAAATTAAGGCCATAGGACTTTAGACGTAACACTCAAAAAGACCCCAAACTTGCCTTTTTCCTAATCTGAATTACTAGATGTAGTTGGACATGCAGTGTTATTTTTATGTGATATTTATTAAAAAAAAATCCATGCGCATTAACTGTGTTGAATGAACGATCACAGCTTTTTTTTTCTCTCTTCTCTCCTGCCAATACAATGTTATGGAAGGCTGTGGTATATTGTGTATTTTAACAACCCTTGATAGCCCCTTACACCTAATTAACGATACCAAGAATATCTTTGGATATATCTTTTGTCGTCTTACTGGCTTTCTTCTAAATGTCTCCATTGACAACGCCTCAATTTGGGTCTTGTGTTGAATGCTTACCCATGTGATGTGATCTTGACCAATGTCATTTATTTGACTAAACTTGGTAACCCTTCACCCCAGCATGCTACAAGTCCAATATATGGCTTCTAGGCCTTTAGTAATTGACAAGAAGTCGTATAAAGGTTTTAGCCTGCTTATTGACCCATGTGACCTTGAATGAAGGTTAAGATCACATGACGATGAAGTCTAGAGACCTGATATTGTAAAAAAGTATGACACAGACCCAATATTTGACTTCACGATTATTGAAACCTTTCAAATACTTTACCCATGTAACCTTGTATAAAGGTCATGGTCATTGATTTGAACAAAATTGGTTGTACCTCATCGCAGCATTGTTCAATATAAGGCACCATTTTTATACCTCTTACTTATTAAGAAGTTGTTCATGGTGTATTTGACCCCAGTGGCCATGACTTAAGGCCAATGTCATTCATTTGAACTAACTTAAAAGTCCTTCATCCCAACATGTTTCTGGTGCAATATTATATCTCTGTGCTTCTTGGTTTTTGAGAAGAAGTCATTTAAAGGAAACCATTGATGGTCGAGTAATAGAACATATGAACTAACTTAAAAGTCCTTCATCCCAACATGTTTCTGGTGCAATATTATATCTCTGGGCTTCTTGGTTTTTGAGAAGAAGTCATTTAAAGGAAACCATTGATAGTCGAGTAATAGATAGATGATAGACACTGCACCATGTGAAAAGCTCACTTGCTCTTCAGTAGGTAAAAATAAACAAACAAGAAACACATAAAACAATTTACACGTAGAATTATTCTTTTATTGAATAATTATCAAATAATCTTCAATATAACACCATCATATTAATTATAGTAGAGCTGCCTTTAAGATCAATGATAATTCTTGAGTAGTTACATTTCATTTTCCCCCCAAACATATTTTATATTTTATAAAGAAAACCAGAGCACTAAAAAGTATTGAATACAGACTTACAAAATAATTCAGAAATGTGTAAATGAGCAAACCTTGGTTCTATGGTATAAGTCTATAATATTTGCATTTGTTTTTCTCAAATACTGTACACAAGTTTATAATGCAAACATTGTAAACAGGAAAGACTGAATGAAGTGTTCTGTCCCAGAGTATTGTAGGACCTACAGAGCCATATGTTTTTAATAACGCTACTCTACTAAAGTGCCATTACACTTCAGCCAACACCATAAATCTCAACTTTTCTCTATTCATAGCGATTTTGTAACAACTTAACAATGTTAAGAGACCTTCAATTAACTTCAGGTTAATCTTAATTATTCTGCATGTCATCTCTCGATGAAAAAAATGCGAGAAATTTTAAGAGCGCCACATTGATCGTAAAATTATCCTGTATATTCTGAGTAACAAATCAATGGAATTTGAAGGTTCTTTTGATTGTGGTGTCACAATTATAAACAGATTTAATATGGTGTCGTTAAAGGGTGTGTATGCTAGACTTTGGTAGCGGAGCAAAGTCAAAGTTCAAAGGTTGGAAACTAGATCTAGATCCTAGATCATTTTTTTTAATTTCTGAAATTATCCATCTTATATGCACATTATTTATATATGGCTGTTTATACTGAAAAGTATTGCACATGAATAATTAAGATAGAAATTATTTCCTTCAATTTTCATGTTGTTTCTTTTTTGAACATATTTCTCCTTTTTTTCAAAATTCATTTAAAAAAAATAAAAATTAACTGAAATACTTTCCTTTAAGGTAGCCATTCATTCAAATGAACTTTTTGCTGTACATATTTTCAATGTTACTTTAAAAGTTCAGTTGTAAAGTTACTAGCTCTAGAAAATCCATTATTTGCCTTATTTAGCAGAATGGAATTCATGTATTTAAATAATTAACCTTCAGACAGTTCATGCGACTGCCCTCACGATCCTCAGAATCAATCAAGAGCTTGGTATCTAGACAAAGAATGCTTGTATGTATGTTTATGATCTATTTACAAAATATGAAATATTTCATACGCTGTTTGATACCTTACAGAATACATTTATGTTGTTTCAGAATGTAAGGCTTGTATACGTTATTGCCAAACATGAGTTTATAGCTTGTTAGATATAAAGGAATTTCACAATATATCCATAAAAATTCCAACCTATTTGAAGACATACTTGAAAACACTAAAATGAAATAGCACTCTTGATTTTATATAGACTATAAACTTTATCATTTTAATACATTGATTACGAAACAACTTACATTACTTATATAAATCACTTTTGATGGCCCGGATTGTAAGCATGTAAGAAGTTTTTGAGTGAGGGAAAACCGGAGTGCCTGCAGAAAATCTACATGATCAGGCAGATGACCCCTGACCTTTTCAAATCTGTGCCAGGGACTGAACCCCGGCCGCTATGTGAAAGGCATATGGCTTAACATCTACACCACATGATCAACTTTTGTATACGTAGACTAGTATATCTTTACATGTTAAATACAGATCTTTTCATTCCCTTCCACTTTAGGCACTCATACTTCTCTTTTATTCAATTATGTTTATATTCCCTGAATAAAAAAAAACAATTCTGAGATTGTTACAGTTGACCATCCTCAGTCCCAGGTATAAACACACAGACTTTTATTTAGCCTTGGTGACTGTATAGATATTCCAGGTATATTTCATCATAGAAAATAAAGTAAAGAAGATTATGTCAGATTCTCCACATGGTTGGCAAATAAAAGCACAATTTAAATAAATGAGGTAAAGTAGATGTCTGCAATCTACAAGGTTTTAATCAATAGACTGAAATTCAGTAGGAATCAAATAAGAGGTGAAATGTTGAGTTACTTCCCTTTGTAGTGATGGAGTGAAACAAAAGGAAGAATTCTGATAAATCTATCAGAGTAACTTCCCCTTTGTATTGATGAACTGATGAACAAGGGAGTAACTCTGACAGTTCAGAATGAACGATCAATGAATCGCACATCCTTTGTATTGCCAAACTAAAAGGAAGGGAAAGAACTCTGAGATATCAGAATGAACAATCAGAGTTCTTTCCCTTTGTGTTGACGAACTGAAATGAAGGGGGGTAACTTGGATAAGACAGAATGAACACTACTGGATATCTGGTTGAATATAACTCATAGTCTAATTTAAAATCCCTATCATGTGTATAGGTCAAAGTCAATCCGCTTGGAGTTATAGAACTTGTCGGTGTTGACTTTACGGACGTACACACCATCGGGGAAATAGTCCTCCTCTGTCCACTGTAACATCTGAGAGGACGTGAACGGTCCGTGCATCTCGGCGTCATCAATCTCCTCCCACTTATACTCCCACATCACCTCCGCTGGGTTGGGTACCGAAGGTTTCTCCTTGGCAGTTGGCGCTGTCGTCGCAGAATTTTCATCTGGTGTTGATGAGTTCTGGTTAGTGTCCTTTGATGCCACTGTAATGGGAATGTGTGAGGAATTGTTAAATCAAAAAAGGTTTCAAAACATTTTTTTAACTACATTTCATAACAATCAACGGAAACATTTTCGATCCAATTGATGTTTTGTAAAAAGAAATTTCATGTATTCAATGTTTTAGCTACGTTTTCATAATATATCCTGTTCTTTTGAAAATATTTCCTTCGTTTTAATGACACTATTTGTAAATTTGACAGACTCTGCAAGCTTTTGAATGGAAAAAAACTCAAGTGTCCCACTCAGATAATGGTTCATCAGTTATATTATTATTATCCTCGACCTCAATACTCCAGAGGTTAATTTTTCTTCTCTATATTTCTTTGTTTTTATGGCCACTTAAAAGAATTGTTAAAATCATGAATTTATCTGAAACCCCATGCATTTTTTCAGCCAAAATGATCTAAAATTTTATGGAAACATAGCTGGATAATTGATACATTGTGTATATATATACGTATAGTAAGCAAAGATCTCTTAAAAACCATTTGAAAGATTTTTACCATTTGCATCAGATTTTTGGACATCTTTTTCTGTACTTTTTTCCTCTTCTTCTTTATCTAAACTTTCAGCAAACATGTCTAACGCATCATCATCGTCCATTCCCTCGGGAATATCGACAGGCTTCGGTTTAGAATCCTCAAATTTCTTTAACTCGTAACTCAATTTCTCGTGAGTCATTTCATACACTTCCATATTACCAGTGTGCATAAGTTGATTAGCAAGTCCAGTTAATTTTAGCATGTTTTCTTTGTCTTTAACACTTTGCTCATTCTGTTCATCAGTCACTGCCGTTTTTTGCTTTTTCGCCTTCCAGCGTTGACTTGCACTTTGAGCTTTACCACTCTTACTACCACCAAGTCTTTTCAAGGCTTTCATGATTGTCTCCCCTGGGTTGACATATTGCAACATTTCTCTAAAAATGGATTCCTCGTTAATTTTCTCTTCCTCCGAATCATCGTCATCATCTGAATATGTCTTCCCCACCGGCTGTTCTTTAACTTTTATCCAATCAATGTTATCCATCCAACTGTCCTGAATTTCCTGAGGAAAAAAATGCAAAACTCTTTTATATATGGATTTTCTACTCAAGGGTCACAAAATGCAGTAACACCCAAGACTTACTGAGGGTTTTACAACATTTTGTAAGCCCAAAAGAAGCAAAGGGCAGAAAATATTAAAGATGCTCCATCGCCGACAGAGCAAAAACGATACTCATCATTTGAACAATAATTGTTGTTTAATCGTGTATATATATATATATATGTCTAATTAACACATAAATATTATAAAATGATTTCGGTGCATGCACAATCAGTACTCATTCCATATAGGACATAGTGCCATGGAATTTTTTCGAGATGCAATTAATTATTTTTAATATTTTTATCTTGAAGTAAAATTAGAAGCTCAAACTTTTCAGTGATGGTAATAGTGTAAAGTATGTGACTTTTTTTAACCGAAGAAAAATACTAAATCGTCTGCTTCTTTTTTTGATAGAGAGAAAATACCATTTATCAGCGGTGGAGTATTTTTAATCCGACCCATGAGAAAGTTAATCTGACTCCCCAGATTGTATACAGCTTTAATATATGAAATTTAAAATCATGCACTTCAGAGCAACATGATGACACTTAACTTAATCAACATAACCAACTTCTATTTATTTTATCTTAACATTTTGTTTTGGTAATAAAAAATTCTCAAAATAATACAGGATATATGGAAAGGTGTATGGTCAAAATATAATTTGACATGTACTCAAGGTTAGTAAAATAAAATGCGGTAATTGATGCAATAATGATAATATTACCCGGGCATATTTCTTTGGATTACTTATATTAAATAAGTTATATTTGAGTTTCCAATCAGATGTCTAACATAATTAGATCAATAACCATATACATTATGAATTTAAATTACAGACTTACAGTACAATAGAAATATAATGGAAGAGAAATCCATTTTGTTATTAATTTTATTTACTATTGTCTTAAACAAAATTCATTTGCCATTGCATTGATAAACAATACTTTATTGTTTAATGCTATATATTTTTCTGAATTTTCTGTACCTTCTTTTTATCATAAATGTAAGTTCCCTCCTTGTCAAAATGTCCCTCTTCTAACTCATCCTTCATGTTAAACGGTGTTATCTGTATTTCTCCATCACGATCAATTGTTGAATCTTCCTGACCTGAAAAAAACCAACAACACAAAATCAAAACTAAGACCAAATAACACATGTATAGACAAACTCAATTTCACAAAGTTCCTATATGGATCTATAAAAGATACACGATACTTTTTAATCACCAATTAAAGGCTTTTTAGGGCATTGTTTAAAACAACTGAGCAATTTTCTGTTGTGTAATCTTATTTTCTGGTTCTGGCTATCCGATTTGATGTATCAGGTTTAGATGGTGGAGGAAAGAAGGAATATCGTGAGAAAAAACACCAACCAGCGTTAACTACCTGGCAATTAGCTGCCCTACATAGTGACATGCATATCTGATTTCAACTTACGACCAAGAGGTTGAGGGCTTGTAATTATGACTGGACATCTTAAGCACTCATTCAAACACAGCATCATCAGACTCTTTGCAGATGACAGCATAATATACAAAACCATACATAACACACAAGATGAACTTAAATTACAAGAAGATCTAGACGCAGCAGGTAGGTGGGAGGAAGATTGGTTAATGTCTTTCCACCTGGACAAGTGTAACGTCCTCAGCGTCTCAAACAAACGCACAAAGTCCAATTATACATACAAATTCCACAACCACAAATTGCAACAAGTAATTATATATAACATCTTGCAAATATCTAGGAATCACATGACAATACAAAATAATTTACGATGGGACGCACACATCAACAACATAACTGCAAATGCTAACAAGACACTAGGATTCTTGAAATGAAATCTACAGATAAGCTCAAAACATATAAAAGAACATGCTTACAAATCCATTTATTAATCCATGGTCAGACTCAAACAAGAGTACTGCTCCTACATATGGGACCCTCACCAGACAAATCAAATCATGCAAATCGAAAAAACACAATGCAGAGCAGTACCCTACAACAAGCAGATACCACAACACAAGTTCAGTACAAGACATGAAGGAAAACCTCAACTGAACCTCACTACAAACACTCAGAACAAGAACACGTTTAACATTATTTTATAAAATCATACACCATCATGTGGCAATAGACTATAGTCAAATTCTTCACCTGACAGACTACAGGACCTGAGACAATCACACCCATTCACATATAGACATATATATAACTATACACTAAAAAAAGACAAAAAAAAGAAACAACCTGCACCTTCACAATTACTGTAAATAACTTCACTCCTTTTTTTTCACAATCACGCCCCTGCCAATTCACACAATGCAATCATCGACATCGATGGAATTGTGTCTACTATTAAAGATGCAGCCACTGCGGCTCCTGTGGTTCGGAGGTCCTGGGATAGATTCACTTAATTCACATTGTACACCCCAATACATTTATCTTCTCATCTTTTTCAGAGTTAGCTCCCTTGCTTATTAAATACGGTTGTGTAAAGCCAATTTTCAATAATTTGATACGTGTATGTTTAATTTATATCTGTCTGTTTAAATAAAAAGAATATCATATGGCATTTCAATTTTGACATGTAATTAAATTCAACGTATCCAAAGGAACTAGTCAAGTATTGTAAATAGCTGTGCCAGGTTTCCGTCAGTTTTCGTCTCTGAATCGCCTGAAAGTGAAACCGGTCGATTTGTTGAACTTGAATCTACGTATGTATACAATTACCTTCTATTTCATCTTCTGGCATGACATCGTATTTTGTAACGTCATCATCCTCTTCGTCGCTGTCTAGTGAGTGTTTTCCTTTAAATCTTCGAGATTCATCGCTTACATCGGTGGCTATCGCCGTATCTTCTGCAAAATCCACTTTGCGTTTTGACGCCATTTCAACGGTGTTCGAAACCGGAAGTAGTATTGTGTGATATGGCTGGGGATAATTTGTACGCAGATCCCACATCCGATCGATTGACTCCGTGGGACTTGAATAATTACATCAAGATTTGTTTTCACCTCAGCAGAATTATCGAAAGAATTTCTATCGCTTAAAATACTCATTATAAAAGTAAAACGTTATAATTGAAAATTAATTTTCTTTTATTGAAAAAATAGTTTTCTAAATAAACTTCATTGCAGATTAACTTTTTGGATACTTTATCTAGATATATGTACAAAGGGAGGTAGCTCTGATAATGAAGGAAGGAGCATTGAAAGAAAAACATTTTTCATTTGTGATTTCTTCAATATTTTGCATCCGGTTATCATAAAAGTTGCAAAATATGATTCAATGAAAGCTACTATTTCCTATGGTATCAAACTCAGAATTTGATTAAAAGTGATACGTTTCTTCACAATAATCATACATAGATGGATGTAGTGAAGTTTAAATGGTGAAGAAATCACAAATGAAAACTGTATTTAGGACCTGATGTTTTTTCAAGATATTGCTGAGTTAAAATAGAATGCAAAATAAATAAATAAATAAATAAAATAATCCAGTTAATGCACCTATAACTCGACGTGAGTCGATCATGGTCCAGATATTTTAGGTCTACGTGCAACTACTATAGATTGTGTAATGATGATTTTAAACCTGTGTACATTGTACATTGTTTGAGTAAAATCACTTTTTTCAACCCCTATAAGATATTGTCAAAAAATAAAAATAATCCTCTATTAATTCTTAATTTGACCAAAGAATGGTTTTATTTTAGACTGATTCTGTGTCATAAGGAGGACGTGTGTCAAATAGTAACACATGCATGTATTGTCATAAATATATCAGATACATAACTATTGTACATTTCTGATAATATACCAATGGTAGTTATTTGGTATATTTGTGTGTCTGGAATTGGCAACAGTAGTAATTTACGATTAAAAAAGTTTTTGAAAATTTCTATTTGTACAATACTGTATATTAAAAGTTTTCAAAACTTACCGATAAAATTAATTATCTAATGATAATAATTAAAAATTGAAAAAATAAGCTCGTGGAGTATGTAGTATTTTTATGTCATTTTTATATATATTTTGTCGCATGATTTTTATCATGTCGGAAGTGAACGGTTGACTATGCATTAATATCACCATAGCAATAACATATATAGTAAATATAACATTTATTACAGTTTATTCTCTGACCTTTGTCATTAATGATGCGTATTATAAATTCTTGTTGTATTTTCAAACTTTTGTAATAATTCAATGTTGATGTAATGAAAACAAATCGTATTCATGGAATCGTTCAGAGATTCGTATTTTTGTGTCAGAAGATTTATTTAAACAAATAAATTATGTGCTTGTCTGTATTTAGTAATGTTAGTTTTCTACATTTAGCCATATCATTCATTTGTATGTGTATCTGTTTATTGTATTCTATATTTTTCTATACGGATAGATGATAGGCTTGACCTGCTGCCCAAATTCCTGTTGTAGTAGCATCCGATAATAAAACATTACGAAATTAAATCACCAATTAAAGGCTTTTTCCCTTCGTTTAACAAAAGTGATTCTGGTATTAGCAGAGACATAGATAATTTAATTATACTATCTTAATCTCTGGTATTAGTGAACACATTTTTTAAGCTTGAAGACATTTTTCATCAATCCTTTAGTGGCAATAAGAATTTATTTAATTTCGTCTCTGCTAATACCAGAATCACTTTTGTTAAACGAAGGGAAATCACTCTGATCAGCACTGTAAATGGCTTGAGTTAGGGACCAGCGTACAACCAGCGTAGCACATGCTTTAGGTATATAAAAAACAGACGAAGCGAAACGTTTTGCCACAGATAATGATTTTAAATCAAATATATATTCTAAGGATATGTAAGTATTTAATGTTGATGAAATGTGATATTATTTTGTATTATTTAATTATCAAATGTTTTATTATGATGGTTTTAATTTCAGGCAGTCCGTTTGTTTTAATTTTGTAATTTACATAAACCATTGTTGAAAAATGGCGACTATTCATGGTAACGATATGTGCATAGAGAACATTGCTCTCGTTTGAGGAATACTTTAAATTTGTGTACAAACATCACCGACATATTTATCAGTGTATATGCGTTGTAAGTATGCAGTCGAAAATATGTGTAGTAGACTTAAAGGTCTTGTAAATTGCAGCAGGGTCAAATTCAAACACCTGTCTTACAAAAGTACAGTTTGTCCAGAATATTTTTCTTTAAAATATTTTAGGCCTATTGTAAAATCTGTGCTGTATACTTCTACTTTTTAATTGGTGATAGAAATTTGAGTTCGCCTATATATGGTTCTGTTGGTGATGACTAACTTCAATTAGAAAATGTAGGCTAGTTCACTGTTGTAATGCAATGATAGAGATTTATCAGTTGTTTATCAAGGGATTTAGTTGGTTCCGAAATAGCCAAATACATATTAGATATTGTACAGTAGTAATAAATAAAAGCATGCATGTATGTTTATAATGAGTTCTAATCGAGTAATAGTATATATATGCATTAAGAAACTTCTGATGGGCAGAGTAACTACTATTAAACTAGTCTGCAGCTCTACCAAATGAACTAAAGGGAAGTTCCCCCTAGTGCAAAGCTAGAAGGTGACCGTCTCGCAATGTAAAATTAAACCTGCTACATTACTCCCCCCCCCCTTTTCAAATATGTTTGTCCCCGAACACAGATCAACTCTGGTTATCTGAAGTTTTAGGAAGCATCCGATAAATTCACTATTTTAAGTGTGGTCTATTGCACCAAATGTAACAGGGTGAAGGTAGTATGCCACTAGCCGGACTTGAAATCTTGAACCCGCGACCCCGGACGAACTAAAATGAAGTTGGATAGTGTTTCAATTCAAAAGAATCCAGTGCAGAAAATGTTTTTCCTTTGAATCTAGATGAATGATAATCAAACTGAAACTGTACGACTTCACACTAATCTATTGTACATGTGTTTCTGTTCATATAGTAAAATGGTGAGTGTTGAACCGTCCTCTCGAGTGGGCGTGGCCCTTGACCTTATCCTCAAGACTCTCATTTCATCTCAGGATTTCAATGAACTCCAAACTAAAAACTGGGACGCCATAGCAAGGCTTATACCTGGGATGTCACCTGGACAGGTAAAAAATTTATTTAAGAAAAATAAATGATAAGTACATGTAAAAGATAACGCTATCTATAATACATAATGATATTTATTTTATGGTACTTCAATAGCATGAACTCCCAAAGTACATTTCGACACATTTTCATTAACTCCTTCTATTGGATCTGCAATCAGATTCATTGATATGTACATCTATTCGGTTACAAGTATAATGACTGACCACCAGTTTCTAGAATATTAAAAATCTCACTAAAATTTGGCTTGATATTTTTTTCTCTACCACTTGTCTAATTTTAGAGTTTCAAACTAGGGGGAGATAATCTAGTATTAGAAATCTGCTGAGAAAATCTTAGGGTCTGGTGGCCAGTTTATATCATGTTTTGTTATGTGGTTTTAAATTTGTATTGTACAAGATTAAATGAATGAGTGTACATTAATAAAACTTTATCACATAACTGTTCAGCCATGTCATAAAAACAGTAAGATGCAAGTGTAATAACAATTGTGACGTCATAGGAAGTAGTAACGGACATTGTTTATTACGAAATAATTTTGTTGGTCCCCAGAGGTTTGTTATAACCCTGTGAATTCACATTTTTTCTGTTTATTAGTCCTAAAGGTTAATTATTACACATACATAATGTATCTAATTTATTAAGTATGATGCACTAGAAACCCCTTGGAAATAATTTTCAAACCATGTTTATTATTTAACACAGGTTGCCAGGCGCTATGAAGAACTACTGTTATCCGGTGATGTTTATGCGTTTAACCAGTTTGAGAAAAGTTATGCAGTTCCTGGTAGTTCATCACAAATGAGTTTTAATGAGTCTGACACAGCCAACAAAACTGGTAGCCTTCCTGGCTCTGCACGGAACAAAGGTGGGCCACACTCGCCACAAAAATGTCATATAAAATCTGTAATAATATAAAAAATAACCATTTGTTCAAATGAAGATTTTAAAATAGACAACATACATCATGTGATTACAAAAGTTTGAAAAATTCTGAAATTGCAAAAAAATAGGACTTATGCAGTTAACTGTTTTTACTCAGAAATGGGGATGTGAGTTATACTGTGAATAATATGGTAAACACTTTCCATATTCAAAGTACTATGCTTTTATGAATTGGAGGCTCAAAAATGGGGAGTGCTGCTTACCATATTCGACCCAATAAGCGTCCATGTCCCTATAAGCGCCCTTCCCCCTTTTTAAGGCCTCGATTTTCAATTGTCCACTCATAAATAAAGACCAAAACTACACAAAACTGAATAGATTTGCAATAATTTCGTCAAGTTTTATTAGCACCTTTTTATTTTTCAATTTTTCAAACGCCCTGGGCGCTTATTGGGTCGAGTACAGTATATTATTTTGTTGAATATGATATATCAAAAGCTCAAATATGGAAGTTTTCTTTAATCTTCATTTCACAGGAGATAAAGACTATAAGGACTTAGTTGACCCCAAAAGTAAACATGGAGGTCGCAACAATTCTGACCAGGGGTAAATATGTTTTTATCTTGTTTTTGTTGATTGATCACAAAAACAGTAAATATCGCCTTCAGGCTTAAATGGCTTTGAAAATGTATGTTTTGTTGAAATATTATGCATAATTTTATATAGTATTTTTTAACTGAATGCTTTTGTATACTTTTATATAAGATACAGTATAGCAAGTTTTTTGGCGATTTCTCAAGTTCAAGCTTACCATATCACTCTGGTAGATGTACATACCGATAGTATTTTTTGTGAGCTAATTAATATATTCACTTGCAAAACAAATAAAAAATCTGATTTTAATGATTTAACATTGTCATTTTTTACAGCCCTCTTATGACAATCCATGTATGTGATGAAGCAAAAAGCTGTAAGTGTATTGTGATTTATAAAATTAGTACCTGTTGAAATGACCTTTCTGTGAATATTAAAGAAACTTTCATGTAAAAGTATTGTACATGTAGTTCATTACAGCTAGTGTGTTAAAAACCTCTTTATGGTCCATGATGTAAATAAATTCAAACCCAATTATTAAAAGCCTTTTTCAGTCATTGTGAAATGAAATACAGTGTCACAACTATTTAGAATTCTAAATGTATTGATAAAAAGGACAAATTTCAGGCACAACACTTAAAAAGAGTCAGATATTAAACATTCAATGATGATATCAAATGCATTTTAAACAAACTGCGGTTCCAGCAGGTATGGCCCAGTAGTGATGAATATTTTATAGGAATTGATATCTATTTGCAGTGAAGCAGGATTTCCACTGTGCCAGAGACTTATTGGTGCAGGAAATGAAATATTTTGCTGAATATTTGTCGACGGATGCCCAGAGATGGGAGGAGGTTGACATATCCGTTCACTGTGACGTCCAGATCTTTGATTGGCTGATGAAATATGTAAAACGAGGCTCCAAAGATGTCCCTGAAAAACCTAAATTAGGTATGTTTATAATATTATATAAACTGTATAATAATATAATTATAGATCAATTTTTGTCTGGTCTGTCAGTCTTTCCATCCATCCATTTGTCTGTATATAATTCTTGTTTCTGCTATTCCGTCTTTGCATATTACAGAGTTAGCTCCCATACGGGTAGGTATAGATTGTTACGTCATTATTTTGTGAGCACAATTCACGTCATTTTCTCCAAAAAGTATTACCTTACGCTCGCAAAAACATGACGTCACAATCAATACCTACCCGCAAGTGCAGATAACTCTGTAATATGCAAATCCGGAATTTCTCAAAATGCACTGAAGGGATCATACTCAATTTTTTAGCGATGGTCTGTACCACATTATACCTGGGTCCCTGCATGGATATATATTTGCAAATAATTTACTAAACTACAGCAGTCGATACATATACAGATAAGATAGTTATTACCTACCAATATCTGTATGTTTCAGAGGCAAACAACGTTATTTCGATCTTGATTTCATCTGATTTTCTCAAGATGGATGTCTTGGTACAGGAATGTATTGAGTATTGCCATGGCAACATGTCTTCTATTGTATCAACACCATGTAACATGAACTGTATCAACGATAAACTTGTGGGAAGGTCAGTATTCCAAAAACATCTTATATGAATTATCTCCCCTGTGAATAAAGCATGACAACTTCAACTTGTTCAGGTTCACGTTAATTCATCAGTATTCGAAAAGCAACTACAAATTATATTGATTGTTGCCCCTGTTAAAAAGGAAAACAACTTTAATTAATTAAATAAGGTCCATATGTATTCCAAAAGGATCTGCATTGTTGATTATCTCCCCTAGGTATAAAGGGAGACAACTATAAAATATGTAATTTATTCTATTTCATCTGGTTTTGGTTTCAGTAATCCAATCCATATTGTTGGAGATATATTTTAGGTTATCTTGATACCACAAGCTCTTATGAAACAACATTGGTTGATTACATAACTTAATGTCATAAACTCATAACAATTAACCTTCCCTTCGGGGTATAAGAATTAATGAATTAGATTAGATTTTTGCTATGCTTAATCTGTCCTGTTTTATAATGTCACATCCTATTCAAATATTGTCAATAGAGGCAAGAGCACTTATATATATCTTACAGACATTTTTAGGTTAATCACATGTATTAATTACAATAATGAAAAAAGGAGTCTTATATTAAAAATTCAATTTGATTCTTACATTAAATATTTTCTATTTTGTTGGAATTTTATTTTTTCAATGTCTCTGAATGGCGAAAAGAATATTTAGAAAACTCCATCAAGACATGAAATATTTTTTTTCAGGAAATTATTCAATAATAAAGACAATTTTTGTTTTTCAGAATATCTGACCTGTTTACCCAGAATGAGGCAGATGACATCAAAGATAGAAAAGACAAATTCAAAAGGTAATGGATTTCAAATTTTGGATTATAACTAAATCTCTTCATTTGAAGCAAAGTTAGTATGTACAGTAAGTTATTAGTCCAAAGCTGGTGAAACCAGAGGAGGGGTGACTTAGTATAGGCAACAAAGTTGAGGAGAAGGGGGGAGAAAGTATACTGGAATCGAGTTGTCCAACTAGATCTTTTTGTATGTATACACAACTTTGTCCGGTGACCTCCTCCTAAGCTATGTAACAGATTTTGATAAAATATGATAAAAGAACCATGACTTAAAGGGGAGTTGAGTAAACTAGAGTTCTGCAATGTCCCCTATTAACATCCATTACAAACAGTACTTACCCAATACGGTTCCTATATCACAAATATTAAGTATCAGTTTGGTGGATAGGGATAATTTTCATTTACATTTTTGTTGAAATTCTTTTCACCAGTAAACTTTTTGCGAAGAAACTGGAGAAGTTATTTGATGCTGATTCTAAGAGTCCAGATTCCCCAGAGGATGCTACAAATATGTTCAGGTGAGAAATAATGATGACCAGCTTACAATGCATAGATTTTGTAGAAAACATTATCTGGATATATCCTTAACTACTGGGTTAATTTCAATAAAACTTAGCAGCTTGATCGACCACTATGAAATGAACATAAAACAATTAGTGTTTGGATTAATTTTGTTAAATCTTTATCAATCATTGTTACATAATTATGGATGTCTACAATTTGACACATCACATGCTTTATTAACAGTTACCATTGAAACATAATTGAGAAATATTTGGGCCATGTTCTCATATAAGGTGGGTGGGTGGGGGAGGGGGGGATATAGATCTATTTAAATCAAAACTATTTATCACTGTACATCATATTTGATATCAACTTTTCATCAACCTTCTTCCATATCCATTTAATGTATTAAATTAAATGATTATTTCATTGCAGGTGTACTGTATGTAAAAGAATCCTAACTGCCAACTTGGAGAAAAAAGTCAAGTGTATGCCATGTCGGTGAGTATAAGGGGAGATAACTAATAATAGGAAGGCGTTATCATGGGTTTTGAAATGTAGAAAAAATATATCAAATCATCATTTATCAAGGTCATCAATAATGATGTCATGTACTGCTGTGATCTGACTACCACATTTGTACAAACTGCTCTTGAAACCATACTTGTCTTGGTGTCAAAATTCATCACATTTTCCATCCATAGCATACAATCATTCGAAAAGTCTTCTTGTTCAAGAGTTCTATCTAGTTTATTCTATCAATGTTGTTTTTTGTAAAATTAACAAGCCTAGACTGTAACAAATTGATTTGATGATTATTTGGCTGAAGTAGATATATACCAGTAAGTAGATAGGCAGTGTAGTATTCGGTATTTGCAATATTACAGAGTTATCTGCCCTTGCCTGTAAATATTGATTGTGGCGTCATGTATTTGGAATCGTAACATATAACTTTTGGAGAAAACGACGTGAATTGTTTTCATAAAACAATAATGTCAAAGTGGATACCTACCTGCAAGGGAGCTAACTCTGTAATATGCAAAGACATAATAAAAATGTACATGCCTGTTTTTACCTAAGAATGAGCTATGTTATGTAATGCAATTAATCTGTTACAGAATGACTGTTGACAAGAGAGGGCGTTTATCACATTGTCATGTCAAAGACAAATCGTTTGACGTCAATGAATACCTTTTGGAGTTGAAGTCCCAGCTCAAATCCTGGCGTGAAGTTTACTGGCGTATTTGGGGCCTCATAAATTACCTCAGCTGTACCCGCTGTGGTGAACTGTTCCCTTGTGCAGAGTTCGGCCATTGTAAATACCACCCGGAGCCACCTCGTTATGACAATGAAAACGGTCTCGGTTCTTGTATCGGTACCTATCCCTGTTGTCATCAGAAAAATCTTCGGTTTGATCCTACACAGCAGAATAAAGTAAGTTAATTGGTCAAAGGTTATAAGTTAGATATAGAGGTCAAATGTAGAGGTCATGGAGTCAAAGATGAAAAGGGCAGATCAAGATGTTGTTATGTCAAAGTTTACAATGAACATGACTGTACTCTTAGAAGCTAATTAAGACAGGATTTGATAAAGGATTTTTAGAAAAACAAAACTTCGTTTGTTTTAAGAGCTCAGTTGGAGGTTGTTGTTTTTCCCAGTTATGTAATAATAATATAGATAATTATCCTTGATTTTTGTTATACTATACTAAGTTATACTATTGAAATACACATGCAATTACCATATCCACCGTAATAAGAGCACCTCCCCTTTTCTAGAGAAGGAGTTGATTAAATGATGTTCTCAATATGTGATGCCTCGGGACATAAGCATTGTATCCCATATTACATGAACTTGTGAGTCTTTTACATTTTACTGGAACAGATAAGAGTACAGAAACTTAAAAGAGTTAAAATATTATTCGTCTACAACTTACGTTTTGGTTCACTAATAAGTGCTCCCTTTGTTACAATTTTAAGGGCTCTGAGTGCAAAATATGGCATATGCAGTATTTCTGAATTTACTCTTTTGTTTGTTGAGTTGACATTGTTCCCTTCATGTTCAGGGCTGCCGTGTGAGGGATCACATCGTAAGTCTGCCCGAGATTATCCAGGGTGGTGACACAGACAAGGCCTCACCGAACCGTGTCTACGACGATCTTCTCGCTCACAGGGATGTTGTGTGTGTACCATTCCAACGCCTCTCTGACGCCAGGTACTGATCCCTGATCACAACTATTACCAAAAAATCATACAACTTATAGCAACATCGCATCAGATGTAATAATTACCTCCCCTTCATCCCTTGCCCCTCCAAAAAAAATCAACTATTAACATTGCATCACATGAATTAATACCCCTTCCCCTCTCCCCCTTCCCTTCAAAAAAAAAATAAAATAAAATAAATAATACATCTAGGTATTAATATTGCGTCACATGGATTAATATTTACCGTCAAACTCCTTCCAACCTCTCCTTTGCCCAAATATATCCATCCTGACTTGCTATCCTCAACACATTTATAGAGTTTTAAAGGAAAACACATTTTGTGTTTGAGTAAGTGATACACAATGTCAGGCTTACAAATTATGATATAAACAATATTTAATATTATGTAACCATGTACCAGGTTCTCAAGATCACCGATCAGGTTTGTGTGATTTTAATTTATGACATGACCTGATATCTGTTAGCTGTATTTTTTGTATTAATATGATCTTTTTCATTATCTGACATCTTTCAGTTGTATTTTTAAGATCTTTATCATAATATTTTCTAGTATTATTCAAACAAATTATGATTAATAGTATGATCCTTACAGTAAGAAAATGCCTTCTTTAGCATTTACGCCAAATCTTATGACTTGCTAGTAACGTGACCTCATCAATGATGATACATGTAACATCATAATTTCTGTTTCGAATAATCAGTTGAAGAAAAGTCTTATAATTTTAAATTGGATTTTTCTATATGTAATAAGTAATTATGAACTTTTTCATTTATTTTTGTTATTCCTTATTTTTCCTCCAATTCCTACTGGTAACAATTTTTGTGTAACAGTACTTTGAATATAAAACTGTACTCAACATTCCTTAAATTCTTTTTAACTAATTTAGAGCTAATTCAATCTTGGCATAAAAATCTTTTCTTCATCTGACATTCATATTATATTTCAATCATTCAACATTGATCTGTCAGCCACTCTTAACATTTTATGTAATTTCATAACATTTTAAAAAGTAATGGGGTATTTTTTAATTGATAAATATTTAGGTAGAAATAAGTACATTGTATTATTGATAATATAAATAAACTGTAATATGTTTCTTCCTTTCACACTAACTACAGTTAACTGAAAAACAACCTTTTTTCGACTGCGAATTTGTGTAAATTTCCGAAGATTAATTATCTCCATGACATAATATCTACTTTTGATAAGTTATGTTGAAAGGTTTTTAAATTCAATATTGATATCCGCAAAAGTTAATCTCCACAAATTTGATTTGAAATAAAAATGGCTTACTAATTCTTCTGATTCTGGACAGTTTTTTTGTGATGCTCATAGTTGACATATTGTTGTCTTGGTAAAAAAAAAGGCAATAAATGTTCATTTTCTTGATATTGAGCTAAACGTTTGATTAAATTACATACCAGACATTAGATGGTATCACTTTCTTCTCTTCGTAGCCATGCCATCGATATAAAAAGATTTCTTTAATTACATGTTTGATTGGTAATAATGAAAAAAAAAAAACATTTTATGTGTATCTTGAAAATTTCATCTAAGGTTTACATTTTTAAGAAATAGATTTCTGTATTACTTGTCAAAATAGACCCCTGTATTTGAAGTATTCTGACAAAATTGTATGATATTTTCCTTTTTATTCTATATCAATAAAAATCCAAATTTCTTTCTATACCAGTCAAATATCTTACTCCCCGTAAAATTCGGTTAAGACAAGTTTACTGTCATACTGTATTAATTACTTTCTTTCTGAAATGAGTGAAATTTTAAAACTCAATGGTGGAATATATTCTTTTGTGTACTGTAATTGAGAAATTTTTAGGTAACAGAATATTTTTTTTGTCTTTTTGTGACAGTGAGTTAGAACTAAACATGTACGACAATGAAGAATTCGTGAGCAGTACTCGTAAAGAAGGAACGGCCATTCACCCGTCACTCATGTCTGCCGTCGAGGATGACAAAAAATCTGAGGTATAGTTAAGGCTGAATGCTACATTTTGAATTTACATGGACACACATTATTCTGGGACACACATTATTCTATGGGTTTATACAAGTATACACTGAGTCAGTAACTAACTTTTGGGAACCAACAATTGAAAAAATAACTTCCTTGAAAGCATAGCACATGATACACATATTACAAACATCTCATATGAACCTTGATGGGAAATGAAAAGTATTATAATCATGAATTTGTTGTATTAGATGCTGTACGTTCATTATAAACACATTTACTGTATGTCATAAACCATTTTCTTTTCAGACAGATACAAATTTTCACATAATTGCATGATTTCGCTTGAACTTAATTTCCAAATTTTACACGAATACCGGTAATTGTTTAAAACTTATATATGAATGCATGATTGTCATTAAGAGCACTTGATCACAATTTTATGAATTCATGATTATGTGGAAATAACAAAGACGGAAAATATTATATACACAAAAATATAGTGGGTTAGAGTACATTATGATACTTACAGCTTAAAAATCAATTACCTTTCCGGAGCAAAACATAAAGGTTTCTTAAAAAACATTGATAACATCAAAAAATATATACCGATGGCCTAAGATGAGGTTACAACACCAAACACACCGGTATGCAAGATTTCCTGCGTAATATATGATAACAGTGGAGAGTCATTTTGCCGTTATGCCGTCTGGTGCAGAGATAGTCAACTAAAATGTACCGCGCAGTATTTAGGACGACGGCGGGAAACATAAAACGACCCGCATTATGAAAATTAACATTTTATTTATTTCAATCAAATTGTTCAGAAGATGATGACACGTGTAGTATTATCGGTAAGTTAATAACTTTTGCGAATCTAAAAAATTGTCGATCTCGTTTTTTATTCCCATTTTAAAAATTAAAAGCCATTTCGGAAAGGTAGTGGCCCTTTAACTAAGTGAAACCAACATAAAATCAATAGACCTCAAAACCACAATTAATTTATAAAATTTGGTGATCAAGTTTGAATATTTTATTGTAGACTGTTAGACCCCAGCCTCGTCTCCAGGCCTTGACGATGGAGAGGGAATTGTCATTTGAATATGACGACATTGGTATGGGGGAGAGTGACGATGAACTTGGAGACGATGAGCAGCCGAAAGGAACAGGTTAGTTAATTGAGTCTAGTTGTGGTGGAAAAATGGAGTTTCAGGAAGAAAACCACCAACCTACAATCAGTTTGTGACAAGTTGCCTTGGTGTCAAAGACAATTTTCTCAGGAGTTGTGCAGATTAAAACTGCATTTTCATAAACGTTCAAATTCTTGTTTATTTTCTCAGTTATCTCCCCTTACATAACTACATCATAAATGGAGTAGTCTTTTTACCATAAAATCATCTATATTTTCAGATGAAAGCTTCTTTTATTTTATTAGTAAACTCCACATGCTACAAGATCATTCATGACCAGACACCTGTTATTGATTTCTGTAATTTCTTACACAGCTCGTCGGTCAAGAGGAACAAGGCGATCACGAGTGACCATTGATCCCCAGGCCATTCTACTGGACGCACCAGATTTTGAGTAAGTAGTGTTGTAGGAACTTAGATTATTATTACTGGTAATTGCTATAATATAGAATTTTAAAGAACGGTAAAGACTTTGTATCATGCATTCCGCTTAAATAAGTACAGAGCTATTAAGTTTGTATTCATTAACGACATTGACCTTCATTATTTGTGAAAACTTGATATCTCATGAATATTCATATTCCAAGAATGTTCATATTCCATGAATGTTCATATTCCATGAATGTTCATATTCCATGAATGTTCATATTCCATGAATGTTCATGCTGTCATTTAAAGAAATCATTGTTATGGAATTGGATATAAAAATTATTGAGATGATAAAATCTTCTTGCAGCCAGACAAAGAAATCCACGTGGGATACTGGCAGATCTATGAGATACAACCAGGATGCCCAGAGGCAGGAAGGTAAGGGGAGGGGCTAATGGTACAAGTGCAGATAGGGGGAGGGGCTAAAGATATAAATACATGGTAAGGGAAGAGCTTAATGTACAGGTATATACTTAGGGGAGGGTTTTAATGTAAAAATATATATTTCAGAGGAGGGGCAAATGGTATAGATACTTGCTAGGGGAGGAGCTGATAAAATGTCAAGTGTGTTGTAGGGGGAGGAGCTTAATGTGCAAATACAGAAAGGGGGATGTGGTCAACAGTAGAAATACTTTTGGAAGGGGAAGAACTTATTGTACAAATATATGGTATGGGAGGAGATAATAGGTTATTAGCATGGCAATATGATTGTGCTTTGTAATAATAAAAATTTTTTTTTCAAACTTGCTTTTGATGTTTTTCAGACCACCGGAGAATGAAAGATATCAGACTGTATCTGACAAAGCTAAGGTTAAACCCAGACAAGATAGACAAACCAAAAAAGGAAGTAAGTTTCACATAGGTAACATTTTATGGATATGAAAAGTGCTGACTTTTATCATTCTGTTTCTTGATATGTGGATCTTGTGACCCTGTCCTTTAATTTTGTGACCTTATAACCATGTAACCTTGACATTTTATTTGACCTTATTATCATGTGATCTTGATTTACTGTTTGATCTTGTTACTATGTGACCTTGAACTAATATTTGACCTTGTTACTGTGTGACCTTGGGTTACTATTTGACCTCATTACTAGTTGACCTTGAATTAATATTTGACCTCATTACTATGTGACCTTGATGATTGATTTTATTACTATGTGACCTTGAGCTACTATTTGACCTTATCAATGTGTGACCTTGAACTTCTATTTGACCTTGTCTTGCAGTACGCTGGAGGTATATATAGTAAGATTGAGGCTCAGTGGAGATCTAACAATGTTCAGCTCCAGACAAAACAACAACCAAACAATCAGTTCAGGTAGGTTATACCACCATACGTGTGCTCATACTGTGAAATAATTATAGATCATACATGTGATCATACTTTGAAATAATCACAAGGTCATACATGTGGTTATACCGTGAAATAATCATAAGGTCATACATGTGATCATACTTTGAAATAATCATAAAGGTCATACATGTGATCATACTGTGAAATAATCACAGGTCATACATGTTGTTATACCGTGAAATAATCATAAGGTCATATATGGGATCATGTGAAATAATCATAAGGTCATACATGTGATCATACTGTGAAATAATTATAGGTCATACATGTGATCATACTGTGAAATAATCACAAGGTCATACATGTGATCATACCATAAAGTCATTGTATGCTTGATACTTTGTATTTGAATGATTAGGTGTGGTCATACAGTGAAATTATCATAATTTTGCAAATCTTGACGTCATACATATGACCATACAATGTAATTGTAATACTTGGTATTGGAATGGATGTGTGTGGCCATACATTGAAATAATAGAAATGTTTGAACGGAACTTGTCATGCATCTGGCCATACCATTAATTAGTCATATATACTATTCAAATGGAAGGTCATACGCTATACATATGGCTAAACCATAAAATAATCAGGTATCTGAACAAAAGATCATTCATTTAGTGTGTTAATTGTCATTATAATCTTATTAAAGATGCTCCACCGCTGACAAACGTTATTTTTTCACTATCAAACACAGGAACAGACGATTTAGTATTTTTCTTTAGTTACAAAATTTTCTTACTTTAGACCTTTACCACCATCGAAAAGTTTGAGCTTCTAATTTTACTTCAAGTTAAAAATATAAAAAATAATTAATTGCATCCCGAAAAAAATTCCGTGGCACTATATCCTTTATGGAATAAAGTACTGATTGCGCACGCACCAAAGGCAAAATAAATTATTTTATATTATTGTTTGTGTTAACTAGACATATATATACATGATTAAACACCAATTATTGTTTAAATGATGAATATCATATATTGTCTGTCGGCGGTGGAGCATCTTTAAGGTAACATATGCATACATAGAACATCTTAGTCCAGACATTAGTTAGAGGACTACTAAAATTAAATGCACCTGATCAGCAAATGGTTTGTAAGAAAGACACAAGACAGATGACAGTGGTCCCTCCATCATAACACCACCCATGGGGAATGAAAAAGTGGTCTGATAAAGTCGTCTCTCTTGGGAGGTAAAATTGATATAACTATGACCATTTTTATGCACAAGACACTGTCTTAAAAGGGAAGGTGGTCTCTTGTCAGAGTGGTCTTATATAGAGGGACCACTGTATTCATAGTTGGTGGACTTTTAAAACATGCTGGTCACAAAATACAGAGAAAAACAGACCAATTACATAGAGCAAATAATGTTGGGTGGGTGGGGGGGGGGGAGTAGAGTGCATGTCTCGATTATATATTAATCATATTAGACAAGGAGTCGCTACATACAGGGGCTACTCAGGCAGTGGGACCGTTGAACAGATTTCACAGATTTTTAGTTGCACATCTTATCACGATATATATATAATGAACCCACAATAATCTGGACACAAGTAGTACCGGAAATTCTTGATCTGGACAGAGAGATCATGGAACAGAATTGATTCTTGACCAATAAGCAGACAGAATCCGGCAGTTTGAAAAAAATTACCGGGTACAATATGGGACAAACATGTTTGGATTTATCGAGTGTCCATTGTAAAAGCAAAATTAATTACTTGAAATTAAAGTAATTTACAGCTATCTACACGTTTCACAATTATTTATCTTATAGTAAGAATATGTAAATTAATATTTTCCAGACGTCCTAAGATATTAAAACTTGAGTTTTTGTCAAATTTCTGAAATTTTACCAAAGAGATTTATCATGCATACTCAGACCTATAATTTAGGATGGAATAAGACTGTAGATCTATTTTTTTTTCTCTTTTTGTTATTTAGTTTCTGTTTTTGTGCACATTCTAATTATGTTTCTTTTTTTTATTAATGCTTCTTCAACTTCAGGGTACGAAGTACTGTTGGAGGAATACGTCGAGAAAAATCATTCATATAGTATGTTCTATTTTTAGACTGGTATCCGGATTTTTTTTCATTATTATTAAATATTTTCACCTTGTATACTTTTGCATGTCAATAGATACATGATGTCTCTACACCCTTTATAGATGGTGGTTTTAAAATTACTTCTCAGAGACATATCATCTTTCTCACTTTACCGTCTGTCTTGAGTAATGCATCCTCGATACTTCAGGGGTTACTGTCACTGTTGTTTACCCACCCCTGGACTATCTCGTAGTAAAACTGAAGGTAGGTCAGGAGAAAAAAACTGACCAATCATAGACCTGCAGAGACTTCCTTTGAAGATTACAGAGAGAGCGATGCCCAAATTCAAAGCCACACATTCAACCACAGTGTACGTTTACAAAAAAAAAAAATATTTCGAGGTAAATTAAAGGACCAACCGACCTTATCATTTCTTATTATTGATATCAAAACATAGAGCCCTCAATTTTGCTATAAGATAGTCCGGGGTTGGGTATAACAAGAGTGATAGTAACCCCTGGAATAGTGAGGATGTAAGTAATGTAACACACTCATTTCCTTGTTTATCTGTCAGATAGGAAGCCCTTCTTTCATTCTTTTATTTTTCCCTTGTTACCATATTTTCATTTTATCTAGGAATGATGCAAGAGTTTCGAGATACCAAATCCACATAGATAAAGTACAATTTACTATTGATTACACCCAATTTCCGGCGATTATGAAGTCACAAAAATCACGTTAAAATATGAGGTATGAATCACTGGAAGGTGGGACTTATCAATGGTAAATTGTGCTTTACCCATGTTGTTTTGTTACTTTGAAATTGATGTATTGAATACATCCATTTTGATTATTTGGCCATCTTAAACTCCTAATTATGTCCAATCTTTTGATTTAAAAGAAATCCTGACTTTACCTGCAGTATACTTGCATCAACTCAGACTCGTATACAGTGCCCTATTGTAAGGTCAATTTGACCTTGACCTTGACCCTTCCCACATACCAACCCCACCATCTTACCTCAACAAAAGTGCAACTCTTATTCTTCATCTCTCTCAGAACTAATATTGTAATTTTCTCTCTTCTGCCTTGTTGGTCAACTTCCTTAAATAACATTTTCGATTTTTATATGACGATGTAACTTCTGTAATTCTGACTGCTGTGAATCTGCCTTTATCTCCTACATCTATGTATATATACCCTACAGTTAATCTTCGTTTTGATTTTATAAAAATCCGGCACCCTTAATTTTCTAGTTCTAAACTCTTTTTTTTTTTTTTACATTTTTTACTCTTTTATGTCCTGTTCTTCCTTCTTCCCTAGGCTTGGTCTGTTCTTCTCAATCTTGATTTATAAATAATGTCTTCTAACTTCCTGTTGTCCTAACCATTAAATTAAACCCACCCCCTTTTTTGTAATGGACTCTTCCTATACAATGGATTTGCACGAATATATTATATGTATATATACCTGGTACATGTATTTTATATAAAAGCTAATCTTTGTGATCAAAATGTTCTGTATCCTGGATTTCATCTGAGCTTTGAGAGCATGGCATTGTTCATGAAGTTATATCTTAAAGATTTTATTTCAGTTTTAGTTTCATTTTTGAATTATGGTATCAACAGTTCATGTATTTGCATCATATGAATATATTAAGCGTTCATTTAACAAACTGTCTTAAAATCTAGAGGAAAGTTCTTTTTCTGAGAAAACTTTAGTTAACCTGTATAATAGTTTCTTATTTAGATGGATAATGTTTTTTTTCTTCTTCAATTTGTAAAATTTAGCCATCTTCAGCGTGTTTATTACGTAGTTACCCTTAGAACCTTTATTCATAATGTAGGAATTATAAGAAAGCCTTAGTGTGTGACAGTTGAACTTCTATAATTTAGTTTTAAATAACCTATTGGTTCTATCTTATTGTGTTTAATTTTAATCATGTTTATACATACATATACTTATAAATCAACCTCAGGATATAAAAATTCTGTTTAAGCATTATGATCTGAAAAAACTGCTATCATATATCAGTCTTACTTCAGAAACTTTGAAGTTTGAAGCCATTTATTGAACGCTACACGGTATTGCACATCCAATGATCTTGTTCTGTTGTTGCAACTGAAATGATGTTCATTGAACAGGAGAAAACTCATGGCATTTTTTTTCATGACAATGTCGTTTAATATAATAGAAATGTGTATGGTTTGATATTATATGGGGCAATTAGTTTGATGAAGATTTTAACCTATTCCCATAACATGAGAGCTAGGTCTCTGGTCAATCTATTTTTATCGTCCAGACGTTATTTTGGTGACTGTCCACACAATGTAATGTTTTAGAAGTGTCTCCTTGTGCTACACATCTGCTATTCAGGGGCCTGGGGGGATCACAAGACTCAAAATGATAGGTTTCAAGCAAGGCAGCTAATTATATCCCACTCAATCCTTGTATTACAAAGCCAAATACATTCCGTGAAACATATTTCATTTTGAGTCACATGATCCCCCATCCTGGACATTGTTGGAGTAATTTTTACCTAATATTATTAAAACGTAGTCTTTGAAACCTATTTATATCTTTTAAGTTAAAATTTTTCAGTGAATGTTGTACATATCCAGTTGAATGTTTGAGTATTTATCTTTTGAATGAAGTTTTTACTTACAATTTTTCAGTGAATGTCGTATATATCCAGTTGAATTTTTGAGAAGTTATATTTTGAATGAAGCACTGATTCCATTCCTGCTTTGTCATGCATGTTTGTTATAATGATAAAAGTTTTATTTCAAGTTAGTCTATATAGTCAGTAGAACTAGAATAGAAGTATACCTGCATACTGTGAAAATAGACATTGAGGTGATTTAATGTAAAATAATGTGTTTAAGTAATATTTCAAAGCTTGGTATATAAAATCCTATACATGTACTGTATAAATAATGACACATTTTTACTAATCTAAATGAGGCCACGATGGTTGTGTAGTTAAACATTACCACCAGCCCTCCATCTCTGGGTAGGGAATTTGAAACCCAAGCAGGATGGTTGACAAGTACCAATTGTTGGTTGAAGGCTTTTCTCCTGGTAATCTGGCTTTCTTCTACCTCCAAAGTGGCAGGTCCTTAAATGACCATGGCTGTATATAGGATGTAAAAACAAATAATGTACAGCTAATGATGTAGTTTGAGTGAATTTAAGACCTAACATTGTGAATATTCAAAGATATCTTTGATTTTACAGACGATTTCCTCTTGAGGCTAGATTAATAATGTACATATCTTTATATCTATCATTGTTCACTGAAAATATTGATGTTATGCTCAAAAAACAAATGACATAAAAATACTAATACATACCTTCTAGGACAAATTACGTCTTTGCATATTATTACAGATTATCTGCCCATGCGGCTAGGTATTGATTGTGACATCATGTGTTTGTTAGCGTTACGTCATATTTTTCAGAAAACTGTGTATATTTTTCAGAAAACTGTGTGTAATTTACTCGCAAAATGATGTTGACACTATCAATACCTTTCTGCAAGGGAGATAACTCTACTAGGCAAAGACATACATCAATCAAAACTTATACCTGTAAGGACAAACAGCTGTTAGAATGCAGAGTATAACTTACTATTCACTTTGTTAAGGATTAGATACTGTCAGCACTAGCACAAATTATCTAAACACCAGTACTGTCTTGGTGTTGTAATGTCCTCAATTGTTGTGAAAGGTTTGATCTGATGCGATGTCTTGGTCACTTTCATTATAAATACAACTCAATACATGTTGCCAAAAATATGTAATATGTTAGAAAATATTTTAGTTTTAGTAGGACTCAATTTGTAAAAGCAAGCAGAATTCATTGGGAGTCTCTTTCCTTGTATAATGGGAGTTACTTCCCTTATATAATGGAAGTTACTTCCCTTATGTAATGGGAGTCTCTTCCCTTGTATAATAGGAGCTACTTCCCTAGTATAATAGGAGTTACTTCCCTTTTATAATAGGAGTTACTCCCCTTGTATCATTGGAGTTACTTCCCTTTTATAATAGGAGTTACTCCCCTTGTATCATTGGGAGTTACTTGTATAATGGGAGTTACTTCCCTTGTATAGGTAATGAGAGTTAATTCCGTTGTATAATGGGAGTTAATTCCCTTATATAATGGGAGTTACTTCCCTTGTTAAATAGGAGTTACTTCCCTTGTATCATGGGAGTTTCTTCCCTTGTTAGCTCACCTGGTCCAAAGGACCGAGGTGAGCTTATGGGATACCGCAGCGTCCGTCGTCCGGCGTCCGGCGTCCGGCGTCCGGCGTCCGGCGTCCGGCGTCCGTCAACAATCGACTACTTCTCCATAACCCCTGGTCGGATTTCAACAAAATTTGACTGGTAGCATCCTTATGGGCTACTAACTGAAAATTGTACAAATGATGGGGCTGACCCCCCGGGGGCCTGAGGGGCGGGGCCAAAAGGGGTCAATTTGGTGCAATTTTTCTTCAGGTATTTTTTTGTTGTTACCATGGTATTTCACATGCATGAATTAAGCGCAGAATATGGCCAAATCTGTATCAAATATCAAATTGTTAAATTGCAAAGGGAAGTTGTGCTGATTAATTATATATAATACTTTGGTACAGGTATTTTTTTAAGTTTAAATGACTAATATCTATATTCTAAGGCATGCGCTTTATTTCATAGATTGTCCAAATCTACTGTTTTCTGGCTACCTTATACTGGCATCTGGAAAAAGAGGTTTTTCGGAAGGACAGTGCATTGTGTTGTAAATAAGCAGCGCCTCTTGTTCATTATAGCTGGGAACCTGAGAAAAGCAGGTCATAGACAGGGAGAACATCATGGATTTTCACATGGGATGGAATAAGGGGAGGTAATTGGGCTTATTTGCTGCATTTTCATGGCATGTATAACATGCTTTATTGTAATAATCTTGGCTAAATTCATTTCTGCTTTCATTTGTTTGAAAATAACTCATTATAACTTATTGATGTTATTACAACCCATATTGGCATGAAATTCTGTATTATTTTTAACTTGATTTATTGGGCCCGGTATCCATGGAAACTTAGAGCAATAGTGTTATTTTGGTGATTTTCTCTGTAAAAACACTATCTTAACTTGTCTTGATCTCAAAAATGGCATGTATTTTGTCAGAAATTGACGTGTGCGGAGGCCGGTATCTATCTATTATTACGCAATTTCTTAATTATATGAGGAAAAAGAAGTCATTTTTGATAAAATAGCGGGGTGGGCGGAGACTTTTTACAGGATTTTCATGAAAATCTTATTTCGCAGGTAACGAATACAAAACCATAATGTCATAATTCATGAAATTTCAATCCTTGATGTAATGTCAATTATTTAGCATAATGCAAGAATCAGTTTTATCTGTTTGCAGAGCAACAGTATAAGTAGGGTTTCTGCCTTTATTTGTGACGTCATTGAACTCATCTATGAGTTCATAGATACACACTGATAATGTCATGGTTACTTGATGGACGGTCACTAGTAATTATGACATCATACAGCAGAGTAATATGATGAAAATCTCTTAGTTTTTTCCAACTGCATGTCATAGAGAGAATTCAAAATAACAATTCAATATTCCAAATCCATTTTATTTTCAGTAAATGACAAGAGTTATATAGGACTTTTAAATTTTTAAAATACCGTCCCCTTGTTTGCTTGTTTGAGAGGAAAATCATCAAAAATGTACCATTCAGGAAATTGGCAGTATTCGGTGACTATTTAAAGATACGCGTTAACCGGAATGTCGATTTTGTTCGTCGCATCATGTTCAAGACCAATATTGGCGTGTCTTCGAGTAGCTTAGAAATTATAATTGGTTGTATAATGTAGAGCAAACCAGAGAAGAACAGCCTGCCCGGTCTATATTTTTATTAAGTGGAGACCCCTGTTTTTGAGCCATGCAATAAACAATTAAAAATAAAATATATTCTGAAATTGGTACATCCAATATGGAGGGTTTGATATAAGTCTTCATTTTTTCAAAACTAAACATAACAAAATGCGTTAGAGATTTACAATTCTGGGTCCTCCCGGAAGCTTGCGTCTTGACGGAAGATGCCGTAGCTTTACTTGAAGGAAAAATTGCCATGAAGCGCGGTTTAGGCAAAAATAATTGAAAAATCCACCTAATCGACCTAATGAAATTAAATTGGCTTATTTTTGCCATTGTGATAGAAGTGCTTCAATTAAGGTGTGTGGTCTTAAGAAAAAATTGAGTACAATTTTCTGCAATTTGGGCAGAAAATCAATGAATATTTTTGCAAAATTTTTCAGGTATCTTTTTCTGTTTTACCATGGTATTCACATGCATGAATAAGCGTCAGAATAATGGCCAATACTGTATCAAAAGTATCAATTGAAATTGCAAAAGTTGTGCTGATTAATTAATATAATACTTTTGTACAGGTATTTTTTACAGTTAGAATGACTATAATCTATATTTGCTAAGGCATGCGCCTTAATTTCATAGATTGTCCAATCTACTGTTTTCTGCTACCTTATACTGCTGGGAAAAGAGGTTTTCGAAGGAAGGTGCCATTGTCGGTTGTAAATAAGCAGCGCCTCTGCTTTCCATTATCAGCTGGGAACCTGAAGAAAACAGGTCATAGACAGGGGAGAAATCATGATTTTCACATGGGATGTTGATAAGGGGAGTAATTGGCTTATTTGCTCATTTTACGATGCATGTATACATGCTTATTGTTAAGTAATTTGGCTAAATTCATTTTGCTTTCATTTGTTTTGAAAACTAACTCATTATAACTTATTGGATGTCTATAGCAACCCATATTGCATGAATTCTGATATTTTAACTTGAATGTTATTGCCCGGTATCCTGGAACTTAGAGCATTAGTGTTATTTTGTGAGTTTTCCTGTAAAAAACACTGTTTAACTTGTCTTGATCTCAAAAATGGCATTGTATTTGTCAGAAATTGAGTGTGCGGCAAGGCCGGTTTGTCTATTATTACCAAATTTCCTTAATTATATGAGCAAAAAGAGTCTATTTTTGAATAAAATAGCGGTGCGGAGACTTTTACAGAGTTATTCATGAAAATGCTTATTTCAGGTAAGAATACAAAACCATAATGTCATTATTCATGAAATTTCCAAATCCTATAATGTCATGTCATTATTCACCATAGATAGTCAAATCAGTTTATCTGTTGAGAGCACAGTATATAAGTTTTAGGGTTTTTTTTTATGACTTATTGTGACGTCATTGAATATTTATGACGTATAGATACACACTGATAATGTATGGTTACTGATACTCATAGTAATTATGAACATCATGACAGCAGAGTCAATATTGGATCGAAATCCTTGTTTTTTCCACTGCATGTCATAAGAGGAATCTCAAATAAAACACATTCAATATTCAAATCCATTTTACTTTCAGTAAATGACAGAGTTATAGGGACTTGTTTTAATTTTTTCAACAATTACTCCCTTGTTGCTTCGTTGAGAGGAAAAATCAATCAAAATGTACCATTCAGGGAATTGGCAGTACTCGGTACTATTAAAGATACGCGTTAACCGGATATGTCATTTTGTTCGTCGCATCATGTTCAAGACCAATATTTGGGTTTCGAGGAAGCTTAGGAAGTTACTTAACTTGGTGATATAAGGTAGCAAACCAGAGAAGAACAGCCTTGGCCACGTCTATATTTTATTTAAGTGGGGAGCCCCTGTTTTGGGACCAATGCATTAAACAATTAAAAATAAAAATATATTCTGAAATCTGTACATCTCATATGGAGGGTTTTGGCATATAAGTTTCATTTTTTCAAAAATAAAACATAACAAAAAATGGGTTAGAATTACAATTCTGGGCTCCTCCGGAAGTGCGTCTTGACCGGAAATGCTAGCTTTACTAAGGAAAAATCCATGGCGCGGGTTTTAGGCAAAAATATTGAAAATCCACCTAATCGACCTATGAAATAAATTGGCTTATTTTGCATGGTGATAGAAGTGCTCAATTTAAGGTTGGTCTTAAGAAAAAAATTGAAGTACAATTTTCTCTGCAATTTTGGGCTAAAAATCTTGATATTTGCATATTTTTCAGGTATATTTTTGTGTTTCACATGGTATTCAACATGCATGAATAAGCGAGAATATGCCAAATCTGTATCAAAATATCAAAGTTGTAATTGCAAGAAGTTGTGCTACGATTAAATTATATATATATTTTTGACAGGTATTTTTTACAGTAAATGACTATGTACTATTATTTCAACGGCATGCGCCTTAATTTCATAGATTGTCCAAATCTACTGTTTTCTGCTACGTAACTCCCATTACTACCAAGAAGTAACTCCCATTATATAAGGGAAGGTAACTCCCATTATACAAGGAAAGAGACTCCAATGAATTCTGCTTGCTTTTTAGTAATTTCCTACTAAAACTAAAATATTTTCTAACATATTACATATTTTTGGCAACATGTATTGAGTTGTATTTATAATGAAAGTGACCAAGACATCGCATCAGATCAAACGTTTCACAACAATTGAGGACATTACAACACCAAGACAGTACTGGTGTTTAGATAATTTGTGCTAGTGCTGACAGTATCTAATCCTTAACAAAGTGAATAGTAAGTTATACTCTGCATTCTAACAGCTGTTTGTCCTTACAGGTATAAGTTTTGATTGATGTATGTCTTTGCCTAGTAGAGTTATCTCCCTTGCAGAAAGGTATTGATGGTGTCAACATCATTTTGCGAGTAAATTACACAGTTTTCTGAAAAATATACACAGTTTTCTGAAAAATATGACGTAACGCTAACAAACACATGATGTCACAATTAATACCTAGCTGCATGTGCAAATAACTCTGTAATAATATGCAAAGACGTAATTTGTCCTAGAAGGTATGTATTAGTATTTTTATGTCATTTGTTTTTTGAACATAACATCAATATTTTCAGTGAACAATGATAGACATTACGATAAGTACATTATTAATCTAGCCTCAAGAGGAAATCGTCTGTAAAATCAAAGATATCTTTGAATATTCACAATGTTAGGTCTTAAATTCACTCAAACTACATCATTAGCTGTACATTGTTTGTTTTTACATCCTATATACAGCCATGGTCATTTAAAGACCTGCCACTTTGGAGGTAGAAGAAAGCCAGATTACCAGGAGAAAAGCCTTCAACAACAATTGGTACTTGTCAACCATCCTGCTTGGTTTTCAAATTCCCTCAGAGATGGGCTGGTGGTAATGTTTAACTAAACAAACCATCGTGGCCTCATTTAGATTAGTAAAAATGTGTCATTATTTATACAGTACATGTATAGGATTTTATATACAAGCTTTGAAATATTACTTAAACACATTATTTTACATTAAATCACCTCAATGTCTATTTTACAGTATCCAGGTATACTTCTATTCTAGTTCTACTGACTATAGACTAACTTGAAATAAACTTTTATCATTATAACAAACATGCATGACAAAGCAGGAATGGAATCAGTGCTTCATTCAAAATATAACTTCTCAAAAATTCAACTGGATATATACGACATTCACTGAAAAATTGTAACTAAAATCTTCATTCAAAAGATAAATTCTCAAAAATTCAACTCAATATGCACGACATTCACTCAAAAATTTTAACTAAAAAGATATAAGTAGGTTTCAAAGACTACAATTTAATAACATTAGGTTAAAATTACTCCAACAATGTTCAGGGTGGAGGATCATGTGACTCAAAATGATATGTTTCACGGAATGTATTTGGCTATGTATTACAAAGATTGAGTGATGATATAAGCTGCCCTGCTTGAAACCTATCATTTTTGAGTCTTGTGATCCCCCCCGCCCCTATGGTAGAGTGTAGCACAAGGAGACACTTGAAAAACATTACATTGTGTGGACAGTCACCAAAATAACGTCTGGACGATAAAAATAGGTTGACCAGTGACCTCTCATGCTATGGGAATAGGTTAAAATCTTCATCAAACTAATTGCCCCATATAATATCAAACCATACACATTTCTATTATATTAAACGACATTGTCATGAAAAAAAATGCCATGAGTTTTTCTCCTGTTCAATGAACATCATTTCAGTTGCAACAACAGAACAAGATCATTGGATGTGCAATAACGTGTAGCGTTCAATAAATGGCTTCAAACTTCAAAGTTTTCTGAAGTAAGACTGATATATGATAGCAGTTTTTTCAGATCATAATGCTTAAACAGAATTTTTATATCCTGAGGTTGATTTATAAGTATATGTATGTATAACATGATTAAAATTAAACACAATAAGATAGAACCAATAGGTTATTTAAAACTAAATTATAGAAGTTCAACTGTCACACACTAAGGCTTTCTATAATTCCTACATTATGAATAAAGGTTCTAAGGGTAACTACGTAATAAACACGCTGAAGATGGCTAAATTTTTACAAATTGAAGAAGAAAAAAAACATTATCCATCTAAATAAGAAACTATTTTACAGGTTAACTAAAGTTTTCTCAGAAAAAAGAACTTTCCTCTAGATTTTAAGACAGTTTGTTAAATGAACCGCTTAATATATTCATATGATGCAAATACATGAACTGTTGATACCATAATTCAAAAATGAAACTAAAACTGAAATAAAATCTTTAAGATATAACTTCATGAAACAATGCCATGCTCTCAAAGCTCAGATGAAATCCAGGATACAGAACATTTTGATCACAAAGATTAGCTTTAATATAAAATACATGTACCAGGTATATATACATATAATATATTCGTGCAAATCCATTGTATAGGAAGAGTCCATTACAAAAAGGGGGTGGGTTTAATTTAATGGTTAGGACAACAGGAAGTTAAAAGAAATTATTTATAAATCAAGATTGAGAAGAACAGACCAAACCTAGGGAAGAAAGGAAGAACAGGACATAAAAGAGAGTGAAAATGTCAAAAAAAAAAAAAAAAAAAAAGTTTAGAACTAGAAAATGAACAGGAAATTAAGGGTGCCGGATTTTTATAAAATCAAAAAGAAGATTGACTCTAGGGTATATATACATAGATGTAGGAGATAAAGGCAGATTCACAGCAGTCAGAATTACAGAAATTACATCGTCATATAAAAACTGAAAATTTTATTCAAGGAAGTTGACCAACATGGCAGAAGAGAGAAAATGACATTACATGTATTAGTTCTGAGAGAGATGAAGAATAAGAGCTGCACTTTCGTTGAGGTAAGATGGTGGAGTGGGTATGTGGGAAGGGTCAAGGTCAAATTGACCTTACATTAAGGCACTGTATACGAGTCTGAGTTGATGCAAGTATACTGCAGGTAAAGTCAGGATTTCTTTTTATTCAAAAGTTATGGATCGGTCAAACATAAATTAGGAGTTTAAGATGGCCAAACAATCAAAATGGATATATTCAATACAGTCAATGTTCGATATCAAACTATCATATACACTCAGAAAGCTAACAAACACACAACAATGTTGGTAAAGCACAATTTACATTGATAAGTCCCACTTCCAGTGATTCATACCTCATATTTTAACGTGATTTTTGTGACTTCATAATCGCCGGAAATTGGGTCTAATCAATAGTAAATTGTACTTTATCTATGTGGATTTGGTATCTCGAAACTCTTGTATCATTCCTAGATAAAATGGAAATATGCTGACAAGGGAAAAATAAAAGAATGAAGGAAGGGCTTCCTATCTGACAGATAAACAAGGAAATGAGTGTGTTACATTACTCACATCCTCACTATTCCTGGGGTTACTATCACTCTTGTTATACCCAACCCTGGACTATCTTATAGCAAAATTGAGGGCTCTAAGTTTTGATATCAATGATAATAAATGATCAGGTCGGTTGGTCATTTAATTTACCTCAAAATAAAAATAAATTTAAAAAAACGGTACACTGTGGTTGACTGTGTGGCTTTGAATTTGGGCGTCGCTCTCTCTGTAATCTTCAAAGGAAGTCTCTGCAGGTCTATGATTGGTCATTTTTTTTCTCCTGACCTACCTTCAGTTTTACTATGAGAAAGTCCAGGGGTGGATAAACAACAGTGACAGTAACCCCTGAAGTATCGAGGATGCATTACTCAAGACAGACGGTAAAGTGAGAAAGATGATATGTCTCTGCTGAGAATTAATTTTAAACCACCATCTATAAAGGGTGTAGAGACATCATGTATCTATTGACATGCAAAAGTATACAAGGTGAAAATATTTAATAATAATAAAAAAAAATCCGGATACCAGTCTAAAAAATAGAACATACTATATGAATGATTTTTCTCGACGTATTCCTCCAACAGTACTTCGTACCCTGAAGTTGAAGAAGCATTAATAAAAAAAAAAACATAATTAGAATGTGCACAAAAACAGAAACTAAATAATAAAAAGAGAAAAAAAAATAGATCTACTACAGTCTTATTCCATCCTAAATTATAGGTCTGAGTATGCATAATAAATCTCTTTGGTAAAATTTCAGAAATCTGACAAAAACTCAAGTTTTGATATCTTAGAACGTCTGGAAAATATCAATTTACATATTCTTACTATAAGATAAATAATTGTGAAACGTGTAGATAGCTGTAAATGTAAATTACTTTAATTTCAAGTAATTAATTTTGCTTTTACAATGGACACTCGATAAATCCAAACATGTTTGTCCCATATTGTACCCGGTAATTTTTTTCAAACTGCCGGATTCTGTCTGCTTATTGGTCAAGAATCAATTCTTGTTCCATGATCTCTCTGTCCAGATCAAGAATTTCCGTACTACTTGGTCCAGATTTTTGTGGGTTCATTATATATATATATCGTGATAAGATGTGCAACTAAAAACTTGTGAAATCTGTTCAACGGTCAAACTGCTGAGTAGCCCAGTATTTGTAGCGACTCTTGTTCTAATATGATTAATATATAATCGAGACATGCACTCTACTCCCCCCCCACCCCCACCCAACCGCCACCCCTTGTGTGTCTTTTCTTACAAACCATTTGATGTCAGAGTGCTTTAATTTTAGTAAGTCCTCTAAGCTAATGGTTGGACTAAGATGTTGCTATTGTATACATTGTTACCTTAATAGATTATGGACAATTAACACACTACATGATGATCCTTTTGTTCAAAATATACCTGATTATTTATGGTTTAGCGCATATGTTTATGCAGTATGAACTTCTTTGAATAGTATCAAATTTAGAATGATTAATTAATGGTATGGCCAGATTGGATTGACAGTTCCGTTAAAACATTTCTATTATTTCAAATCTATGGCCACACACATCCATGTCTCCAAAAATACGCAAGTATTACTAATTACATTGTATGGTTCATATGTATGACCTTTAATGATTATTTTCACAGTATGATAACATGTATGACCTTGTGCATTATTTCAGTATATACAACATGTTGACCTTTATGAATCTCTCTCAACAAACAAGAAAAAGGTG
>SAYR01044025.1:2140470-2165902 GCA_004382745.1 Argopecten irradians irradians
CAAAAGTCAGAAAGATGGTCGGGTGGGTGGGCTGACATCTTTATATCAAAGACTATATAAAACAATTCAGACCACTTTTTCCGGTCTGGTCAGTAAAGCATTGGTCACTCGCAACATTTACTCTTGATGGTCACTCAGTGGTCAGTTTATTTTGGTCACTCATCCCCATCTCCATTTAAAAGTCGCTATTTTATGAATGTATTGTTGATATAAATATTGTTGAAAATAAATCTCTACTTTGATTTTCTGTGTGATGTTTTCTTTGTTCGCCTGAAAGGAGGAGGGAAGTAAGCGATTCAGTAATTTGACATTCAGCATCAGTCATCTATCCATCTGTTAGTCTATCCATCAGGCAACAAATTTTTCTAAAATCAGAAAGGGATAAGGGGATCAAGTTTCTTCAAATGAATGACTTATGGCTACCAAGTTTGTTCAAATAAAATGAATGACTTTAACCGTTATTCAAAGTCACAGGGTAAAATAAGGCTGAAATCTTAATCAATTCAGAGCTTGTGAACCAAGCATGATGAATTCGTAGTTTCAGAGCCTCACTAACTATAGAGCAACACCAATTTTTCTATTACAATGGTATTTGGATCACAAAGTAATATCTCAGACTTTCCGTGACCTGACATGAAGCATTATCCAATGATTCTGAGGCTTGTTGACTGCCGATCATAGCAGGGTCTTAATCCATTAAGGTTGTACATGTATAACAAAATTTTAAAAGTTATTTGAAGGCTGTATATCAGGTATTAACTTTCATCTTGTTGTTGATTTATGACACCACATGGCTCTGTATTCTGAAGTCTATCAGATGAATGGCTCAAATGACCAATATTAAAAAAAGCTCATATAACATCCAAATAATTCAGACTAATTTCCATGGAACAGCATCTGTTACAGCTTGAATAAGGATACAAGAAGTATGTGTCAAGAGTTATCCCCCTGTTAATAACCTTGTGCAATGGATACTGTGATCAACAAGGCAGTTCTTCAATTGTTACACTCGCGGATCTAATGGTTGTATGGTGGTTCTGTTAGGTAAGCTACCACATTCCAATTAATTGATTATTGAATCAATTATTGAAGGTGGATTGGTTAATTTACGTCTGTTACACTTTCCATAGGATCTGGGTCACAAAGGTGCTACAGTTATTTCAAATATGTGGCACACATGTGTTGAGATATCTAATTAACATTTGTTATATCTGTAATGGTTTTACAAAACAGGGATTGCATTTCTTACTATTTACAAAGAGCGAGGTCGTCATGAGGTGTCCCACCCTACCACTAACCCTCCAAAGTATGGATTTGATTTATAATATTTGGCAATATCGATTATGCGGTACAAAGTAATTTGCATATGAAGTTGTGTTTGAAAAAAGGGGAGGTAACTACAAATATTAACTCTGGTATAATGATATAAAGTGAAGATAATAATACCTATTTATACTGTTGCCATCTTTGGATAATGGGTATGGATATTAATCTACATAAATACTCATTTCTAAAATAGTATTGAATTTATTAACATTACAAATTACTAAAGGTGTACTTTTGGAAGTGTGCTAGATAAAAACATCAAATTTACAAGGGAGATAACTATTAAAATGCAATTTTTACCGGTATATATGCAAGTCAAAAATACGGTGTTGTGTGGCCACCATTAAGTTTTGCTATTTACCATTTTATGACATTTAAACCTATTCCTCTAATATTGTTTTATTCAACTTTAGTATTCATAACATAATTTCTCCAAAATTCTATAACTGTATTGAAATGTAATGTCTAAAAGCTTGACACACAAAACATTATATTAATAAATATAATTATATAAAATTAAATCTACACTGTACTAGAAAAGTGTTAGATTTCATTTAAATGAGAAAATGTGGTGAGGTCGAAACAATTCCCCTAAAAATACGAAATTCCCAATCTAGCTGCAGGGGCGCTGTTTGAAAAATGGTGGAATCGACCTTGTTTACCCATATTTTTAAATGATATGTAGAAGAATTCAATTGTTAACAGACGGACGCCGGATGCCATGGTTTCGTATAAGCTCACCTTGGTTCTTTGGACCAGTGAGCTAAAAACTGAATGATGTATTAGCATGGATATAAATTAAGGCTATTCGGTGGTTCAATACTGGGAATACCCTTTTACAAAAATCAGAGCTGTGGATCAATTGCTTCAAAGATAGCCGAAAAGGGTAAAATAAAACTACTACAAAAATAATTATGTCTACAGTAACCAATGTGTACACTTTGTCAATAACTGTACATTTTTCTTAAAACGTTTTGTAATACCATTGGGTTTTTGTATTGTGTGTAAGAAAAGACAAAAGGACTCAAATCAAAAGATACTTTATAAAAATCATTTTGTTTATTCTCAAAGGGCAAATAAATATCAACATAAATAAAACAGAAAATAATTATAATGCTAAAACTGAAGAGATAGTTATAAATAAATCTTGGATTATAATTGTAACAATATATAATTTAAAGTTACGACTTCAGTTTAAACTAAAAAGCTCTGAATAATGAAATATCATAAAATACATCGTCCTATATGAAATTAAAATAGTCAAGGAACTTATTTAATGCCAATAATCAATGATGATAAGAAAAATAACTTTAAAAATATAATTTCATCGATGTTCAAATGGTAGTTCTAAAAAGAATGGAACCATTATGATACAATATTGTAAAATATTTTCTGTATACAGTGAAAACTTTAAATTGGTGATATGGAGTCGGCCGTGACTAAAGGACCCAGTTCACAACCAGAGGGCAGCACCCGCAAAAGTGTTAATCCACCAGGGGGCACTAGTCACTTTTCAGGGGGAACAACCCTCCTGATAAGAGTTCACATTTATAAATATATTACGCCATGGATGCCAACCCTTTAGATACAATCCACCAGGGGGCATCACCTTCAATAGATGCAATCCACCAGGGGCACCACCTGCAATAGATACAATCCATTAGGGGGCACCACCTGCAATAGATAAAATCCACCAGGGTGCACCACCTTTAATAGATGCAATCCACCAGGGAGTACCACCTTCAATAGATGTAATCCACCAGGGGGCACCACCTGCAATAGATACAATCCACCAGGGCGCACCACCTGCAATAGATGCAATCCACCAAGGAGGACCATCTTTAATAGATGCAATCCACCAGGGGGCACCACCTGCAATAGATACAATCCACCAGGGGGCATCACCCTCAAAATATACAATTCACATGTACAGATACAATCCACCAGGGGGCTCCGTTAATACATTTTTTCCAAATACACTCAAAGATATGGAGTCACATTACAGTAGATCTTTACCATTCCACATCAGTAAATGGGCACACTTCCCATTGAATATCATCAAGACCTTAATATCACAGTTTATGTACTATCCAATAGGGGAGATCACTCCAAACAGACACGATCCACATGTGGAATGTCACAGTATGACAGAGAAAATATATTAGGGGGAATCCCAAACCAACAAACACAAGCAGCTGTCCTTTCCTTATCACAGTTTCAACGTTTGAGTTCCACTATGGCATCTCACATTCTAGGGGATGATTTGCCGAGGGGAGCCACATCAAGATACAGATGACCGCACTTGGCTGAATCGCATAGGTTTCGCCCTGAAACAAACGTAAGAACTCTTGTTAATAATCAATTAGATATTTTTTACCCATCAGAGATAGCAACACAAATGGTTTTAATGTTTCCCAGTCATGGTAGCTGAATTTCAAGTTCAAGGTGAACTATTTATCAAAGTGTCAAGGTCAACAATCGACCTTGCCCTTGGCAGCCATTTTTATTTTAAATGGTGGGTAGAACATACTCAAGCGAATTAAAGGCTTTATGAAACTAGCTGTGGTAATTAAAGTAACAATAAAACTAAAATAATGTCTATGTTGATTTTTTAACACCAATTAAAAACCATGTGACTAAAGCACATTTTATCATTAATAAATCTCACCTTCTGGTGTTTGTGATGTCATATATTTTTGTGTTATTTTTATAACATCACAACCACCAGAAGGTGGAATTAAATGAATCTCCAAATCCCTATATTGTAGAAGTAATTAATATTAACCCGTGGTAGTTGATTACTAACAAGACTGATGGTAAAATACTGACAAACAGAAGAAGTTCATGTACATTGAATACAGCTATTTGTCAACAAAGATCATACTTCTACAAGGGAAGTAACTCTTAATATACAAGAGGCCCAGAGGGCCTGTATCGCTCACCTGGTTTTTTGTTAGTAATTATCACAAGACTCTGACAATTAGAAAAATAAGCAAAATTGACTCCCAAAGTTTAATTTTGAATCACAACCAAACAATGATGCTATTGATACCATACAATTATGCTATCCACTACATAGGTTCAGAGACAAAGTAATTTATATGAAAGTAGTAGCCTAATTGACCTTTTTGGCCCCACTTCTAAGGCCCCTTGGGGTCAGCCCTATCATTTGTACAATTTTAAATCCCAACCCTATAAGGATGCTACCATTGCATTATAAGTGCTCTTCCATTCTTAGTTGCAGAGAAGAAGTCGTTTATATGGAAATAGCTAAATTGACCCCTTTTGACCCCACCCTTCAGGCCCCCGGGGGGTCAGCCCCATCATTTGCACAATTTTGAATCCCAACACTATAAGGATGCTACCATTGCATAATGGGTGCTATGCCATGCTTAGTTGCAGAGAAGAAGTCATTTATATGGAAATAGCCAAATTGACCCCTTTTGACCCCGCCCCTCAGACCCCCGGGGGGTCAGTCCTATCATTTGCGTAATTTTGAATTCCCACCCTAAAAGGATGCTACCATTGCATTATGGGTGCTATACCATGCTTAGTTTCAGAGAAGAAGTCGTTTATATGGAAATAGCCAAATTGGCCCCTTTTGACCCCGCCCCTCAGGCCCCCGGGGGGTCAGCCCTATTATTTGTACAATTTTGAATCCTCACCCTATAAGGATGCTACAATTGCATTATGGGTGCTATCCCATGCTTGGTTTCAGAGAAGAATCGTTTAAATGGAAATAGCCAAATTGACCCCTTTTGACCCCCGCCCCTTAAGCCCCCGGGGGTCAGCCCCATCATTTGTACAATTTTGAATCCCCACCCTATAACGATACTACAATTGCATTATGAGTGCTATCTCATGCTTAGTTTCAGAGAAGAAGTCGTTTATATGGAAATAGCCAAATTGACCCCATTTGACCCCGCCCCTCAGGCCCCCCGGGGGTCAGCCCCATCATTTGTACAATTTTGAATCCCCACCCTATAAGGATGCTACCATTGCATTATGGATGCTATCCCATGCTTGGTTTCAGAGAAGAAGTCGTTTATATGGAAATAGCCAATTGCAAAATATCATGATTTTTAGCCCAAAATTGCAGAAAATTGTACTCAATTTTTTTCTTAAGACCTACCTTAAATTGAGCACTTCTATCACAATGGCAAAATAAGCCAATTTATTTCATAGGTCGATTAGGTGGATTTTTCAATATTTTTGCCTAAACCCGCGCCATGGATTTTCCTTCAAGTAAAGCTAGCATTTCCGGTCAAGACGCACTTCCGGAGGAGCCCAGAATTGTAATCTCTAACCCATTTTTGTTATGTTTATTTTTGAAAAAAATGAAACTTATATCAAACCCTCCATATTGGATGTACCAATTTCAGAATATATTTTATTTTTAATTGTTTATGCATGGCTCAAAACAGGGGCTCCCCACTTAATAAAAATATAGACCGTGGCCAGGCTGTTCTTCTCTGGTTTGCTACCTTACTTCCATTGTATAATGGGAGTTACTTCCTGCATGTAATGGGAGTTACTTCCCTTGTTAAATAGGAGTTACTTCCCTTGTATCATGGAAGTTACTTCCCTTGTATCATGGGAGTTACTTCCCTTGTAGAAGTATGATCATTGTTGACAAATAGCTGTATATAAGTATTTTACCATCAGTCTTGCTAGTAATCATTAACTACCACGGGTTAATATTAATTACTTCTACAATACAGGGATTTGGAGATTCATTTAAAGGCCCACCACCTTTCCGAAACAGCTTTTAATTTTTAAAATGGAAATGTAAAACGAGATCGATTATTTTATAGAGTCGCATAAGTTAGCAACTTACCGGTAATGCTACACTTATCATCGTCTTCTGAACAATTTAATTTAGATAGATAAAATGTTAATTTTCATAACGCGGGTCGTCTTATGTTTCCCGTCGTCGTGCTAAATACCGCGCGGTAGTTGATTATCACTGCAGCAGAAGGCAAAATAGCGAGATGAAACCCAACTGTTATCATATATTACGCAGGATAACTTGCATATGTTTGGCGTTGTAACTTCATCTTAGGCCATCCGTATATATTTTCTTATGTTATTTATGATTTTTAGAAACCTTTAAATTTTGCTCCGGAAAGGTAGTGGGCCTTTAATTCCACCTTCTGGTAGTTGTTATGTTTTAAAAATAACACAAAAATATATGACATCACAAAAACCAGAAGGTGAGATTAATCAATGATAAATTGTACTTTAGTCACATATTTTTGGTGTTAAAAAATCGACATAGTAGACATTATTTTAGTTTTATTGTTACTTTAATTACCACAGCTAGTTTCATAAAGCCTTTAATTCGCTTGAGTATGTTCTACCCACCATTTAAAATAAAAATGTCTGCCAAGGGCAAGGTCGATTGTTGACCTTGACACTTTGATAAATAGTTCACCTTGAACTTGAAATTCAGCTACCATGACTGGGAAACATTAAAACCATTTGTGTTGCTATCTCTGATGGGTAAAAAATATCTAATTGATTATTAACAAGAGTTCTTACGTTTGTTTCAGGGCGAAACCTATGCGATTCAGCCAAGTGCGGTCATCTGTATCTTGATGTGGCTCCCCTCGGCAGAATCATCCCCTAGAATGTGAGATGCCATAGTGGAACTCAAACGTTGAAACTGTGATAAGGAAAGGACAGCTGCTTGTGTTTGTTGGTTTGGGATTCCCCCTAATATATTTTCTCTGTCATACTGTGACATTCCACATGTGGATCGTGTCTGTTTGGAGTGATCTCCCCTATTGGATAGTACATAAACTGTGATATTAAGGTCTTGATGATATTCAATGGGAAGTGTGCCCATTTACTGATGTGGAATGGTAAAGATCTACTGTAATGTGACTCATATCTTTGAGTGTATTTGGAAAAAATGTATTAACGGAGCCCCCTGGTGGATTGTATCTGTACATGTGAATTGTATATTTTGAGGGTGATGCCCCCTGGTGGATTGTATCTATTGCAGGTGGTGCCCCCTGGTGGATTGCATCTATTAAAGATGGTCCTCCTTGGTGGATTGCATCTATTGCAGGTGGTGCGCCCTGGTGGATTGTATCTATTGCAGGTGGTGCCCCCTGGTGGATTACATCTATTGAAGGTGGTACTCCCTGGTGGATTGCATCTATTAAAGGTGGTGCACCCTGGTGGATTTTATCTATTGCAGGTGGTGCCCCCTAATGGATTGTATCTATTGCAGGTGGTGCCCCCTGGTGGATTGCATCTATTGAAGGTGATGCCCCCTGGTGGATTGTATCTAAAGGGTTGGCATCCATGGCGTAATATATTTATAAATGTGAACTCTTATCAGGAGGGTTGTTCCCCCTGAAAAGTGACTAGTGCCCCCTGGTGGATTAACACTTTTGCGGGTGCTGCCCTCTGGTTGTGAACTGGGTCCTTTAGTCACGGCCGACTCATATCACCAATTTAAAGTTTTCACTGTATACAGAAAATATTTTACAATATTGTATCATAATGGTTCCATTCTTTTTAGAACTACCATTTGAACATCGATGAAATTATATTTTTAAAGTTATTTTTCTTATCATCATTGATTATTGGCATTAAATAAGTTCCTTGACTATTTTAATTTCATATAGGACGATGTATTTTATGATATTTCATTATTCAGAGCTTTTAGTTTAAACTGAAGTCGTAACTTTAAATTATATATTGTTACAATTATAATCCAAGATTTATTTATAACTATCTCTTCAGTTTTAGCATTATAATTATTTTCTGTTTTATTTATGTTGATATTTATTTGCCCTTTGAGAATAAACAAATGATTTTTATAAGTATCTTTTGATTTGAGTCCTTTTGTCTTTTCTTACACACAATACAAAAACCCAATGGTATTACAAAACGTTTTAAGAAAATGTACAGTTATTGACAAAGTGTACACATTGGTTACTGTAGACATAATTATTTTTGTAGTAGTTTTATTTTAGCCCTTTTCAGGCTATCTTTGAAGCAATTGATCCACAGCTCTGATTTTTGTAAAAGGGTATTCCCAGTATTGAACCACCGAATAGCCTTAATTTATATCCATGCTAATACATCATTCAGTTTTTAGCTCACTGGTCCAAAGAACCAAGGTGAGCTTATACGAAACCATGGCATCCGGCGTCCGTCTGTTAACAATTGAATTCTTCTACATATCATTTTAAAAATATGGGTAAACAAGGTCGATTCCACCATTTTTCAAACAGCGCCCCTGGCAGCTAGATTGGGAATTTCGTATTTTTAGGGGAATTGTTTCGACCTCACCACATTTTCTCATTTAAATGAAATCTAACACTTTTCTAGTACAGTGTAGATTTAATTTTATATAATTATATTTATTAATATAATGTTTTGTGTGTCAAGCTTTTAGACATTACATTTTCAATACAGTTATAGAATTTTTGGAGAAATTATGTTATGAATACTAAAGTTGAATAAAACAGCATATCAGGAATCAATGTTATTGTTATGAAATGTGAAAGAAGTATCGGTAGGTTTAAATGTCATAAGCAAAACTTAATGGTGGACCACACAACACCGTATTTTTGACTTGCATATATACCGGTAAAAATTGCATTTTAATAGTTATCTCCCCTTTGTAAATTTGATGTTTTTATCTAGCACACTTCCAAAAGTACACCTTTAGTAATTTGTAATGTTAATAAATTCAATACTATTTTAGAAATGAGTATTTATGTAGATTAATATCCATACCCATTATCCAAAGATGGCAACAGTATAAATAGGTATTATTATCTTCACTTTATATCATTATACCAGAGTTAATATTTGTAGTTACCTCCCCCTTTTTCAAACACAACTTCATATGCAAATTACTTTGTACCGCATAATCGATATTGCCAAAATATTATAAATCAAATCCATACTTTGGAGGGTTAGTGGTAGGGTGGGACACCTCATGACGACCTCGCTCTTTGTAAATAGTAAGAAATGCAATCCCTGTTTTGTAAAACCATTACAGATATAACAAATGTTAATTAGATATCTCAACACATGTGTGCCACATATTTGAAATAACTGTAGCACCTTTGTGACCCAGATCCTATGGAAAGTGTAACAGACGTAAATTAACCAATCCACCTTCAATAATTGATTCAATAATCAATTAATTGGAATGTGGTAGCTTACCTAACAGAACCACCATACAACCATTAGATCCGCGAGTGTAACAATTGAAGAACTGCCTTGTTGATCACAGTATCCATTGCACAAGGTTATTAACAGGGGAGATAACTCTTGACACATACTTCTTGTATCCTTATTCAAGCTGTAACAGATGCTGTTCCATGGAAATTAGTCTGAATTATTTGGATGTTATATGAGCTTTTTTTAATATTGGTCATTTGAGCCATTCATCTGATAGACTTCAGAATACAGAGCCATGTGGTGTCATAAATCAACAACAAGATGAAAGTTAATACCTGATATACAGCCTTCAAATAACTTTATAATTTTGTTATACATGTACAACCTTAATGGATAAGACCCTGCTATTGATCGGCAGTCAACAAGCCTCAGAATCATTGGATAATGCTTCATGTCAGGTCACGGAAAGTCTGAGATATTACTTTGTGATCCAAATACCATTGTAATAGAAAAATTGGTGTTGCTCTATAGTTAGTGAGGCTCTGAAACTACGAATTCATCATGCTTGGTTCACAAGCTCTGAATTGATTAAGATTTCAGCCTTATTTTACCCCTGTGACTTTGAATAACGGTTAAAGTCATTCATTTTATTTGAACAAACTTGGTAGCCATAAGTCATTCATTTGAAGAAACTTGATACCCCTTTATCCCTTTCTGATTTTAGAAAAATTTGTTGCCTGATGGATAGACTAACAGATGGATAGATGACTGATGCTGAATGTCAAATTACTGAATCGCTTACTTCCCTCCTCCTTTCAGGCGAACAAAGAAAACATCACACAGAAAATCAAAAGTAGAGATTTATTTTCAACAATATTTATATCAACAATACATTCATAACAATAGCGACTTTTAAATGGAGATGGGGATGAGTGACCAAATAAACTGACCAATGAGTGACCATCAAGAGTAAATGTTGCGAGTGACCAATGCTTTACTGACCAGACCGGAAAAAGTGGTCTGAATTGTTTTATATAGTCTTTGATATAAAGATGTCAGCCCACCCACCCGACCATCTTTCTGACTTTTGGAGGCGGGTCCAGGAATGCTATCGGGATCTATGAGCTCAGATCCGAGAACGTTACTGGAAGAAGTGAGATGAGAAATGCAGATACGACCAACTTGTCCGAGAAGAGTTGTAGCATCTTCGCACAACGGTGGAAATGCGTAACACATGCGGACAAGACACGGGACGGTCTCTACAAGGAACTCAGCACGTTTTGGACCATCCAGAACTGAAAAAGAAAAACATTAAATCAATGAATTGGGATTATTGTGATATATGTAGTAATTGTGGAGAAAATACAACAAGAGGGATGGTATCACTTACCTGGTTAATTCAGAAACATTGTGACAAATGGCTGTACTTTATGTAACAAACACTAGCTAAACAATTGGTACAATATTGAATTCAAATTCTTGATTGATGCAACATTTGTAGTGTGTTGCATCTATTAGTACGGTACGTTAAGGGAAAATTTAATATTATCATACAGCTTTAGAAAAGCAGTCATATAATCATAGCAATTTAATTATAATTAGACTTTAAATTCCACTCCACAATGAAGCTCTGATACACTGTAAGATCTCACAACTCCTATTCAAGGTCACCTCAGCATGACCACTGGCATAGAATTGGGACATACAATATATAGCTAGAAGCGGTTTATACTTCCGAGGGATTCAACCACACAAAAGATTTCATAGGCGACACGCTGATTTGCTTACCATAGGGGTCTTGCTGAGTTGACACCAAACAGTATTGTTAGATCTTGTATTGGAGCGTAAGGTAGAGCATCATAGTGAGGTAGAATTACAAGTCTAATTTAATTAGATTGATAATCATAGCCATAGGACCACATTGACCCGTTTTGGCCATGCCCTTCAATCCACTGTACAATTTTGGAATATAGAACCTATAACGATGTTACCAATGCAACATGAGCGTTAGTAAATCAAAGCTTAGTTTCAGAGAAGTTGTTTTATGAAAATAGTCACATTAACCCCTCCCCCCATTTAGCCCCCCGCCCCTAAGGACCCTGACTTTCTAAATAAAAGATTTGACAGACTTACCTTCAATCATGGTAAACATGACATTCATCACCAGCTTGGCTACACTCAGAGATTTAGGTAGTGCATAGTGGCAGCAGAGGTGTGATGTCATCTTGATAGCAAAGATCTACAAGGTCAAGTAGCAACAAAGAATTTTAGTATAAAAATCCAAATTCAACTAGAATATTGAGAAAATGTGTCTTTCTCATAGATAAATCAGTAATCTGTGATTATGGCAGAACAGTTACAGATATTTTAACCCCATCAAATAATTCTAGAGAGCTGCCAATCAGAACAGAATTCATTAATCACATTGAAAATATTTCAGAATCTTTCTTTTTATCCTAAAGGCCCAAAAGAGTTCAAATAATTATGATATATGAATGCACCATTGTTAGTAAGAGCCCTGGATATCTGATTTATGTATTGACGAATATAATACCAAAATAATGAAGAAGTGAATTTGAAAAGGTTTAATTAGTAGCTTGACTTAATATTTTACTTCTATTTTACCTGTTTCTCTATCTGAGGCTGGCTTAGGAGTTCTGGTACAAAATCCAGGCAGATGTGCATAGAGGGAATCCCCGCAACCGCTACAGGGAGAATCTCATCGCTGTAACCCTGTAACGAATAGTAATTGCATCTTTTTGCTGTAAATAGTATCAACAAAGTTAAAACATTACGAACTAAACTCAAAAACATAAACTTTGACCCTTCAACCTTTATTTGAAAATTTAAACAATAAAATAGTATAATTCCATATTCAGCCTAATAGTACCCAGTGTACTTACCTTTGTAAAACTCAGAAAATTGATTGTCGTATAATTGGATAAAATCTAGACCATTTACAAACTTTCTTGTAAAAACGTAAGCCACAAATCAATAAGAAATTATTAAGTTGAGAAAATATTGTACTCAATGTATATTTCAGTCTGTATCAACTACAGATTTTTAATTAAAGGGAAATATACTTGTCTGATAATAGGTAAAAGAGGCACTTAATGGATTTAACTTAGTAGTACAAGATATAAGACCCCTAGACAAACATACATAACAAGATAGGTCATAGCGATTTTATTATAGCACCTTTATGGGCCTCCACCAATTACCTAGCTACTGGTGAAACTTACCTGGAAATGTACAAGTTTGGCCAGGTTTGGGTCAGAGATAAACATCTGATGTATGAAGGGACAAATGATACACTGAACCTCTCGGCGATTGTTGAGCAAACCTTTGTCCTCCTGCAAGGGATGAAATACAAAATATTAGCAATGTTTTATTACCAGGTACCAGTATATATTTTAACAGCTATGATGATTCAAGATGTGTCAGAGATTCAGAGAAAACACAGAGTTCCCAAAGTAAAACTATTAGTCAAACTTTCCCGTCAAGATCTTGGATGCACAACCCTGAAATAGAAGGTAGATACCGGTAGTAGAATTTTGAACATCTCAACAGTTAAGCCTCTGTAATGTTAATGAGCAGTGCTAGAAGTAGGAGTCACAGTGTTCTAGTGTTTATAAGATGTCGCGACATATTACCTCAAGCCCTTCATCTCTAGAGAACAAGTTTAAATTCTATGTCACAGGGGGCAGTTGCCAGGTAATGGCCATAGGTAGGTGTTTTTAATTTCTCGGGTTCTGCAACTTTCCTCCAATTTCTAAAACCTAGCACATCCATAAATAACTTTGACTGTTAATAGAACATAAACCAAACAAACCAAACCAATTGTATTAACTCATTCATCCCCGCAGATACATTTGAACTCTTCCAATTCAAAGACTGGTCCAGTTCATTATGAATTTTTATGGGTGATTTGATTAGACCTACCTGTTCTTCTGGAAGTGACAGACAACACTCTAGCAGTATCTGTACTACAGCGCTCTCCTGGGCTGCGATTAGAGCATTTTTGAGGTCACGTCGCTCCGTTTCAGTTTGACTGGAGTGGTCCAAAATAGGATTTGTGGTCATGTGATTTTGTAGGTAGACCCGACAACCCTGTACATAGGCATCAAGGACGCGCAGCATGACTTCAAGGATTGGAGGACATCTGTAGCATAGATAACAGTTGTCTCCCTTGTTAATGTTTTCATTCTTTATTTCAAAAAATTTTCTTGGCATACTAATGCATGGTACAGTGAAAATGATCGAATAACAAGCAAGCCTAAATAAATTATTTCCAAAGGTGAGTTATGTGGTAATGCAATTAAGGTCATAATATTTATATATTTACAAACAAAACTTTGCAAAACTTAAACTTTGCTTGTCTGTCATCAAATCTCCATTTGAAAATATTGATTTATTGTAATGTCTTCGTTAATTTTTTATACTTGAACAGTCTTAATCTGACAGTGGATGTTTGTTATTGTGTTACTTCAAACAGCAGGTAGATACAGTGGACCTGCTATAATCCAGACATCTATAGTCCGAAAACTCAAAAGTCTGGATGCAAAATCAGGGAACCAAATTAATTTGATCAGTGACTACTAAGTAAATGGTATCCAGCAGTCCGGAAAATACACAATCAACACAGTTTGGGCTGGGGATACAAATATTCATCAGATTATCAAGGTTACACTGCAAACGTTATTCTGAATTTGGATTTTACAGAGTTATCTATCCTTGTGGATTGTGGCATCTATAATTGTGATTGATCGTAAATGATGTGAGCGCCGCCCGCAGAATGAGGAGGAACGCTATAAGGAATACCTACCTAAAGGGAAGTAACTACGTAATAGGCAAAGACAGACTATCTGTTTATTTATTTGTTTATCCATCAGGATCATATTTGTTTGTTTACCTGAACACCTTAGGACTACATCGGAGTACAATTAGAGGATCCACCGTAATGTCATTCTCTGTATATGTAAATCTATTAGGGATGAACTTCCCATCTACAGAGGTCATGGCATTTACTGTCGCTAAACGTAACCTGTCGGGGAAAAAAAGACAGATTATTAAGATTAGTTCGATTATATTTTCTATGTATTTTTAATCCAAGATGGTAGCTTAATTGACCTTCTATTTAAATGGTACTATATCAGAAATTAATCAGGAGCCATAGTAATAAATGAATGCAAAGTGTCACTATTCTATCCAAAAGTGCTCAATCTTTAAAGTTTATTCAATCCTGTATGTCTTTTTGAAATGAAAATAAAGTAAATATAGGGGGTGGTGGAAGTACCCAACGTCCTGAGGGTGCTGGTCGGCAAAAATTTGGTGGAGGAATCCGAAGTGGATACAAAAAGCATTCAACAGCACCCCATAGACGATAGGGAATAACAGTAGGAAAAGGATGGAGCATCAACACCAAGGAATACATTTTTTGTAGGGAATCCTTGATGTTGAGGCTCGATCCTATTTAAAATTGGAATGAAAAAAGTGATCTCTACAATTATCTGCTGTATGGGCAAAATAATAAAGGAAGTAAAAATGTGCATGAAGCCTAAATAAATTAATATTAATATTTAATCATTATATACAATATGTAATATTTATTATAATAAAAGTTTGAATTATTTTTTATATTCTGTAAATGTAATCACTGTAGTGTAATCAAAGTGAAGTACAAAAGAGATTTTAAACAAGTCATCACAACAATGAATCGTACAACAGAAATGTACAATCATACTTACATGCGTGGACTGATAGTGTGTAGTTTAAACCAGGCTGTTTTCACCATGTCCTGGACACGCCGCGGAACTCCAGACCCAAGTAACACTGGCAGACTTGATACCAGGGTGTCAGAGAAAGGCAGTAGATTAGCTATAGGCTTTCTCAATAGGGCTTGGAGCTGTACCACAGCATTTGTGGGGTTAGATTCAACATCCTGGAGAGCTGAAAATACAATATCATGGGGTTAGACTCAACATCCTGGAGAGCTGAAAATATAATAATGTGGGGTTAGATTCAACCGCTTGAAGAACTGAATATACAATATCATGGGGTTAGACTCAACATCCTGGAGAGCTGTAAATAAAAAATCATGGGTTAGACTCAACATCCTGGAGAGCTGAAAATACAATATCATGGGGTTAATCTCAACATCCTGGAGAGAAATATATTATCATGTTTTTAACAATACACCTATATGATCTTTCAAGACATCAGAAAGGATCTTTATCATGCTTGGTTCATTATACAATCAAGGTCATAGGGGTCAAATTATAGGATGCTGTGCCAAGGCATAAGCTCACCTCGCCTTCAGGCAAGTATATGTAATCTGCCCCCATCCCAAGGTAAGGGTGTAAATACCTTTATTCAGAGATTCCACAGTACAGGAAGTGTGACTCAGGGGAGACCACTCCGTATGTTGTTTGTCCTGTATCATGATTTCCTGCAACCAGTCTTCTACAGCACACAGATGGGGGTAATGAGTTGCGAGTAATCTGTAGAAATACCAAGGACAAACCAAGCTATTAATCTGTTTTACGGTTCTTTCACCTCCTTTGGGATGACACAGGAGAATCTTATCCCGAGTGTTGAGATATCTTGTCTCCCCCTAAAGTGGGTGAATGAATCTTTTTCTCGTACTCTGCCTGAGCACATGCACAGGTCTATTGTAACTTGTCTTTACCCTAGGGCGAGATAGAAAAATCTCACCCCGGTAAAATTGTGGATATCCCTGTCAGGGATAAGAGAAAATAGAATCTTACATGGGTCTGGCAAGTGGACAGGGATATATAAACGTTGGTAAAAGATTTTGACTATCTCACAGCGCATCAGAACAGACTGAACTACATGTTTCCTTTTTATATCTCTGAAAAAGTATTGGAGCATTGCAATAAAATATTCCAAAGGTGGATAACGAAAGTGATAGTAACCCCTGGAGTATCAAGAATTCAGACATCCTTACTTCCATATTTCTTTGAGGATCAATTTAGCCCACTTTAGTGGGATTTTAGTCACTAGATATTCAAACATATATCTATGGGATACATGAAGAAATATATTAAAATTTTGTTTCCTTTCCAAAATTACCTTAGCAGTGGTGAGAAGAGCCCCACATATTGATGTTGCTGTATCTGGGCCTGTTGTAACAGATAGTTGATTGGAATCTGTGACAGTAGTGTATCGGGGTAGGACTTTACCACTCGGTTAGATGACACTGGAAACCAAAACAAAATAGAATGTCAGAAAAATGTTATATATCAAAGAAACATTGACTCGTGCCCTATCCGGGTCTCGAACTCACGATCTACGGCACCCAATCACCTAGCTAAACATACCTGCGCCTTCTACTACTGCGCCACATCCAGAAAAATGTTAAAGAAACACAGCAGAAGAAGCAGAGCAGTGCTCAATATCTATACATGTATATCTCAATCATCTAAATTTGCCTGATATGCGGTTATTTCATCCATTTTTACGTGTGTCACTAATGTTTTATAACCGCTAAAGTGGCTGTGCTCGACAAGAAATCCATTGTGAAGCATGACATAAATAGTAAAGTGATGTCAGAAAAATGACATAACTTCATGATTTTTATGTCGGTGGAACAAAATAGCTGCCTCTGCTGGATTTTGCAGTATAGTTTGGAGCTGAAAATCTTTAAAAGGAAAGTTCTTGTAGTTATGTGATATAAATCCAGCAGAATAAATGAAGATAAAATACAAAATCTCAAATCATCACTAACGGAAGAAGGTACAAACACCTGCCCGATCATCAAATTGATGATGAAATAAATAAAATGTGATAAAATAAGAGTAGTGGTTACCAATGATTTTCATGCTGTTTAGAATAGTGTCCTCATACAGAAGAATATAGTACAACATTAAAAGTTGAGGTGTCAGGCTTCCTCTCCCGTCGCTACCCTCATCTGTGTCCATCATGTCTTCTTTACCCGTGTTAAATACAGACTCCTGATAGATAGCTAGCACTTCGTCATCGGTCATCGGCTCGTTCAGGTGGTCAGTTTTTGTACTCTTGACCACTATGGAGTTAACGTATACCTCGACTAAGAGGGGGAGGAGCGGATGTAGGGGGCAGGCACTCACTCGTATCTGTCTATAAATCCAATCCTAAGGTAGAACACAATATGTAGAATAGATTTTCTTTATTTCAACCACAGCAAAATATATTGATTATGTTTTCTATATAAGAAAGTAAAAAGGCAAACTTTCCGGAAGGGCCGAAAAGAAATATAGAATATCTTCTCTTCTTATAATTACACAAATCCATCGACTATGGATTGGCAGAGGGTTGCATAGATTGCGCAAGAAGTTAAAGGTAAAGGTTTTTTTATGCAACATACATGAAAATTTTGGATTGTATTTTTCATTTAACTTGACAGACTGACATGTACATTTAATAATTTCATTTTAACTAGACCGACTGAAATGTACATTTAATTATTTCATTTCAACTAGACCGACTGACATGTACATTTAATTATTTCAATTCAACTAGACCGACTGACATGTACATTTAATTATTTCATTCAACTAGACTAACTGTCATGTACATTCATTATAAACATCTAAGAATCTTTTCCATCCACAAAGGTTAAAGTATATGCATACAGCTTTTTAAAAACTATGGGAAAAGGACAAGTCGGCAAAACACAATTAATATATCAATTAATTTGTTGTTAGAAATTAATAATACCAACCTTAATATTGACTTTGTGTTTAGAAAACGCTCTGCTCCGTAACAGCTGGTACACACTGTTGATGGGTAGGTAGCCAGTCATGTTGGCGTTCAGGTTCATGGTGACAGGGACCTTCACTGCATGGGATGTTATCACCTGCAAAAGAGACAAAAAGGGAGATAACTCAGATCTATTCAGAAAGGGGAGGTAACCCACACCAATCAAAGGGAGATAACTCAGATCTATTCAGATAGGGTAGAGAAGACACACCAATCAATGGCAGATAAATATGATCCAGCAAATTATATTTACTCAAATCCATCAAGTTTTACAGGAACCCCAAATTCTAAATAGACAGGGGAAATTACCTAGATCAATCAAAGCGAGATAACTCTAATCCATTAAATTACATTTACTCAAATCCATCAAGTTCACAGTGGGTAACCCAAACTCCTATATAGTTAGGGGAAATAACCTAGATCAATCAAACAGAGATCAAAGAATAGATGTACATGTATTCATAGTTACCCAGGTAGATATATAGGGAGTTACTGATGATTCATGGCAAAAACAGAAATTCACTGTAATTTATATAAATTTAATGAAAAGATATGAAATAAGAAAATTGCATCCTGACACACATGATTTACTTTAAATATTTTGACAAAATAATGTATTCAAAATTAAAAACTAACCTGTTCAGTGAAGATTTCTTGAGTAAATATCTGCCTCATTCTGGCCAAGGCATTTGCTTTGACGGCACTCTGAGGGAAAACCATGATCATCAGGAAAATTGTTACATTGTCAATGAATTTAATAATCATTTCATTGACACAAAAAAATGAGCAAGTTTTCTTTACCTTTTGAATTTAGGCAGTAAACCCTTGACCATAAATTGGGATAAAATATGGTCAATAACAAATAACTCTTAATGGAGAGATGAAAGATCAATGTCAAGACCACTTAACTATAACAGCCTATCAAGGACATTGATAAGAACTTACATTCTCTAAGCATTTTACATGGAGACACAGTAGAAAAAAATACATTACAAGGTACAATGTATCTTATTGATATAGATAAGACACACCTATTACACTATTAATCTTTCGCTTCAATTGTTAAATGAGCTTTTTTATCTTTGTAATGAAATCTGAAGATCATACACCAGAAGAATATCCTCACCTTCATTCCGAGTGTATTACAGACGAGATCGGCGATGGCGGGTGTGGCGTTGTTGTGGAAGTGTATAGCTATCAGGAAGAGCATCTCTCCAAAGGAACAGTCGTGGGTTCCCTCCCTTCAAACAAGATGTTCCATTGTATTAAAAGCGTACTTATTTCAGTGCAAACAAAATTATCTCCTCTCAAACGAAAAAATGTTCTTAAGTAATAATTGTATTTAACCCATTGTCGATATTTGATGCCTGTTGATTCCATAGTCAGTAGATCAGACCCCTATTTCTCAAAACAAACTTCAAGTAAAATACATACTAGAGACAGAATTTTTCACTTGTACCATATTCACTCAGGTAAGTTTTTTCAGAAGTATTTTTACTATCTTTTGAAATTTTCCAGACACAAAACCTGCTCTGTGTATGAAATCACTTTTGAGAAGTTATAGTTTTGAGATGTTCCACTGTACTTACATTTCAAATTCCTTCTCTGCTCCCATTAACCATCTGATCCAATCGATGGCCTGTTTCTCCTGGTCATGGCTTCTGAAATGTTGTTACATTCATCTTAAATTAAAATCATTTTACTGTATAAAATTAAAACTAAGAAACATAATGTCCTTAGTAATATGATAGTCTGTAATTTTTGAAGGGTTTATATCTTCACGATTTTGCGGTACATTGCTATGATGGCAAAAATTTGACCTACAAAATATTGAGAAGTAGTTGAATCAGATATACTCGGTACTCAGAGAGGCAGAACATAATATTTTTTGAGTCACTAGAATTTAATTTTTTCTTTTTTCTTTTTTATTGCCGAAAAATTCCTGCAAAAGCAATCAGCTATACATAAAACTTGATCTCGGTTTTTTAATTCATAAATGACATACTATGCAAGGAAAGAAAACTTTGGGTGACACACATTACATTAGAAATCTTTGTTGTATTATACTCCAAAACCTACCCTAATAAATACGGACATGCTATAAGCATACACAGTCCAAGGGAGACAAATCTGGCCCCCGCTGGAGTAAGTGGCGGTCTAGACGTCACTAGGCGTAGTAGCAGCTTCATTTCTTCTTCAGAAAACCTGAAAAAAAACAGATTCGTTTAAAATTCATTCATCTTGAGTGCATTCTATGGATTCCATCATGGCTTGGAATATACTAGGTAAAAGAATAATTGTATGTTGGAAACAGGAGAGGGCAGCACTTCTCCGCTAGAAGATAACAGCTATATCTAACAAGGTTTGGTGGAGTGTTACTGAATCAGAAGCCAGAACTATATTTGCCCTCTTTAATTCAAGAATATAACTTCCGTTCACTTGTAGCTTTTCTGCTTCTGGAACCGCTTCTATCTATAAGCATAAGATCTTCTGAGAAAGCTTCTTCTCTAAGGAGAGGACAAATCCAGATGGCCTCTTGGCTAGCAAGGATGTGCAGCACCATAATATTGTCATTACCTGAGTGTGGCCATACCCTTCAGGGCACAGTATAGACGGACAAAGGCGCTGGCCTGGATTACACACGACTCAGACATGGCTGTACCGTTGTCCGGGAGGATTGAGATGAGTCGTTCTAGAAGCCACAGTCGGAGGTTGTGTAAGGACGAATTGGATGGTTCACGCTTTCTCTGAAACAAAATATTGAAACACTATTTTTTGCTTTATAATATTACAGTAAAAGGTCTCAAAAATTGAGGGAAGACGAAATAGACTACAACATTCAGAACATTACAAGATTATTAAGTATTTGTGGCTGAATGGACTACACACATATAACATAAGTTTTCCCTCTAGCATTTTATTTTCTTTTTCTTTCTTTTGCCTATCAACTACTATTAAATAGGTACTGTATAAGCAGTTATTTTTTTCGCGTAATAACATTATCGGGATTTCGTGGCACATTGCTAAGTTTGCAAAATTTAATCAGTTACATGCCGAGAAAATGTTGATACACTTTTACCATTATAGCCAGATTGCGAAAATCTATATCACTAACATTTTTATTTTTGTTTGCTTATCTAGAAAAAATTTGACTTGCGCAAACAACCAGTTATATGGCAGTATTTGATAAAAGTTTAGATTTTAAACTTCAACTGCATAATTACATTGATAAAACTGGACATAAATTATTCAAATGAAAATGTGTAATGCCTCAACATAGGAGTGTGTCAATGTCAGCTAAATATAGAACCATGTAGCACCTCTCACCTTTTGACCAGCTTTAATGTAGAGCGAGAACCAGCTCCTGACAGGTATGTCGTTACCAAGCAACAGGCCACTGATGAAAGCTATCATATCATTGGTTCTATCTGTGGTTGCCATGGTATCGGACTTCAGAAGATCACTCATTTTCAAGGACAACGACACAGCCAATCCTGGCATGGTACAGTGTTCAACCTACAAAGGTCAAATATCAAAGGTCAACCAGTATCTGATAACCTCAGGTTAACAAAAACAAATTTTGAGAACTGTGATACAAATTAATCAAAATTATTGCCAATTATAGTAAATGTATAATTGATTAATTTAATTTGTATATTAAAGACTTAAAAAAACTTTCCATGTAGGAATATGCTAATAACATGTAAAGGGGATATTGTTTTTGATGGTTAACTGTGCTAAAATCAGATTATGAGCATTTCCTATAAAGGGAATTAGGTATATTTTAAAATTTTGATAGGAACTTCTAGGGCCTCCAGGGGGAAAAAGCCTACCAGCTGCATATATACTCACACACATGGCACGAATGTTAAAAGCTTCTCCTGGGTTCATGGCACAAAGACTGAGGAGGAGTTCCATACGGCGACGCCCACCAACACTCTCTTCTTCTTGACGCTCACCTCGTCCAACTAAGCTTGCACACACTATAACAAATAATATATCAATGTTTTAAAAAAAATTATATGATAATGTAATCATATATATAATTATAGTAATTAAACATGTAATTATGTCTGTAACAGAATGCAGGATTTTATCAAAAACATGCAATTTAATAACTGCCTCCTCCAGGAATCGAACTCGGGACCTCTGGATTACTAGTCCGACACTCAACCGATCAAGCTAACAAGAAGTTTTTTCTAGCCAAGAGACACATTGTTGTTAGTATAGACCAGGGTTAGATAGGTATATACATGGGACCCCAACAGTCAAGGCTGTCACTTTAAAAGTGAAAAACACTGTACTTGCACAACTTATCTCAAAACTTTTCAAGGGAGACAACTCCCATGCATTAAACTTCTGAATACTATCATAAAAATCACCATATTATTAGTCCTGATGTTAACATACCTTCTTTGAATGAATCCGGAGCGTTGCTGATGAGGCGACAAAGAAGCCAGCTTCCATTAGGGACGTGGAGAAGTGCCTCCGAGACCTCTACCACTGGCAGTAACGACGGCAGCTCTAAATAAACATACATGTGTACAAATCCATCAGATAACTCCACTGTAAATTAGAAGTGTTGAAAATCAAATAATATAATATAATATAATCTCTTTTCTTACCAGCTTGAGCAATACAAAGTACATCTGACAACTCCTCCAAATAGGCATGGCTTCCTGAATGAAAATAGAAGTTGTAACAAGCATCGCTCAGCACTCGCTCTCCATCGATTTTAATTGCTCTGGTAACAGGAGGTTGTTTGAGATTAAAGCAAGGCAACAATTAAGGTATTGTTTATATACGGGAATTTTCAAAGGATGAAGGGGACATAACGTTACGGACTTAACGGAAACTAGAAACTGACATGCAGACGAAAGTGCATGTGATGGACCTGACCCGCGCGCGTTGCTTGTCTTAGTAGAGAACGGTAAAACTCCATCGTGACTGTCAAATCGCCCGAGTTGTTTCGCCCTTAAATTTGATTTGTTTTCAATTCTGTATGCACACACGTTTAGTGCCTGTGTACAACATTCTGCGATGGTCCACTTTGTTTTCTTATTAGATTTTCTACACGTAATCAAAACATATATTAGAGAGATTAGCAACTCCACTATTTTTACGCTCAGCAGATCTAGATGTACCTCTGTATGTACATGTGCTCCGGGGGTTTTAGGTAAATTCTTAAATAGCTAAATATACAGCAGAATAACTTGATATGTTATAAAGGTTCACAAATTTTGAAATCATTTAGTACAATTTTGGAAAGAAAAAATAATATTTTAACTTATGTATTAATAAAACGAAATGCACTTCCGGTTTTGAATGTCTGATTTTCGAGAAAAAAATATAGGTAAAATTGCTTATTTTCATGCTTTCAAAAATCATATTCAAATAACATCAATTAGGAAAACATCAAACCCATGATATAATGTTAAAACTTTGTGTTTATGCAAATATATCGTGTTTAATAGAATAACACTTAAAAAGTAGCTAGCCAAGGGAAAATGCCTATAACCAGAGGTCCCTCTGTTAGACTGTCAACATAAATAAAGAAGGAGTTCCAATCTCTGTGTTTTGAGGTGATGTACATGTTGGTTAGGCTTTAACCAGTATAGATTTAATAAATTTGGTGAGAGGTTTTGATAATCCCTAAATAATTTTTACTACAGCATTATCTAATGTTTAATTTTAAGTTTAAAGCAAATTATGGTACGCTTTCCTAGTTTATAAAAATAAAAAACAGAAAGAAACAACACAGGGCAAACCCGATATAGAACTCCAAAGATGTGTTTTACTTTAATGCAAGCATATACATGTATATATCAGTCACACAAAGTTTAACAAATTAATGAGTTTAACTTTTATTTGCTGGCCATAATTAAAAAGTATTTTGATATCTTTTATTTGACTGAAAAATTACAACAACTATATACATGTAATTAATTAAAAGGAACATCTATAGTCAACAAATTCAATTTCAAGATTATTGTGATTACATGATGGAAAAAATTTAAATCACTCGCCAGAATATAATTTTTTTTTTTTTAATTTATTGAGTTTTAAAGTTGAATTTAAAATTAATTAAACCCTGATGAATATTGTGACAATTTAACTTAAAGCTATAGCTATCTGACATTAATAAATACAATATATGATATAATAAATAATAACTCCTGTACATAAATATTCTGAAAACCTAGTAGAAGGTAACAATTAATTACATTAAAAAAGAAAAAAAAAGTTAGATTTGGAAGTAGTTATACAGTTGGCACTAGTCAGGTACATTTATAAGATAATAATCATATCAAACGGGAGAAAGATAATTGAGAATTTAGATTTTGTTTTTAGATCAAAAGTTCGGAGAAAGATAATTGAGAATTAGATTTTGTTTTAGATCAAAGTTTGAAGAAAGATAATTGAAAATTTAGATTTTGTTTTAGATCAAAGTTTGAAGAAAGGTAATTGTAAATTTACGTTTTGTTTTAGATCAAAGTTTGGAGGAACCCAGACAGAGAGTGTGTTGATTTCACAGTTACAGAATGGACCGGCCTTAGAGTTCGAGAGAAGTGACCCCGCGCGGAGGATCAGACTTTTACTAAGTGAACTACTCTTTGTGATGTCTCAGGTACGTATGTATACGTGTATGTAGATATGAGTTAAAGAATCGAAGTACAGTAATATCACCAGATCCTTACAAATGTATACTTCTAGGATACAAATTTAAAACTTGTAAATATTGGGCAAAATATTTAGACAAAAAAAAAAAAAAAATGTCACAAAAAGGAATTTAAATTTACATTTTAATGATCACAAAATGATGTTACAATATATATGATTATTTTTAGTGTTGATTTTTCAAGGGTCAATATTACATGACCTTACCAGTTAAAATATTTTATAGTCTAGAAATGTAGTCATTTACAATAGTAATGCTAATCATATAAAAATATTAGGAAATTTAAGAAGAAATTCTCTTTCTGTGTCTGGATCCATTATCATCATTATTTGTTTTGTGTTTTCAACTTTGATTAAGATTCCAAAGATACTTTTTCAAGACCACAAATTAAATTACACTGTTATATTTGTTCTTTCTCTTCATATTAAATTTGTATCAATTTTCAACTTTTGATTTTCCAGATAAAGGAAACCCGAGCTGAATTTTACCAGAAACATTCAGAGCTGTTTGAAAGCG
>SAYR01044025.1:2165927-2203552 GCA_004382745.1 Argopecten irradians irradians
ATTCAAAGAAGGTATGTTAACATCAGGACTAATAATATGGTGATTTTTATGATAGTATTCAGAAGTTTAATGCATGGGAGTTGTCTCCCTTGAAAAGTTTTGAGATAAGTTGTGCAAGTACAGTGTTTTTCACTTTTTAAAGTGACAGCCTTGACTGTTGGGGTCCCATGTATATACCTATCTAACCCTGGTCTATACTAACAACAATGTGTCTCTTGGCTAGAAAAAACTTCTTGTTAGCTTGATCGGTTGAGTGTCGGACTAGTAATCCAGAGGTCCCGAGTTCGATTCCTGGAGGAGGCAGTTATTAAATTGCATGTTTTTGATAAAATCCTGCATTCTGTTACAGACATAATTACATGTTTAATTACTATAATTATATATATGATTACATTATCATATTAAGTTGTTTTAAACATTGATATTATTTGTTATAGTGTGTGCAAGTTTAGTAGGACGAGGGGAGCGTCAAGAAGAAGAGAGTGTTGGTGGGCGTCGCCGTATGGAACTCCTCCTCAGCCTTTGTGCCATGAACCCAGGAGAAGCATTTAACATTCGTGCCATGTGTGTGAGTATATTAGCAGCTGGTAGGCTTTTCCCCCTGGAGGCCCTAGAAGTTCCCATCAAAATTTTAAAATATACCTAATTCTCTTTATAGGAAATGATCATAATCTGACTTTATCACAGTTAACCATCAAAAACAATATCCCCTTTACATGTTATTAGCATATTCCTACATGGAAAGCTTTTGTTAAGTCTTTAATATACAAATTAAATTAATTAATTATACATTTACTGTAATTGGCAATAATTTTGAATAATTTGTATCACAGTTCTCAAAATTTGTTTTTGTTAACCTGAGGTTATCAGATACTGGTTGACCTTTGATATTTGACCTTGTAGGTTGAAACACTGTACCATGCCAGGATTGGCTGTGTCGTTGTCCTTGAAAATGAGTGATCTTCTGAAGTCCGATACCATGGCAACCACAGATAGAACCAATGATATGATAGCTTTCATCAGTGGCCTGTTGCTTGGTAACGACATACCTGTCAGGAGCGGTGTCTCGCTCTACATTAAAGCTGGTCAAAAGGTGAGAGGTGCTACATGGTTCTATATTTAGCTGACATTGACACACTCCTATGTTGAGGCATTACACATTTTCATTTGAATAATTTATGTCCAGTTTTATCAATGTAATTATGCAGTTGAAGTTTAAAATCTAAACTTTTATCAAATACTTGCCATATAACTGGTTGTTTGCGCAAGTCAAATTTTTTCTAGATAAGCAAACAAAAATAAAAATGTTAGTGATATAGATTTTCGCAATCTGGCTATAATGGTAAAAGTGTATCAACATTTTCTCGCATGTACTGATTTAAATTTTGCAAACTTAGCAATGTGCCACAGAAATCCCGATAATGTTATTACGCGAAAAAAATAACTGCTTATACAGTACCTATTTAATAGTAGTTGATAGGCAAAAGAAAGAAAAAGAAAATAAAATGCTAGAGGGAAAACTTATGTTATATGTGTGTAGTCCATTCAGCCACAAATACTTAATAATCTTGTAATGTTCTGAATGTTGTAGTCTATTTCGTCTTCCCTCAATTTTGAGACCTTTTACTGTAATATTTATAAAGCAAAAAATAGTGTTTTCAATATTTTGTTTCAGAGAAAGCGTGAACCATCCAATTCGTCCTTACACAACCTCCGACTGTGGCTTCTAGAACGACTCATCTCAATCCTCCCAGACAATGGTTCAGCCATGTCTGAGTCGTGTGTAATCCAGGCCAGCGCCTTTGTCCGTCTATACTGTGCCCTGAAGGGAATGGCCACACTCAGGTAATGACAATATTATGGTGCTTCACATCTTTGCTAGCCAAGAGGTCATCTGGATTTGTCCTCTCCTTAGAGAAGAAGCTTTCTCAGAAGATCTTATGCTTATAGATAGAAGCGGTTCCAGAAGCAGAAAAGCTACAAGTGAACGGAAGTTATATTCTTGAATTAAAGAGGGCAAATATAGTTCTGGCTTCTGATTCAGTAACACTCCACCAAACCTTGTTAGATATAGCTGTTATCTTCTAGCGGAGAAGTGCTGCCCTCTCCTGTTTCCAACATACAATTATTCTTTTACCTAGTATATTCCAAGCCATGATGGAATCCATAGAATGCACTCAAGATGAATGAATTTTAAACGAATCTGTTTTTTTTCAGGTTTCTGAAGAGAAATGAAGCTGCTACTACGCCAGTGACGTCTAGACCGCCACTTACTCCAGCGGGGGCCAGATTTGTCTCCCTTGGACTGTGTATGCTTATAGCATGTCCGTATTTATTAGGGTAGGTTTTGGAGTATAATACAACAAAGATTTCTAATGTAATGTGTGTCACCCAAAGTTTTCTTTCCTTGCATAGTATGTCATTTATGAATTAAAAAACCGAGATCAAGTTTTATGTATAGCTGATTGCTTTTGCAGGAATTTTTCGGCAATAAAAAAGAAAAAAAGAAAAATTAAATTCTAGTGACTCAAAAAATATTATGTTCTGCCTCTCTGAGTACCGAGTATATCTGATTCAACTACTTCTCAATATTTTGTAGGTCAAATTTTTGCCATCATAGCAATGTACCGCAAAATCGTGAAGATATAAACCCTTCAAAAATTACAGACTATCATATTACTAAGGACATTATGTTTCTTAGTTTTAATTTTATACAGTAAAATGATTTTAATTTAAGATGAATGTAACAACATTTCAGAAGCCATGACCAGGAGAAACAGGCCATCGATTGGATCAGATGGTTAATGGGAGCAGAGAAGGAATTTGAAATGTAAGTACAGTGGAACATCTCAAAACCAAAACTTCTCAAAAGTGATTTCACACACAGAGCAGGTTTTGTGTTAGGAAAGTTTAAAAAGATAGTAAAAAAATACTTCTGAAAAAACTTACCTGAGTAAAAATGGTACTAGTGAAAAATTCTGACTCTAGTACATAGTTTACTTGAAGTTTGTTTTGAGAAATAGGGGTCTGATCAACTGACTATGGAATCAACAGGCATCAAATATCGACAATGGGTTAAATACGATAATTACTTAAGAACATTTTTTCGTTTGAGGTGAGATAATTTTGTTTGCACTAAAATAAGTACGGTTTTAGTATATAAAGGAACATCTTCTTGTTTGAAGGGAGGGAACCCATGACTGTTCCTTTGGAGAGATGCTCTTCCTGATAGCTATACATTTCCACAACAACGCCACACCCGCCATCGCCGATCTCGTCTGTAATACACTCGGAATGAAGGTGAGGATATTATTCTGGTGTATGATCTTCTGATTTCATTACAAAGATAAAAAAGTTTATTTAACAATTGAAGCAAAAGATTAATAGTGTAATAGGTGTGTCTTATCTATATTAATAAGATACATTGTACCTTGTAATGTATTTTTTTCTACTGCGTCTCGTTGTAAAATGCTTAAAGAATGTAAGTTCGTACCATTGTTCTGGAGAGGCTGTTACAGTTGAGTGGTTAAGATATCTTAACATTGATTCATATTCTTTCATCTCTCCATTAAGAGTTATTTGTTATTGACCATATTTTATCCCATTTGATGGTCAAGGGTTTACTGCCTAAGTTCAAAAGGTAAAGAAAACAAAACCTGTTTTTGTGTCAATGAAATGATTATTAAATTCATTGACAATGTAACAACTTTCCTGATGATCATGGTTTTCCCTCAGAGTGCTGTCAAAGCGAATGCCTTGGCCAGAATGAGGCAGATAATTTACTCAAGAAATCTTCACTGAACAGGTTAGTTTTTAATTTTGAATACATTATTTTGTCAAAATATTTAAAGTAAATCATGTGTCAGGATGCAATTTCTTATTTCATATCTTTTCATTAAATTTATATAAATTACAGTGAATTTCTGTTTTCTTTCTTTCATTGTTTTTCTGGCCATGAATCATCAGTAACTCCCTATATATCTACCTGGGTAACTATGAATACATGTACATCTATTCTTTGATCTCTGTTTGATTGATCTAGGTTATTTCCCCTACTATATAGGAGTTTGGGTTACCCACTGTGAACTTGAATGGATTTGAGTAAATGTAATTTAATGGATTAGAGTTATCTCGCTTTGATTGATCTAGGTAATTTCCCCTGTCTATTTTTAGAATTTGGGGTTCCTGTAAAACTTGATGGATTTGAGTAAATATAATTTGCTGGATCATATTATCTGCCATTGATTGGTTGTGTCTTCTCTACCCTATCTGAATAGATCTGAGTTATCTCCCTTTGATTGGTGTGGGTTACCTCCCCTTTCTGAATAGATCTGAGTTATCTCCCTTTTTTGTCTCTTTTGCAGTGATAACATCCATGCAGTGAAGGTCCCTGTCACCATGAACCTAAACGCCAACATGACTGGCTACCTACCCATTCAACAGTGTGTACCAGCTGTTACGGAGCAGAGCGTTTTCTAAACACAAAGTCAATATTAAGGTTGGTATTATCAATTTCTAACAACAAATTAATTGATATATTAATTGTGTTTTGCCGAGCTGTATGCATATACTTTAACCTTTGTGAATGGAAAAGATTCTTAGATGTTTAAAAAGAATGAACGTACATGTCAGTATATTAAGTTCAAATGAAATAATTAAATGTACATGTCAGTTGGTCTAGTTAAAATGAAATTATTAAATGTACATGTCAGTCTGTCAAGTTAAATGAAAAATACTATCCAAAATTTTAACGTATGTTGCATGAAAAAACCTGCACCTTTAACTTCTTGCACAATCTATGCACGCCTCTGCCAATCCATAGTTGATGGATTTGTGTAATTATCAGAAGAGAAGATATTCTTTTTTCTTCCGGCCCTTTCTGAAAGTTTTGCCTTTTGACTTTCCTATATGGAAAACATAATCAATATATTTCGCTGCGGTTGAAATAAAGAAAATTTATTCTACACATTGTTTTCTACCTTAGGATTGGATTTATAGACAGATACGAGTGAGTGCCTGCCCCCTACATCCGCTCCTCCCCCTCTTAGTCGAGGTATACGTTAACTCCATAGTGGTCAAGAGTACAAAAACTGACCACCTGAACGAGCCGATGACCGATGACGAAGTGTGCTAGCTATCTATCAGGAGTCTGTATTTAACACGGGTAAAGAGACATGATGGACACAGATGAGGGTAGCGACGGGAGAGGAAGCCGGACACCTCAACTTGTTAATGTTGTAACTATATTTCTTGTATGAGGACACTATTCTAAACAGCATGAAAATCAATTGGTAACCACTACTTCTTATTTTATCACATTTTATTTACATCATCAATTTGATGATCGGGCAGGTGTTTGTACCTTCTTCCGTTAGTGATGATTTGAGATTTTGTATTTTATGTTCATTTATTCTGATGGATTTATATCCCATAACTACAAGAACTTTCATTTTAAAGATTTTCAGCTCCAAACTATACTGCAAAATCCAGCAGAGGCAGCTATTTTGTTCCACCGACATAAAAATCATGAAAAGTATGTTTCTGACATCACTTTACTATTTATGTCATGCTTCACAATGGATTTCTTTGTCGAGCACAGCCAACTTTAGCGGTTATAAAACATTAGTGACACACGTAAAAATGGATGAATAAACCGCATTATCAGGCAAATTTAGATGATTGAGATATACATGTATAGATATTGAGCACTGCTCTGCTTCTTCTGCTGTGTTTCTTTAACATTTTTCTGGATGTGGCGCAGTAGTAGAAGGCGCAGGTATGTTTAGCTAGGTGATTGGTGCCGTAGATCGTGAGTTCGAGACCCGGATAGGGCACGAGTCCAATGTTTCTTTGATATATAAACATTTCTGACATTCTATTTTGTTTTGGTTTCAAGGTCATCAACCGAGTGGTAAAGTCCTACCCCGATACACTACTTGTCACAGATTCCAATCAACTATCTGTTTACAACAGGCCCAGATACAGCAAACATCAATATGTGGGGCTCTTTCTCACCACTGCTAAGGTAATTTTGGAAAGGAAACAAAATTTTAATATATTTCTTCATGTATCCCATAGATATATGTTTGAATAATCTAGTGACTAAAATCCCACTAAAGTGGGCTAAATTGATCCTCAAAGAAATATGGAAAGAAGGATGTCTGAATTCTGATACTCCAGGGGTTACTATCACTTTCGTTATCCACCTTGGAATATTTTATTGCATGCTCCAATACTTTTTCAGAGATATAAAAAAGAAACATGTAGTTCAGTCTGTTCTGATGCGTCTGTGGAGATAGTCAAAATCTTTTACCAACGTTTATATATCCTGTCCACTTGCCAGACCCATGTAAGGATTCTATTTTTCTTATCCCTGAAAGGGATATCCACAATTTTTACCGGGTGAGATTTTCTTATTCTCGCGCCTAGGGTAAAGACAAGTTACAATAGACCTGTGCATGTGCTCAGGCAGAGTACGAGAAAAAAAGATTTCATTCACCCACTTTAGGGGGAGACAAGATATCTCTACACTCGGGATAAGATTCTCCTGTGGTCATCCCAAGGAGGTGAAGAACCGTAAAAACAGATTAACTAGCTTGGGTTTGTCCTTGGTATTTCTACAGATTACTCGCAACTCATTACCCCCATTCTGTGTGCTGTAGAAGACTGGTTGCAGGAAATCATGATACAGGACAAACAACATACGGAGTGGTCTCCCCTGAGTCACACTTCCTGTACTGGTGGAATCTCTGAATAAAGGTATTTACACCCTTACCTTGGGATGGGGGCAGATTACATATACTTAGCCTGAAGGCGAGGGTGAGCTTATGCCTTGGCACAGCATCCTGAAATTTGACCTCTATGACCTTGATTGTTAATTGAACCCAGCATGATAAAGATCCTTTCTGATGTTTGAAAGATCATATAGGTGTATTGTTAAAACATGATAATAATATTCCTCTCCCCGATGTTGAGTTTAACCCCATGATATTGTATTTTCAGGTCTCCAGGATGTTGAGTCTAACCCATGTGATTTTTATTTACAGCTCTCCAGGATGTGAGTCTACCCCATGATATTGTATATTCAGGTCTTTCAAGCGGTTGAATCTTAACCCCACATTATTATATATTTTTCAGCTCTCCAAGATGTTGAGTCTAACCCATGATATTTTATTTTCAGCTCTCCGGATGTTGAATCTAACCCCACAAATGCTGTTGGTACAGCTTACAAGCCTGCCTGAGGAACTATTACTAATCTACTGCCTTTCTCTGAACTCTGGTATCAAGTCTGCCAGTTGTTACTTGACGCTGGTGTTCCGCGCGGTCCAGGACATGGTGAAAAACAGGCCTGGTTTTAAAACTACACCACTTATGCAGTCCACGCATGTGTAAGTATGATTGTAACATTTCTGTTGTACGATTCATTGTTGTGATGACTTGTTTAAAATTCTTTTTGTACTTCACTTTGATTACACTACAGTGTTACACTTACAGATATAAAAAAATAATTCAAACTTTTATTATAATAAATATTAAATATTGTATATAATTGATTAAATATTAATATTATTTATTTAAGGCTTATGCACGTTTTACTTCCTTTTTTATTTTGCCATAACAGCGAGATAAATGGTAGAGATCACTTTTTTTCATTCCAAATTTTAAAATAGGATCGAGCCTCAACATCAAGGATTCCCTTACGAAAAATGTATTCTCCTTGGTGTTGATGCTCCATCCTTTCCTACTGTTATTCCCTATCGTCTATGGGGTGCTGTTGAAAATGCTTTTTGTATCCACTTCGATTCCTCCAACCAAATTTTGGACCAGCACCCTCAGGACGTTGGGGTACTTTCCCACCACCCTATATTTACTTTATTTTCTATTTTCAAAAATGACATACAGGATTGATTTATACCAACTTTACAAGATTGAGCACTTTTGGAAGAATAGATGACACTTTGCATTCATTTATTACTTATGGTCTCCTGATTAATTTCCCTGATATAGTACCATTTAAAAGGAGGTTCAATTAGCCTACCATCTTGGATTAAAGAATACATAGAAAATATAATCGAACTAATCTTAATAATCTGTTCTTTTTTTTCTCCCGACAGGTTACGTTAGGCGGACAGTAAATGCCATGACTCTTGTAGATGGAAGTTCATCCCTAATAGATTATACATATACGGAGATATTGAATTAACGGTGGATCTCTAATTGTACTCCGATGTAGCCTTAAGGTGTGTCAGGTAAAACAAACAAATATGATCCTGATGGATAAACAAATAAATAAACAGATGTTCTGTCTTTATCTGATTACAGAGTTACTCGTCCCTTTTGAGTAGGTATTCCTCATAGGTTCCTCATTATTCTGCGGGCGACGCTCACATCATTACGATCAATCACAACAATAGTCACAATCCACAAGGGTAGATAACTCTTGTAAAGTCCAAATTCAGAATATCATAGTGGAACCTTGATAATCTGATGAATATTTTGTATCCCCCAGCCCAAACTTGTGTTGATTTGTGTATTTTTCCGGACTGCTGGATACCATTTACTTGAGTTCACTGATCAAATTAATTTGGTCCCTGATTTATGCATCCCAGACTTTTGAGTGTTTTCGGAACTATAGATGTCTGGGATTATAGCCAGGTCCACTTGTATCTACCTGCGTTTGAAGTAACACAATAAACAAAACATCCACTGTCAGATTAAGGACTGTTCAATGTATTAAAAAAATTAACGAAGACATTACAATAAATCAAGTATTATTTCAAATGGAGATTTGATGACAGACAAGCAAAGTTTAAGTTTTGCAAGTTTTGTTTGAAAGTATATAAATATTATGACCTTAATTGCATACCACATAACCTTTGGGAAATAAGGTTTATTTAGTTGCTTGTTATTCGGATCATTTTCACGTACCCACTGCATATTATTGCCAAGAAATTTTTTGAAATAAAAATGAAAAACATTAACAAGGGAAGATTAACTCTATGCTACAGTATGTCCTCCAATCCTTGAAGTCATGCTGCGCGTTCCTTGATGCCTCGTACAGGGTTGTCGGGTCTACCTACAAAATCACAGACCACAAACCATTTTGGTACCCACTTCCAGTCAAACTGAAACGGAGCGACGTGACCTCAAAAATGCTTCTTATCGCGGGCCAGGAGAGCGCTGTAGTACAGATACTGTGGATTTTGTTGTCTGTCACTTCCAGAGGAACAGGTAGGTCTAATTAATCCACCCTGAAAATTCATAATGAACTGGACCAGTCTTTGAACTGAAGAGTTCAAATGTATCTTCGGGGTGGAATAATTAATACAATTGGTTTTGAGTTTTATTTATCTAATATTTCCATTTTCCAATTTCTCTTGCTAGAAAAACCATTACCGGACTAAGGAAAACTCGTTTTACACTTGTTAAACACAGTGGTTGCTGCGCAAGAATACACACCACCGGAACACTGACTCCGCAAGTAGTCTGTGAATTGCGCAATCCCAATTAGGACCTATTGTATCTGTATACATATCTTCAAATAAACTGCATGTATGAATGTAATGTAAATCTTAAATTACATAATCAGCAAATAAAAATATTTAACAAATATTGTAGAAATTGGAACGAAAAAAGATAAGTTTATGGTACAGGGATGTTGTGTACTCTCTGAATTTGACTGCCAAATGAAGCCAGCTGTCCGGATTCCGCTCAATTGACCGGCTGTTCGATCAGCGTATACATTTGAAAAAAATAGAGTTTTATGTTTATTTGAACATACTAATTTTTAATGAAATTTCTCGTCATAAGTAAATAAAGGAATGGATCTTGTTATTGTTTTGTGTTTTTACTGGTGTAATAAACTGCGGATTTTTGTACAGATATCCTCAACATGACACGCCTAACCGCATTTGTCATTTAAGATTTTGACAAAAAAATGCAGTTTACAACACCAGTAAACAACAAACCAAAAAATTTATTCCTTAATTAATAGTCAAAGTTATTTATGGATGCGCTAGGTTTTAGAAGTTGAAGGAAAGTTGCAGAACCAGAGAAACTAAAAAACACCTACCCTTGGCCATTACCTGGCAACTGCCCCCCGCGACATAGAATTCAAACTTGTTCTCTAGAGGTGAAGGGCTTGAGGTTATATGTCGCGGACATGAATCCGGAGCGTTGCTGATGAGGCGACATAGAAGCCAGCTTCCATTAGGGACGTGAAGAAGTGCCTCCGAGACCTCTACGACTGGCAGTAACGACGGCAGCTCTAAATAAACATACAATGTGTACAAATCCATCAGATAACTCCACTGTAAATTAGAAGTGTTGAAAATCAAATAATATAATATAATCTCTTTTCTTACCAGCTTGAGCAATACAAAGTACATCTGACAACTCCTCCAAATAGGCATGGCTTTCAAACAGCTCTGAATGTTTCTGGTAAAATTCAGCTCGGGTTTCCTTTATCTGGAAAATTAAAAGTTGAAAATTGATACAAATATGAAGAGAAAGAACAAATATAACAGTGCCATTTAATTTGTCTTGAAAAAGTATCATTTGAATCTTAAACAAAGTTGAAAACACAAGACAAATAATGATGATAATGGATCCAGACACAAAAAGAGAATTTTTTCTAAAATTTCCTAATATTTTTATATGATTAGCATTACTATTGTAAATGACTACATGTGGTTAATTTCTAGACTATAAAATATTTTAATTAACAAGGTTATGTAATGTTGACCCTTGAAAAATCAACACTAAAAATAATCATATATATTGTAACATCATTTTGTGATCAATAAAATGTTAATTTTAATTACTTTTTGTGACATGTTTTTCCTTTTTTTGTCTTCATATTTTGCCCAATATTTACAAGTTTTAAATTTGTATAGTACAAATATACATTTGTAAGGATCTGGTGATATTACTGTACTTCTTTAACTCATATCTACATACATGTATATATACGTACCTGAGACATCACAAAGAGTAGTTCACTTAGTAAAAGTCTGATCCTCCGCGCGGGGTCACTTCTCTCGAACTCTAAGGCCGGTCCATTCTGTAACTGTGAAATCAACACACTCTCTGTCTGGGTTCCTCCAAACTTTGATCTAAAACAAAACGTAAATTTACAATTACCTTTCTTCAAACTTTGATCTAAAACAAAATCTAAATTCTCAATTATCTTTCTTCAAACTTTGATCTAAAACAAAATCTAAATTCTCAATTATCTTTCTCCGAACTTTGATCTAAAACAAAATCTAAATTCTCAATTATCTTTCTCCCGTTTGATATGATTATTATCTTATAAATGTACCTGACTAGTGCCAACTGTATAACTACTTCCAAATCTAACTTTTTTTTTCTTTTTTAATGTAATTAACTTGTTACTTTCTACTAGGTTTTCAGAATATTTATGTACAGGAGTTATTATTTATTATATCATATATTTGTATTTTATTAATGTCAGATAGCTATAGCTTTAAGTTAAATTGTCACAATATTCATCAGGGTTTAATTAATTTTAAATTCTAACTTTAAAAACTCAATAATTAAAAAAAAAAATTATATTCTGGCAGTGATTTAAATTTTTTCCATCATGTAATCACAATAATCTTGAAATTGAATTTGTTGACTATAGATGTTCCTTTTAATTAATTACATGTATATAGTTTTGTAATTTTTCAGTCAAATAAAAGATATCAAAATTACTTTTTAATTATGGACCAGAAATAAAAGTTAAACTCATTAATTTGTTAAACTTGGTGACTGATATATACATGTATATGCTTGCATTTAAAGTAAAACACATCTTTGGAGTTCTATATCGGGTTTGCCCTGTGTTGTTTCTTTCTGTTTTTTATTTTTATAAACTAGGAAAGGTACCATAATTTGCTTTAAACTTAAAATTAAACATTAGATAATGCTGTAGTAAAAATTATTTAGGGATTATCAAAACCTCTCACCAAATTATTAAATCTATACTGGTTAAAGCCTAAACCAACATGTACATCACCTCAGAAACACAGAGATTGGAAACTCCTTCTTTATTTATGTTGACAGTCTAACAGAGGGACCTCTGGTTTATAGGCATTTTCCCTTGGCTAGCTACTTTTAAGTGTATTCTATTAAACACGATATATTTGCATAAACACAAAGTTTTAACATTATATCATGGTTTGATGTTTTCCTAATTGATGTTATTTGATATGATTTTTGAAAGCATGAAAATAAGCAATTTTACCTATTTTTTTTCTCGAAAATCAGACATTCAAAACCGGAAGTGCATTTCGTTTTATTAATACATAAGTTAAAATATTATTTTTTCTTTCCAAAATTGTACTCAAATGATTTCAAAATTTGTGAACCTTTATAACATATCAAAGTTATTCTGCTGTATATTTAGCTATTTAAGAATTTACCTAAAACCCCCGGAGCACATGTACATACAGAGGTACATCTAGATCTGCTGAGCGTAAAAATAGTGGAGTTGCTAATCTCTCTAATATATGTTTTTGATTACGTGTAGAAATCTAATAAGAAAACAAAGTGACCATCGCAGAATGTGTACACAGGCACTAAACGTGTGTGCATACAGAATTGAAAACAAATCAAATTTAGGGCGAAACAACTCGGGCGATTTGACCAGTCACCGATTGGAGTTTTACGTTTCTACTAATGACAAGCAACCGCGCGCGGGTCAGGTCCATCACATGCACTTTCGTCTGCATGTCAGTTTCTAGTTTCCGTTTAAGTCCGTAACGTTATGTTCCCCTTCATCACTTTGAAGAATTCCCGTATATAAACAATACCTTAATTGTTGTTCTTTAATTACATCCTGTTCCAGAGCATTAAAATCGATGGAGAGGAGAGCTACGATGCTGTTTACAACTTCTATTCCATTCAGGATTTTTAGCACTTCTTTTCGAGATTTTGTCCAAGAAGAACTTTCATCGAGGGGTTTGCAAAGTGCCATGCGAACAAGGCACGGTAAAACCGGTCGAAGCTCAAGTTCATTGCAGCGACTTAAAACATTTATGTTCACATCCTGCATCGCCTGAAATACTTCAGGCTTTACAGGTGTCCGAGACGACTGCATGGTGCACCAATTAGCGATGTAAACAAGGAAAATGTTAGAAAATCACATTGTCAAAAAAAGTCAGATGGGAGCCGCCATTGTATAAATATTGTCTAAGTCGCACAGGTGTTTGAATCGAAGCTTCAAAAATGAACAGTCATGCGTCTCATTGACCATGATTATTTGATAACAATGGCGGCTAGTAGACAAAGTTCTCTTGCTGGACCAGGTAGGTTGTATTTAATTGGAGGCTATTTAGAAACCTAAAACAACATGTATGTATTCTAAGTTTATTTTTCAATGTTTAGATGCCAGAACAGAACATTTAAATGAGAACTGACTGATTTTACATGGTTCATGGATATTGTTTTCAGATGTTGATGAGCAGAAAACCAGATTTCAAGCTGAATTGGAGTTTGTGCAATGTTTGGCAAATCCCAATTACCTGAACTGTGAGCGTTTTTCTTTATATCTTAAAATCAACAGATGCATGCCACTTTGCATTTTAATTGAAATACAGACTCAATCAACTACCTTAAACTTGAGCAGATCGAAATACATTTATATGTACACACTTGTACATGAATGTCATGTAGTAATAGTATAATATATATAATAATCACTTTAATCATAGAGAGATTGGATAGTATAATATATATATATATATATATACGGTACATGCATGCATACATTTTCTCTTTTTCTAAATAAATTTCAGAAACAGACATTTCAGTGACAGTTATATATATTGATAATTAAATGATGAGTACTCGTTATTATATGCATTAATTGTAATTATCCTTATAGAAAAATAAAATAATAGTGTTTTCTTTCATTTTCAGTTTTAGCACAGAGAGGATTTTTTAAGCAGGAAGAATTTATCAACTATCTGAAATATCTACAGTACTGGAAAGAACCAAAATATGCCAAATTCCTGAAGTAATCTTCATTTGAATAATTAATCTACCCCTGAATAATGTTTAAATCTGATGTATTCCTTTGAATTGAACTTTTGAATTAATATAATGACACATATATATAACATTTGTAGTATTTTCAATTCTTCACCAATGTTCCTATAAGATGTTTGTAATATGATCATGAGTACCAGTATAACAATCAAAGTACATACTCTATGCTTTAATTATAATGAAGTAATTCATTTATTTTGTTGTCCCAGAGGTTCATTATAATTGTTTTACTGTACATGTCATTTGTTTTTTGTGTTTGACCTTGTATGTGTATGCTAATAACAAATTAATTCCTTTGGTCCCTATAGGTTTGGTACTATACATATCATTTGATTCATTTATCATCTGTTTTGGATATTGTAGATACCCTCAGTGCCTGCATTTCCTTGAGTTGCTGCAGTATGAATACTTCAGAAAGGAGCTTGTAAATTCTCAATGTGCTAAATTTATTGATGATCAACAATTGTTACACTGGCAGCATTACCAGAGGAAACGTATGAGTCTGTTACAGGCAGAGCTAGAACAACAGCAAGCACAGCAACAGGCAGCACAGTCAACACCAACCACGGCACAACACAAGGACAAGTCTAGCTAGGATATACAATGTAACACAGTCAACACCAACCACAGCACAGCACAAAGACAAGTCTAGCTAGGATATACAATGTAACACAGTCAACACCAACCACGACACAGCACAAAGACAAGTCTAGTTAGGATATACAATGTAACACAGTCAACACCAACCACGGCACAACACAAAGACAAGTCTAGCTAGGATATACAATGTAACACAGTCAACACCAACCACGGCACAGCATAAAGACAAGTCTAGCTAGGATATACAATGTAACACAGTGAACACCAACCACGGCACAGCACAAAGACAAGTCTAGCTAGGATATACAATGTAACACAGTCGACCCCCACTACAGCACAACACAAGGACAAGTCTAGCTAGGATATACAATGTAACACAGTCAACACCAACCATGGCACAGCACAAAGACAAGTCTAGCTAGGATATACAATGTAACACAGTCGACCCCAATCACGGCACAGCACAAAGACAAGTCTAGTTAGGGTTTACAATGTAACACAGTTGATTCCGACCAAGGCACAAAGACAAGTCTAGCTAGGTTTTACAATGTAACACATTCAAACCCGACCACAACACAAAGACAAGTCTAGCTAGGTTTAACAATGTAACACAGTTGACACAGACCACATTACAGTGCAAGTACTAGCAAGAGATTACCATGCAACATAGAAAAGAAAACTGTGAATTTTAGACTAACTGATCATTTTGAATTATGATTCAAAGGTTCCCAATGTACATTTGTACACAATTATATGATTTGTTATCAATCTGTTTTTGAAATGAAAAGTGCTGAGAAATCTTTTGATATTAGTATTACTACTTACAGTCTTGCATTTGAAATGTAGTTTTGTTTCTTAAGAATGCTTTCAAATCTTGAAAAATATTGTACATGAGTTAAAGCGATATGGTGGTATGAATGGCGAATAGGAATGTATGACATGAATGAATTTGAAATGAATGGACAATTGAAGGAATAATTGAATGTATGAATGAAGAGGGAAAAAGAGGAACAAGTGAACAAAGATGGAATGAATGAATTTAAAAGTAGGCAAGTGGAGAAATGGATGATTATTGAATGGTATAAACATGTAAGATGTGAGACAGTCTAATTAATGGTTGAATGTTTTGAAATAAAAATGATAAAAATTAACATTCGTATTCTTATATGATTGTAATAGATACCCTGAGAATATTGACAGCAGAGAACTAGGTACCCTAAAATATTGACAGTGGAGTAACTAGGCACCTTAAAATATTGACAGTGGAGTACTAGGTACCTTAAAATATTGACAATGGTGTAATAGGTACATTAACATATTCACAGTGGAGTACTAGGTACCCTAGACTATTGACAGTGGAATACTAGGTACCCTAAAATATTGACAGTGGAGTACTAGGTACCCGTAAATATTAACAGTGGAATACTAGGTACCCTAAAATATTGACAGTGGAGTACTAGGTACCCTAAAATATTGACAGTGGAGTACTAGGTACCCTAAAATATTGACAGTGGAATACTAGGTACCCTAAAATATTGACAGTGGAGTACTAGGTACCCTAAAATATTAACAGTGGAATACTAGGTACCCTAAAATATTGACAGTGGAGTACTAGGTACTTTAACATATTGACAGTGGAGTACTAGGTACCCTAAAATATTGACAGTGGAGTACTAGGTACCCTAAAATATTGACAGTGGAGTACTAATTACCCTAAAATATTGACAGTGGAGTACTAGGTACCCTAAAATATTGACAGTGGAGTACTAGGTACCCTAAATATTAACAGTGGAATACTGGGTACCCTAAAATATTGACAGTGGAGTACTACAGTGTAGGTACCCTAAATATTGACAGTGGAGTACTAGGTACCCTAAATATTGATAGTGGAGTACTAGGTACCCAGAAATATTCACAGTGGGGTACTAGGTACCCTTAAATATTGACAGCGGAGTATGAGGTAGTCTAGACTATTGACAGTGGAGTTCTAAGTACCCTAACATATTGACATTGAAGTGCTATGTACATTAAATATTCACAATGGGGCACTAGGTACACTAAATATTGAGAGTGGAGTGTGAGGCACCCTAGACTATTGACAGTGGAGTACAAAATACCATAAAATATTGACAGTGGAGTACTAGGTACCCTAAAATATTGACAGTGGAGTACTAGGTACCCTAAAATATTGACAGTGGTGTACTAGGTACCCTAAAATATTGACAGTGGAGTACTAGGTACCCTAGACTATTGACAGTAGAGTACTAGGTACCCTAAAATATTGACAGTGGAGTACTAGGTACCCTAAAATATTGACAGTGGAGTACCAGGTACCCTAAAATATTGACAGTGGAGTACTAGGTACCCTAAAATATTGACAGTAGAGTACGAGGTACCCTAACATATTGAAAGTGGAGTACTAGGTACCCTCAAATATTGACAGTGGAGGACTAGGTACCCTCAAATATTGACAGTGGAGGACTAGGTACCCTCAAATATTGACAGTTGAGTACTAGGTACCCTCAAATATTGACAGTGGAGGACTAGGTACCCTCAAATATTGACAGTGGAGTACTAGGTACCCTATAATATTGACAGTGGAGGACTAGGTACCCTCAAATATTGACAGTGGAGGACTAGGTACCCTCAAATATTGACAGTGGAGGACTAGGTACCCTAAAATATAGACAGTAGAATATGAGGTACCCTAGACTATTGACAGTGGAGTACAAAATACCCTAAAATATTGACAGTGGAGTACAAGGTACACTATAATATTGACAGTGGAGTACTAGGTACCCTAAAATATTGACAGTAGAATATGAGGTACCCTAGACTATCGACAGTGGAGTACTAGGTACCCTCAAATATTGACAGTGGATTACTAGGCACCCTTTAATATTGACGGTGTAGTACTAGGTTAATTAAAATATTGACAGTGGAGTACTGGGCCGTTTTCAATTATATAGTTTGACTGGTATGTCCAAGTTGTTCGTTTATGGATTAAAGTAAGGCCTGGTGGTTCAACCATCGTCACCATCAGGCAGGTCCATCCATCTTCGAGGGATTCAACCCTTTTCCTGGAATTCTCGTCGAATTGGTGGTCAATAGGGGTGATCAGTCTCCACTCTGATGGTTGGCTTCCAGCTACTCTCGCCTGTGTGTATCCACAGCCAGTGAGACGCTCTCTCTGCCGCCTTCCCCAACTCTTCCTCTAAGCTTCCTCGACTTCCCCGTGATGCCGAGGGCACCTCACATCCTCAAGCATGGCTGGCTAGAGAATCTTCAACAGCCTACCTCCACTGGGAAGTTCCATGCCTGCCAGCCCTTTCTTCTGCATTTATCTGCCAACTCAGTATACTTTGTCTTTTTACGCTCGTGTGCTATTTCACATCTTGTCTTCCATGGTACAGTCAGTTCAACCATTACCAATTTCTTCTTGTTAGAAGATACCAGCACTATGTCTGGTCTCAGTGTTGTCTCCACCACCTCTGGGAAGGCCTGCCCAGGTCCACACGCATCTACCAGTCTCCTGCACATCCCAGGATGCCTAGGTTGGTCTTGCTAGGTGATTTCGTTGATGTTTGTCCCTCTTTGAAACTGGATAAATGTTGGTCCTTTCTGTATTCCCTTTGCCTTCTTTCTCACTCTTTCCAAGGTGTCTGCAAGCTGTCTGAACATCTGGTCATGCTTCCATGTATATCGACCTTGAGCCAGTGCCACTTCACACAGAAAGAGGATGTGCTCTATGCTTCCAGCCCTGTAACACTGCTGGCATGTTGGATCCTCCACCAGTCCCCATCTGTGAAGATTGGTTGGTGTTGGAAGTACATCGTATACTTCTCTCAAGATGAGATGGAGCTGCCATGGCGTGTATTTCCAGATCTCTGCCAAGGACAATTTCCTCTCGTATGTTTCCTACCGAGTCCATGCTCCCTGACTCCCCATTTCCCAACCCCTGTCTTCCTATGTAGACTGTCCCAACAATGTACTTGTGGCGAAGTCTGATGTCTGCCCCAGATACAGTCTTGCTGGCTAACCATCTCCTTCCTGTTCTCACCTCTACTCATGCTTGCCTTAATTTCTCATCCCTGGAGTCTTTGAGTGTCATGTCAATCTTGCTTTCCCGGTCTTGAACTCCTCCACTAATGATGTTAATTGAAGCTGTAGTTTTGATGTCCGAGTGTATAATCCTATTGATGAGAAGCACTTTGGAACCCCTCACCATCTCAGGAGATGTTTACCTATTCTCCTCTCAAATCCCTCGACTGTAGATACGGAGATCACTTATAACATCAATGGTCAGGATAGCCGTAGCAGTAGTCCTTGTTGAAATTTCCTGGTAGGTCTGTCTTGTCGATATTCCTCTGTCCTTCACAAACTTGCTGCTATATCTTGCTGTTGTTATTACAAGTCTTTCAGACTGTCGTCGTACCATTTCCTAAGACACTTAATAGGATTGCCCACTATAGATAGAATTCCCTCTCCCTGAACAAAAAGACGATATTGTCTCGTCACTCGGCCTTCCGTCAGGATCAGAAATCTGGATTTCAATCGCTTAAATTTCATCCTGGCCAAAGATACTGTATCCTCCAATGCTATCAAGATCCACCTTACTTAGACATGTGTTGTTGCGGTGTTTGTCAGATCTTCCATGAATGCCCGGATCGGTGGTTGTCTGATGTTGGTTTAAGACAGTGGGCCTATCGTTTCTCTTTTCCCTCCTTCGATAATCATTTTTATAGCCATTATGAACAACACTACATAAATTGTGCAGCCTGTTACTATTCCCTTCTCAAATTTCTGCCATGATGTTACATAATCCTTGACCGAAACCGAAAATCGCAGATGAGTTCCTCGGAAATAGCTTTGGATTATTTCCTTCACCTTTTCAGGGATGTGGTACTGTTCCAGAGCCCCATCTATCATATCAATGTGTGTGGGACGATGCCATACGCATTCGCCAGAACAAGCCATACTATTGTCAGGTCCCCACGGTTCACATTCGCTTCCCCAATCAGTTGACTTAACACATTTGTCTGTTCCACACATCCAGAAAAACCGAGTACCCAACCTTTCTGTGCTGATGTATCCACATATTCGTTAGAAGTCATGAATTTTGTCATTCGCCTGTCCAATATAGAGTAGACCTTTCTATCTACATTCTGCAGGGAGGTTTTCTGAACTGCCAAAACCCTTTGGAATTTTCCTCCTTTGTGACAAATCAGCCCTCGGCAGCTTGCCAGCATGATTGGATCCTACCTTTCCTCCAAACCATTTTCATCAATTTTCAAAGTCTGTGTAGGAGCTTGGGACACTTCTTATACATCTTGTATGGAATGCCATTTGGTCCTGGTGCTAATGCTGCCCTTGCCTTCTTCACAACTTCTGAAACTTCCTTCATTGTTGGTTTCCTTATATCCATTGGTCTATCTGGACGGTTTACCGTCTCTTTTCTCTCATTTGGCCCCAAATGTTCCCCTTCTCTCATCTCCATGCGTTACTTTCAGATTTTCTTCTACTTCTTCCTTCTGGCACTGCAGTCTTCCTGATCCTTACCCTTCTAACACGGCTGCCGTGGACTTGTATGAGTTAGCTATGAATGCTGCTCTTTTCTTGGTCTTATCGCTTCTTGCCTTTCGGATTCGTTCAACTTTCCTCAGCTCCTTTAGTCGATCTATTAAATGGTCCTTGAGTCAACTGAGTTCCTCTCTATCTTCCTTAGAAGATCGATATCGATTTTCTGGATCTTCTTGCTAAAGTTCTTAGCTCTCCCCGAATCTCTTGTATTTATTTCCCTCTTCTGTTGGGTATAACTACTGAATCTTTCGCAGGCGCTCTCTTGGTGGCACTTACTCTGAATCTTTGTATTCCGATGGTATACACTAGCTCTTGCAATTGTCTCCAACTTCCTCTCCAAACTACCAGTCAGTGATGTTTCCAGTATATGTTCTAGATCCTCATCTGGTGAGCTCAATTTCTTGCTGTCCATGCCTGGCCATTTCACCTTGTTCAGTCTTTCTTGAAGAAGATCTTGCTGTATGACGTTGCTTCGTCCACCGCTAGATACGTTGTTATCAAGTCGCTCCCCAGGCGCTGTGAGGTCCTCAGTGCTATGGTGTGCCTCCTGACCAAGATCCTCATCAGCTTCAGCTGTGTGCTGCCTCTGAGTCTTTACCTTTTTACACTCCTCCTGTGCTTGGTTCGCAGTCCTTTTATATATTTGCACGTCTTACCACAATGGCATTTCACTTCCCATCCTTTCTCTAGCTCCTGTCAATGTCGTTTGGACAAGCCTGGTCGTTTCCGTTGTATCAGTTCTGTTGGGTCTTTCATCCTCATCCTCCCTCCCACTCGAAGACCACGAGGATGTTTCTCTGTATTCATTGTTGTAGCTTGCTTGAGGTGTCATTAAATGCTTCAAACTTCTACAAAAGGTACAAAAATACAATAACCATGGACTTCATAGTATCCATTTTCTTGAGGGGTAGACGACATATTGAATATCACAGGATCCTGACACGAATTTCTAGCCAACAGTGATATACATATGTAATTGTATTGGCCGTTTCTTGGGAATTCGTGCGAAATCCCTGTGGACAATATTATTCTTTTATTCTTTATTAAACGGCCGGCAATGTCTCTAAATAAAAATTACATTCGTAAAATGTATTTACTATTTTTCCAGGATACCTTTGACTAGTTTTCATCGAAAAGTAAACTATATTCGAACAGTCATCATTGGAATATTATCGATTTTTTTCCAATTTTCACGGAAGTATTTACAATATCGTGACTTCATTGATTTTTTTCGACATGATATGATAAGTACCATGAACTTTTAACACGGAACAAATCGATCATGATTCATGAAACTTCCGTGTGAATAGTTAGGGTTAGAATGTGATGGTTTTAACTTATATTTGGTGTTTATGTTTTTCCTGCTATAATACATTACTTAGGCCCATTCCAAAGTTAATGAATCTCACTAAACGAAATGATTGCCAGACAATATATTTTGCATAACATAAAACATGGAGCGGTGTTTTTTGTTTGTTTGTTTGTTTGTTTGTTTGCTTGTTTGTATGTTGTTCGGTTTTTTTTTATTATTTTTTTTGTAGTTTATTGTGCCGTTTATTTGACATTATAAATCTTTTGATGACGAGTCTATGTTTCGGACTATAAATGACATTGTACACGTTCTTGGCTTTATTAGATCCGTTATTGTTTCACTTATGTACACGTTTGTGTTTCGCTATCTTTTCCTTTTAAATCATCCTCGATACTTCAGGGGTTCCGATCACTTACGATCTCTACACCCCTGGACTATCTCGTAGAATAACTGGAGGCAACAGAATAGAACAGGTAATTTAGTCCTTTGATGTACATCAAAAGAGCCGTATAACGGTACACTGTGGTTGATTGTGTGGCTTTGAAGTTGGGCGTCCCTCTCTCTGAAGTCTTCAAAGAAAATTCCACTGTCCATCAAATTATGTCATAATTTATAAGAAAATCTAGAAAAAAAAATGTTCAAACGTCTATGGCACAAGAGACTGAATATTAAGATAACAAATTATGGTAAATGTGAAAACTTCAAAAGTGGTTAAAATTATGTTCGAAATTGCCGACAGGCTTTGTATAAAATAGATATTCCGTTAAAAGTGCAAATGATGATGTTCCACAAGGATCAGTTTTAAGTCCACTATTTTTATTACATGTATGTAAATAAATAACATATCTGATATGACAATCTTAAAAGTCTTTCAAAACTATTTGGAGAGGATACTTCATAAGTTCGATTTTACTCATAAGTTGACGCGTTTGTCTCATTTTCAACGCGATAACTTCCCCATTTCGCTCATAACATGACACAGCTAATTAATTGAGACACGATACTGCTAATACCAGCTTCAATATTCCAGAGGTTTCTATAACACAGCAGCAAAACGGAAGGCATTTCAGGAGAAAAATATTTTGATGCTCATCAAAGGGCTAAACTATCTGTGTCTTTTGTTGTCTTCAGTTTTGCTTTGTATAATCCAGCGCACAAGGACATGTGATCCAATGCATCCTTAATACCCAAGGAGTTACTATCACTGTCGTTATGTCCACAGAACGACATATCGACTGTGATAATAACCTTTGGTGTATCGAGGATGCATTGCTACTTAATTCAAGCACCGTTTGTCATTTTACGCGTAGTTTTAATATGAACGCGTCAGGTTCTCGATTTATTCTTTATCTCTAGACTATATAAAGTTTCTGAAATGTTCGACGCGTTACAGCTTCAAAATTGTATTTCACGTTAATGGAAGGAAAAAATAACCCTACTACAAAATCAAGCGCAAAATATCGGTTGTCATACATATGCATAAGGGCCTGAAACATATAACCCATTGTTTGTAAAATTGGGTATATATAATAATACAACTACAGTCCGTACACACCGGAATTACAGCTGTTCACATATAAATACGAGTTGTCTGCCAACATTCCTTCCTCATCACAATTTCCGGACAGCTTCGAATTAACTGGGGCGAAATTGTCGCCCCAAGTGAAACAAACCATTTGACCCAATATATATATGTGGTACGTCGCCACATGATTGTTCGCATGTTTCCTGCACAAAACACGCTGCCTTTAAAAGGGGGGTTTGTCTTTGCACATGCGCGTTGACATTTTGATTACAACTTCAATTATCCATCATTACTCTACTAAAGCATAGCTGTATTAATGTCGACAAACATGTTATAAATACATTTACTATTGAACTCCTAGTATGTCGACCACGTGTATTATTTCTTAACAGATTTCAATAGAATGATAAATTCCTGTATTTCTTCAGAAATTTATCTGAAAGTGTGAGTAATATACATTCATAATCAACTTGTATGTTGACTGATCATTCTTCGCGGAATACACCGACTTGTCGAACGGAAGTAAATATCATTCACATCGACGTTTAAAGTTGGTTGTAACTAGCTACAATTACAGTTTATGACAGGGATGGTACGTTACTGTCCTCCCAAACTTCATGTAGCACGTCAAAACAAACATCTCTGACATGGCGGCGACGCAATTGGTGATGGTATTGTTTCTAGTCCTAATATTCAGCACCGTGGAAGGTAAGTTATGACATTAGATGTGCATGCATCAAAATATGTATTATTTCGTCAAATTTCAACTTGGTAATATTGCTCGTCAGGGATGGAATCTGGTGTCGATTCCTCGAAAGAAACTTATTCAAGACGAAAAGGACATGGAGTCATAACTTTGTACACGAGTTTCAAAATATTAAAGAGAAAAGCATAAATTTTGAGTTAAGTTTGCAATATCGGAGCCTGGTCAGCATCTTGATGAAGATTGCTTCGCTATTTAGGTCACTTATACTCAGACCCCCTGGACGATTTTATAGAGAGGTTTTATATATAATGTTGTTGAGTATAATGGTTTGATTTTGTTTACCGTTTATTTACGATTATGTTTCACAAAGGGTTGATTATTCAGGTCACAGGGACTTAGCACGGATTTGCAACCAACAGTTAAATAAATATATCGTATCGATATTTATTGACGGTTGATTGGAAATTCGTTCCAAGTCCCTGTGATTCAGGTAATAAATTGAGTTGTTAGGTTTTGGTGTGTGGTATAGGAAAGCTGATCTTGAAGTACATGTAGAAAAATCACCGACCAGTGACCAACACAGGTTAAAGACGCGATATTCATATTTTATTTTCATTTTTTCATTACAAAATATTTTATTGACACCAACAAAAAATATTCCATTTATTCATACAAGAAGGTATATACCATAGTAACAATATTGGATTGGACAACAGGCTAAGTCTATACTAGTCATTTTCATACCAGATTTAATCAAATTTTAAAATCATGCATTAACACTTTGGCATATACTTATCTCTGCATATTTTTAAACGAATGCAGGGCATATACACACTATATGAAGAATAAGTTGTAAACGTAAGATTGAGTCTAAAGGTCAATATATTCGTATTTTACGATGAGCTAAACACTCACAAAGATCAAAAGGACATCTAATACATTTGACATTACAATATTACACTGAAGTATGTTCTAGGGCGAGACTCTCACAGTATTCAGTACACTCTCCGGCAGCCTATATTATTAAAACCGTGTTTATCATCGCTACACTTTTAAAACTAAAATTTTATTTGTTTTGTCCCTGCTAATTATACATGTCTGATAATCTTTGACATTTAGTTACAACAAATAAAGAAGGGTTTTAGATGACTACTAAGTTAATGTTCACCATTTTCTTTGAAATATCTCAGTTTGGTCCAAGCTGTAAACTGGATATTTATCTTTTTAACAATTTCTGATTATAAGAGGTGTTATTGCAGAAAATATCGTGCAGCTATTAGCACTCCTCTCTGCCCTGTTGGTGAATAATATAAGATTAAGAATCTTATATGAATGTTTTCACCCCTTTCTCTTGATTTGGTTGAATATTTGCCATGTATAATTATTACATCTTTTTAGAAAATTCGAAATAGCTTCATTCATAATAAAATCGCACATACACAGAAACAATAGCTGTAGCAGTGAGTCTAGAGGTAATGAAAAATCTGGCACATCAACCTAATAGGGGGATAGGGAGATTGACCTTTCTGTACTCATTATTCCGGGAGTGGTTTCAAACTAAAGGGAGGGTGGGGGTGATCTATTATTTTACTGAGAAATTATCACGGTCTTGTGATCTTATCCTATGCAGTAAACATAGGCGTTTGGCTCTATAGACATTTTTACTCTATGTACATGTGCAATACAGTATTATATATATATACAGATGTATATAGAAAAAGTCTAGAGTCTAACGCCTGTGCAGTACTCTTCAACCACAAATACTGTGTTCCACGACTTGATGTGTACGTTTCATTTCTGTTTTTCTGGATTGTATCAATTAATCAAGTACATGTAAATGTATAATCTTGAAATTGTGCATTAATTAAGAAAACTGAGCGCAAATAACTAATAAAGATATGTGAATAGATGTCACGCTTTTTCATAACATAATCCAAAACGCAAATGTTATACGTTATAATCGGTTGTTGTTGCGGGTAAAAAATACGATTTTAATATAAAAGAAGAAATTAATTTTCAATGAATATTTTGTTTTTGCAATCAGACTATAACAATCCACATGTATATTAGTAAGTATAGTAACGTTTTTGTAATCCATTTCATATTTTCGCGACTAAGCTAATGTGTCGCAAAATCGCGAAAACATTTTCTCCGCAAAAATATCTATATTTTCATAGATATCTGTTACATGTATATCAGCAAAATGCATATATATTTAGATAAAATCGCAGAATAAGGTCAAATACATGTACATGTATATTGTAAATATAAATCTAATTTACTGATTCATTCAAGAAAATCTACCGGAGCTACAACTGTATATATGTATCCGTCAGTTTTATGACATGATTTCCGACAGAAGGATGTATTCATGTATAAACGCACATTCTTCCAACTTTATTGAATGGTATAACGGAATGAATAACGGAAAGCAATGTAGATGAAATGTAAATAAAATCATTAAACTTATTGACATCAATTACATAAAAGAAGACAGCTATTTAAATATATATATATACATATATATATGTTGTTTAAAAACATGATATAGATTATTGTATTGTTATCATCGTATATATACATATGCATACACTTTACAATGTCTCCGTTGATTACGCTTATCACACACCTGCAGGCGTCACACATACATAATGACGTTCATGATTCAATGAATGGCGATGTCACCAAAAATTAAATGATAATCGGATTAACCCAAATAAAGATGTCAGATATTCTTTACATGATCACCATAATTAATTGTAACTATTGTATCAATGGTTTACAAGTTTACACCACCTTCTGATTTGTATGAGGATATAACAGAATTAATTTATCAAAACAATTTCTGAAAACGTCAAAGACTGATCCATATTCTTGTAATTGCATAGTGCATCTAGTGCATCAGTACTCACGCAATAGTATATAACACAGGCGTTTGGCTCTTTAGACATTTCTCTCTTCCTATATATACTTACATGTATATATATATAATACTGACACTTTATTATATATATATAGAGAGAGAAAAATGTCTATAGAGCCGAACGCCTGTGTGGTTATAATTTCGATGCTGAAATAAACTTATTTAATTCATTTATCTGTACTTGATTTGAATCGAAAACGGTCAATGACAGTGATAGTAACCCACCCATGAAATGTCGATACTTTCCTTTAATTTACATGTACGATGTATCTACACAAAAAAAATCAAAATCAAAAATGCCTCACAGCAAAGCTAACCCCAGCATAGAGTTCATCAACACCGATAACAGTAGTGTCAAGGTCAAATAGTTCGGAAAATCAGGGGTAAAGTCAAAGGTCATTTAGTAATTTGGTGGATGTCATAAAGGTCATATTTGGGTCAAATAACAGGACAAATTGTTAATAAATCTTTATTATATCACAGGTCAAGAAATTGGAAATGGAAATAATTCAGAGCTCACCCATCACGTGACGTCACAGAACTTTCCCGAGCATTACCCGGCAAACACAAACCAACAATGGAACTTCAGTATGGACCACGGACAATGGACGGTCATTTTCCGGATAGTGGACATCGAACAGTCTCGTGGATGTAAGAAAGACCACCTGTACATCTACGACGGAGTAGATTCAAAATAGTAAGTCGCTTAAAAAACGTCACTCTATCTAGTTACTGCAAACGGGACTGATTTCGGGAGTTTTCATCTTCCTAAAAATGGTAGCCGGTTCGGGCCATCCCAAAATATCGCATTGTCGACAGAACGCAATAGCGACAATTAAATACAGCGACAACGAGAGATCGAGATTACGACAACACATTGTCGCTCTGTCTGCCTCTGTCGCATTGTCGCTAAGTCGTCGTAACATTGTCGTAATCTCGTTCTGTCGACCTGAGATCGGCAAAGCAAGATTGCGAGATGGCCTTATTCGCTAATAAAATTCCTTTCGAAACTTAAATAATTTCCAACAGCAAATATTAATAAAGAATGGCTATAATTTATATGTTTCCATTCCCAAGTATTAAAGGAATGTTACCATACTACGTTTTGAGTAAGAAAGTAAGTTTTTGACTACAAGGTAGAAACGCTCAAATATCAGTGCACAAGTACATAATAAAGGCTTGAACCCGACAATAGTTTTGGTTTATCGATGTATAGTTTCATTACAAGTCCATTCTGTACTTGTAATGTCAATCTCGCTATAAACAAACTTAAATTATCATTAAATGGAACAATGATTTATTCAAATATATTTTCGATTTCCTGGAATGAACATTCAATCGATATGTGATGAAAGTGATCTCAACTTCCCTGTTTTGAGTTATTAATTCCTCTTTTACTCATCCGAAAGTTTTATTCATCAGATCTACCAGACTACTACGCAGTTTAATTGTGGAAGTATAACATGCAACTATATATAGTTTAAATGCGGCGTACTCAAGTTCTGGATAATTGATTGGTACTCAGATATCACTGGTGTTGTATTCAGATTTTTTTCTTGTGAAACTGTAACTATTAACGAAAAAAAGCAAAGGACCTCTTTCACGAACAATGGAATTTTGCCCACGAACCAATTTTATTGAAATTAAATGTAATATGTAGCAATATAAATGCAAACCCTTGAAATACGTTAAAAAATTCAAAAGGTCCCAGGGGCCTGTGCTATGGCCAAATTAATGTTGCCCAGTAGAGGTGAATGACAGGGTTCCCTTTTTGATCCAAAATGGTATAAAAATAATGTTTTATGTCATAAAACTGTATTTTTTTCTGAAGAGTATAAATACTTACATATTGTGATCACAAATATGTAGGCAAAATGGGACAAATAAAATTTTGGCTAAATTTTAAAGATGTGGTATTTTTATAAAGGGTCATACTATGTGACAAACTGTATACATTGTACATACTTCATTAATTATGATCGGTCAAAGTTACTTCCCTTTGTTTCACACCGTCAGCTGACTTTAAATTAAAGGGGGTTAACTCTGACAGACCAGAATTAGGGAAAAGAAGGGAAGTAACCCTTATAGAAAAAAAAAAAACACAACAGACTGGCAAACTTGAAATGTCTGGGAAATTATTGTAATGACGGTAAAATTCAAAAGAAAAAGGAATTTACAGGGAATATCAAGACTTAAACAAAATAGATAATTATTCAATATTTCTTTTGTGAACTTCATTGCCTAAATGTTGTGTTCTTCAGGGTGGCGTCCTATGATCATCGTTTTTCTTGTGATTTACTAGAACGAATAATACGTCAGAAATCTTCCATCCGTCGTTCAAAGCCACATCATCGTAGCTAGTAATCATTTAATACTTTTGACCTTTGTCAAATAAACTACTCATAGAAATTAAGAACCTTTGATTCGGTAGATTCGGCTCCGGTAGTATTTAAAATAATGACCTCGGCCCATGTCCTCGGTTATTATTCAATTTTACCAGGGTGATATTACATCATATGAACCTTAACACAATTTAATGTACTATTGGGTAAGAGTTGAACTTTAACAATTAAATATGCTCCATCGCCGACAGAGCATAAACGATACTCATTATTTGAATAACAATTATTTAATCGTGTATATATATATGTCTAATTAACACAATATATATATATATAAAACATTTTGCTTTTGGTGCATGCTCAATCAGTTTTTCATTCCATTTAAGACATAGTGCCACGGAATTTTTTTCGGTGCACAATTATTTAAAGATGCTCCATCGCCGACAGAGCATAAATGATACTCATTACTTGAACAATAATAGGTGTTTGATCGTGTATATGTATGTCTAATTAACACAAAAATAATATAAAATAATTCATTTTGCCTTTGGTGCATGCGCAATCAGTACTTCATTCCATATAGGATATAGTATCAGGGAATTTTTTCGGAATGAAATTAATTAGTTTTCATGTTTTAAACTTTAGTAAAATTAGAAGCTCAAAATTTTTAATGGTGGTTAAAACACAATTCAATACCACAGCACTCACAACACATTGTTTACAGGGAAGGTTGACCTTTTATTACCCTGGCTGTTAACAGGAAGTTATAATAACCCAAATCATTCACGGTTTGATCATCCTCCGGGAGACTGGCGGTGCCGATATCCAGTTTCCTATCATTGTGCAGAAAAACTACACTTGTAAACAAATAATGACATTGCTTGTGGTGATTCATTTAATGCTCTGAAGCTGTTGTGTATTGGGCACAATACATTTAATGCACATATAATGCATTGTCTGCTCTGATGGGACGTATTTACGGGTCAAAGTCATCATGGAATTTGTCACTGTCGTGTGAAACGTACTATCACAGTTCAGTTAAGGCAGATAGTGCGACGTACAATGTACACCTGGAACCGAGGATTAATTGAGGTTAATCACAGGGACCTGGCATGAATGTGCAACCAACAGTATATAATTGTATATATAAGTATATCATATATGTATATATTGTTGGTTGGAAATCCGTGCCAGGTTCCTGCCAGGCTAATAACAGTTTACCGACAATTTTCAAATCAAAATAAAATAATGTCATGCAATTCTTATGACCTCCATTCTTTTACTTATTTTTTTTTTTTTTTACTTTTAGCTAGAGATATAATCACATGTTTTGTATGCACGCAAATGAGTTAGGAAAATTGCACTTAAGAAGTGAACAACAGGACCTCGGCTGCAGATGTAAAACTTGGGGCCGCGGTGGCCGAGTGGTTAAGATGTCCCGACATATTACCACAAGCCCTCCACCTCTGGGATGCGGGTTCGAATCCCATGTGGGGCAGTTGCCAGGTACTGACCGCTGGCCGGTGGTTTTTCTCCGGGTACTCCGGCTTTCCTCCACCAACAAACCTGGCACGTCCTTACATGACCCTGGCTGTTAATAGGACGTAAAACTAAACAAACCAAGATGTAAAACTATATATATCTTAGTCTAAATCGTTGAACATTTGTATGCGGAACCGTATTACATCATTTAGAATACTGGTATATAGGCCAGTGAAACTACTAATCTTTCTAGCTTTCATACAAATAATTCAATAAGGCACACGCGTATTAAGGAGAAATTTACATATTTCTCCTTAATTCTGGATTCCCATGCTAGCTGTCATCAAAATAAAGAAGGACCATTTCAGATCTTCTTCATACATTGGAGAACACTAGACACCTAACTACTTCTATCATCTCATTTCAATGCAGGTACATAGTTTGTTAGAATTGTAACTGATGTCCCCGTTGAATGTGTAAAAGGCGACTTAACTTGATATCTTATATTTTCTTTTCTATCTAACTGACTTTCTTCTTCCTAACGTCTCCCTTGACACCGCCTCACTTTTGGGTTTAAGTTAAGCGCTTGCCTCTTTGAGCTCTGGCTTTTGTCCCCTTGCTGAGTGGGAGAGAGTATGTTTGTTTGATTGATTATTTTAACGTCCTATTAACAGCCAGGGTCATGTAAGGACGGCCTCCCATGTATGCAGTGTGTAGCGTGTGTGAAGTGCGAGGTGCGGGTTTTAGGAGACTGTGGTTTGTTCCTGTTGTGTCTTCTTGTATAGTGTAACTGTTGCCCCTTTATAGTGCTATATCACTGTAGCATGCCGCCGAAGACACCAAGCAACACATCCCACCCGGTCACATTATACTGACAACGGGCGAACTAGTCGTGCCACTCCCTGTATGCTGAACGCTAAGCAGGAGCAGAAACTACCACTTTTATAGACTTTGGTGTGTCTCGGCCAGGGGACAGAACCCAGAGCCTTCCTGCTCACACGGGCGAACGCTCAACTCAAAAGTGAGGCGGTGCCAAGGGAGACATTGGGAAAGACAAAGTCAGTTAGAAAGAAGAGAAAGATAAGATCCTAAATTAAGTCGCCTTTTACGATCATGCAATAGGGGCAGCAGGTACAATTCTAACGCCCTACCTGCAGGGCATATGGGGAAGAGTTCCATTATTACAAGTATTGACATAACACGAACATACCGCAGCCTCCCAAAACAAACATACATCCACACACGCAAGTCATTGCACACAGCACTAGGGAGGCCGTCCTGTGTAAATATTTTGTATTTTTTGTTGATGCAAGAGACTGCGAATGTGTTGAATAGATAAAAAAAACTCACACTATTGTCACTCATTGATAGAAATCATACTATTACTTTTTGATATTACAGCCCGGAGAAAAAATTGTGTGATAAGCTTGAGAACATGGCGGACTTCCGAACCACACGCTCTTCTATTCGGATCGTCTTTCATTCGGACAGTAATGGTCAAGCCCAAGGATTCGACATATTGGTTGTTCACATCCCAAATGAAGGTAAACTATCTTAAATAAGTGAATCGTCAAGTTTGTGAATCTCATATTTGATGTTCTAATTAAGCAATCTGATTAAAATGTCGATCCTTATAATCACTTCGTTTGATAAGAGGATCTATTTGGAAATAGCCAATCAAATTGCTGCTGCCAGAATCTTGACTGGGGACTAAACTGTTTAAAAACGCTGTCAGAATTATTTTCGTGTACGTAGTCATCTCGCCCAAAGAGCACAACAAAGCTAAATGTATAAGTGAACTGGGACGAAATGTCGTATTAAAACAAGTGGCGTAGCAAGGTGTAGATATATAAAGGTCATCCGAACATGACCCCTTATGGGATGTTGTCAGATCCTCTTTTGAACAGAGTGGGTATAAGGATCTATATTTTAATCATATTGCTAATTAAGTATCTTTATATGATCTTTATATAACTCATTTACCATTATCTACATCGTCGGAGACCCACGGGTGATCACACTACACTACGTAGCTTCAGTGATAAGTGTAGCGTAGTGTGTAGTGCGATCACCCGTGGGTCTCCGACGATGCATTACCAACAGTATGACCCAGGTCCTATGACCAAATGGACGGCTTGGGCGAACAAAATCATAGGCTTTAAACATGATGATTTGTTTAACATTATAGTAAAAAGACCATTATATGTTTCACTTTAAATATAATAATAAAAGTTGCGTACAATGTATATTAATTTCTTGCACCAATATTTACATTATTAGATTACTACAAAGAATTGTTGCTGAAAAGACATTCCGAAGGTAAGCAAAATACATCGACAACATAGCATGCTTATTCCATGTAATGCACCAATATACAGTCATTGGCTGGGGTTGGGGACAACAGATACTTTCTTTGACCCGAAGATAAACTGTTGCCCGAGACTCCATATAAATAGTTTCTATATATTAAACTCTATTGACATAAATGCCAATAAATGATCTGTTTCGTCGAGCGGTCCAAAGAACTGTTAAAATCGACTGTTAAAATGTGCTGTTGGACCGGAGTGACGTAACAATGTTGTATAACAAAACAGTTATCGACTGGGTTTTCGTGCATCAGATGATTTGTTGGACCCTCACACAAATTGTTTCCCTCTGCCTTCGGCCTTGGGTAACAGGTAGTATTCGGGTCCAGGAAATCATCTTTTGCCCTCAACCCCAGTCAATAACTGTATTATTTATGTAACAGCTAAGAGCGAATGTTTGATTTATTAGATTTTAACGCTCTATTAACAGACAGTGCCGTTTAAGGACGCCCATGTGTGCAATGTGTTGTGGTGTGTAGATATATATATTGTTTTGAGAGGTTGCGGTTTTCGTGTTGTGTCTCCTTGTCATAGAGGAACTCTTTACCTTTTTATAGTGCTATCTCACTGAAGCATGCCGCCGAAGACACCGAACTCAACAAACACATACCATCCAGTCACATTGTACTGACAATTCAAGGACAGTGATTAAACTGAAGCTTATTGCTAAACTTACCGATAAGTATTATGCCCCTGACCAATAGGTGACTTCATGCATGCAACAGACAGAAATTAATGTTTAACCCAACGAGTGTATGTCTTTATGGTATGTGAAGTTCAAATTGCTAAGTGTTATAAAACCTCTTTTTGAGGTTGCGTCATTATCTTAAAGTGCAATATGCGATTATGTGATTTTAATTAGATTGTTTTGACCTTGACTTAAAGGTCAGAAGTCAAAGATGTATTTTAAAATCTCGAAAGGTGTAAGGCAAGGCTGTGTCATTAGTCATTCCCTGTTATACTAGTTTTTTTTTATTTATTATATTTTTATTCATTTCCAGCTGCCAAGGTGACAGTCATTCAAGTAGATTCAACAAGTTCGTCTGCCTTGTTTATACCCCTGACGGTTGCCTTGGTAATCCTATTTATAGTTCTCGTGAGCTTGGCCGCATATCTCTGCATCGGACTTAGACGAAAGAAAAACAACGTTAATGACACAATTCTGGCCATCCAACCCCATCGAACTTCAGTCGGATCAAGCATTGTTACTTCCGGTCGAAGATACACGCGCCAAATGAGTGTGGACAGTGACAATCTGTCCCATCTCCTTCCTAATAACAGACCGGATGTTCATTCGCCGACGCATGCGCAGCCTGGTTCTCCAGGGTACAATAGCTACATCTGAACTTTGAACTATCACTGTTATACGATTTGACTTGGCCAGTGTCACAATGTCCACTTAAATGTCTCATTGTTTCCGAATAGGCAGTTCATGCGCATGTTCTAGATCTGAAGGCCAACAGATCTGTGAATAAGACATGTGTAACCAAGGTGACACCTGAGTGAAATTAATTAAATTATGACACGAACTCTGACATGCAGAGATTTGCAAAATAATTACATTTGCTCTTAGATATTTCCATTCTGGAGAACAGTCATTTGTCTATTCTTCAACGATGTATAATGTGAAAAAAAGAACTATTAATTTAAAGATGCTCCATCGCTGACAGAGCATAAATGATGTTCAATGGTGTATATATATGTCTAATTAGCAAAGAAAATAATATAAAATAATTCATTTTGCCTTTGGTGCATGCGCAATCAGTACTTAATTCCATATAGGATATAGTGCCACGGAATTTTTTCGGGATGCAATTAATTATTTTTCATACTTTTAACTTGAATTAAAATTAGAAGCTCAAACTTTTCAATGGTGGTAATGGTGTAAAGTAAGTAACTTTTGTAACTTAAGAAAAATAATTAATCGCCTGCTCCTGTTTTTGATAGTGAAAAAATACCATTTGTCAGCGGTGGAGCATCTTTAAGATTCAAAATGTAACAAATACGTACATCATAAACATAAGAAACCAATTTTCTTTTAAAGGTCCACAACCTTTCCGAAACTGCTTTTAATTTTTTAAATTGGAATGTAAATCAGGATAAGTAATTTTGTAGAATCGCAATAGTGATTAGCTTACCGTTAATCAAACACTTATCAGCACATTCTGAACAGTTTAATTAAAATTAATTAAATGTAAATTTCATAACGCGGGTCGTCTTATGTTCCCGTCGAATATCCCTACGCCAAACGGCAAAACAGCGAAATGAACCTGTTAACACAGATTACTCTAGACTGGATTCTCTGCCATAGTTTTTCTACTCTCCGCTAGGCTTCGCTCCGAAAATACAACACTACAATTAGTATTTATGAGCGCAACCTAGCGGAGAGAATTGGTACTAAGGCAGGTAATCCAGTCTAAGATTATTCAGGAAATCTCTAATTTGTTTGGTGCTAACACCATCGAAATCAATATTTATTGTCTTCAAGAAACTCATATTTTTTTGTTTTCGAAAGGTAGTGGACATTTGAAAATATTCGGGATATTACTACGCCGTTACTATAGCAACTATATAAGTAAATGGGTATTTAGTCCTAAACCGGAAGTGATTCCCTTGTTTAAAGATGCAGAGGAGCAATTTGGACATACATGTACTGTATAATGATCGAATATTCATAAGACATACATATGCTTTATAATGAATATTCATCAGATTGTTTACGCTTTATTTTTATCATTTTACATTCAGTGACCATTCCTCATTATAAATATCAAATAAATCATTCACACAAATTTACTACATTGTATATCCCACGTAAGTCGATATGCCATAAACATTCTGAACGAATTTGCTTTTCTAAAGAATTTTATAAATGTAAATTTATGCTGTGTGAAATAAAAGAACACGTGTTACATGTACGGCAACTTTGTCTTTTATTCATGGAGCAATATTGATCCAAACTACAAATGAATTACATTATTAGTTATTTAACTGACAATTAAGATGCAATATCGATTTTGAAATAAGATACATGTGTCTTATCAAATGTTACTATCTTCAACCTGTCAGCTTTGTACCTTGTATCTCGACGCTACACATGCATCGCACTTATATACTTAGATAATCATTTGCGATCTGAGTAGACATGCAGATGTCTCCCTGCTGTTTCTAATGCTAGGTTTACACTATGTTTCAGACCACCGTGGGCAAAACGTGGTGACCGCGAGACAACGTGAGACAGCATAGAAGGACGTGATAGATAACCATGAGAGGTCGTGAATACCGTGGATGCCGTGCCAGGTTTTTGAACTGTCAAAAAAATTGCCACGGCAGTCACGGTACAGATATGGTGAACGCTACAGGACGTAATAAAACGGGATTGACGTAACAAAACGTAACAGTGCGAACGAGGCCGTAACAATTCCCCGGAATATCACGGTGATTTCAAGTTTTGTAACGTTCTGTTGCGTTTTTTCCACGTTTTATCACGGTCGGTGCAGATTGGCGGCTGCGCGTTTTGTGCCGTTTTGTCCAGGTTTGTCAAGGTCTTGACGGCAAGCCAAGGTGGATAATAGCCGTTTCGATGCGTTCTGTCAAGGCACATCACGGCTTGTAGCGGTTGAAAGCCCGACGTGATACGGCGTGTTACGTCTTATTACGGTCTTACGTTGCAAGCATGGGGTATCATTACCTAGCCTGGTACATGCTACTTCATGGAGTTATTGGTATTAATAAAGAGCAATAGTCATAATCAAACACATTTAAACCATTCTAGGGCCGCGGTGGCCGAGTGGTTAAGATGTCCCGACATATTACCACAAGCCCTCCACCTCTGGGATGCGGGTTCGAATCCCATGTGGGGCAGTTGCCAGGTACTGACCGCTGGTCGGTGGTTTTTCTCCGGGTACTCCGGCTTTCCTCCACCAACAAACCTGGCACGTCCTTACATGACCCTGGCTGTTAATAGGACGTAAAAATAAATAAACCAAATTAAACCATCAAATTATACAAAAGCTATTATTGCAAAAGGCAGATTAAGTGAGAACCATTACAGAACAAAATATTTGTATACCAATGGTACCGACTGTATACCCAATGGCACCGACTGTATACTCGATTGTACCGACTGTATACTCGATTGTACCGACTGTATACTCAATGGTACCAACTGTATACCCAGTGGTACCGACTGTACACCCAATGGTACCGACTGTATACCCAATGGCACCGACTGTATACAAATTGTGCCGATTGTATACTCGATGGTATCGACTGAATACCAATAATACCGACTTTATACCCAATAGTTCCGATTGTATACCTAATGGTACCGACTGTACACCCAAAGGTACCGACTGTATACAAATTGTGTCGATTGCATTCTCGATTGTACCGACTGTACACGAATTGTACCGATTGTATATTTGATGGACTGTATACACAATGGTACCGACTGTATACACAATGGTACTGACTGTATACACAATAGAACCGACTGTATACACAATGGTACCGACTGTATACCCAGTGGTACCGACTGTATACCAATGGTACCGACTGTATACCAATGGTATCGACTGTATACCTAATGGTACCGACTGTATACCCAGTGGTACCGACTGTATACCAATGGTACCGACTGTATACCAATGGTATTGACTTTATACCTAATGGTACCGACTGTATACCCAGTGGTACCGACTGTATACCAATGGTACCGACTGTATACCAATGGTA
>SAYR01044025.1:2204810-2222736 GCA_004382745.1 Argopecten irradians irradians
GGTGACCGCCTTATATCTCTACGGCCCAATAGTCCAAAGGCCCGTTAGTTCGAAGGCCCATTAGTCCTAAGGCCCGTTAGTCCGAAGGCCATATAGTCCGAAGGCCCGATAGTCCGAAAACAGATAATATAATTGGGATTTATATGCGAACAGTACTTGAAATTAAACAAAGGTTTATTACAGTTTTCGATGCAAAAGATTTGTTGTAAACTTGCTAAGGTATCTTACATGTATGTGACTATAGAATTGATACAGAAAATGATACGAAACAACGAAATGTATAGCGTATTTTCAAAAAGAGCATTCTAATCTTGAAATACGTAAACGTATCTGATATTAAAAAGTATTATTTTTTATATGTACAATGCAACCCTGTTTAATATTTCACCCAAAAAATATCATTATGTTTACCATTTCCATCATTATGGATAGAATAAATAATTCAAAGAATGGGGAAACAAAAGTCGTTAAATACATGTACCCTTGACCATATATATTGTACAATATAACGAAGTTTACTGGTATAATAAAAGTCATTTTTCGGTAGGATTTGATTATATACATCATTTATCCAAGGAGCAATGTTAATCCTAATGCAATATAGTGTACAAAAGGCTAACAATCGGACATTTTAAAGCTTGCATGTTTGTAAGATAATCCACAGAATGTATGCTTGTGAGATATCCTATAAAATGTAAGATGTTATTTTTAATATTTTTTTTATATATTTTTTTTTTATTTTGATGTAATTTTGACCTGGCATTGCTCCATGAAGAAATAACAAAATACGTTAATTATAACAACTCTATAACTTGTAATATTTACTAATTTTCGGACTAACGGGCCTTCGGACTATTGGGCCTTCGGACTAAGGCCTAAAGGGCCTTCAGACTATTGGGCCTTTGGACAAACGGGCCTTCGGACTATTGGGTCGTAGGGATATAAGGGTGTCACCGTATGTAGGCTATCTTGAATTTTCGAAGGTGGGCTAAAATATTGCAATGTTAGCTTTTTAAATTAATGGAATTTCATTAAATAACTAGAAGCATGAATGTCGCATTTAGAAAAGTTCTGCAAGTTAACCTAGTTTGAAAAGTAGCGCCCTCTTTTACTTTACTTCGTCGAAGTGAAAGTAGAATACGAAACTGCGGCTTACTTCCGTTTAGTCTGCTACGTTACGCGTGTCGCCGGTAGGAATTTGTTGTGCTGTCGACAGTTCAAGCATTGGTGAAGGTACCGGTAAAGAAGGCAGGTAGGCGAAGATTCAAGGACTGCATATATTTGTCTTAGCTGTAAAATGACGCTACAATCTACAGGAAGAGTGCTGAGGAATATATTGATGAGTCACGGTAAGCAGAGTATTACGTTAAGTACATCTGTACTGTTCAGTACATGTTAGCACAGGCGTCTGCTTCTGGTTTTTAAAAAAAAAAATATAATAGCCTACGCCTACAATATGAACAATATTCAACATAGTAGGAGTATGATATTGTATTTTTACCAAAATCAGAAGCAGGCGACTGTGATGTGAGATATAAACAGTTAAACTGATAAACAGATAAACTGTTAAATTGTGTACAAAAAAAAAAAAAAAATCATAATCATGTAAGCCATTGTATGCATGCAACGTACATATTACTGGGATTAGCAATGGCCTTCATGGACTTGGTTACACATTGAGTTCATAATCAATATATATATACTGTCCGATATACACTTAATGAATATTTTACAAATAAAAGGGACTGTGTTTTAAGTCTCCAACTACCTACAGATGTAAAATGTTAAAGTCTTGATAAGTGCTACATGTACATGTATGTGCCTCAGTCTGTCCAATATGTTAATAACGGGCATTATTCTGCCTATATCCATAACTTAGACTTCAACTGCAAAAGATAAAGATTATAAGTGAAATTCACTGACAGTCTGTCCTAAAATATTAACTGATCATAATCATCCCAATTCCATATACGGTATAGCTAGTCATGTAGGAGCCATTTTCACAAACATTCCTTAACTAAGGAATTCCTTGACTTAAAATTCTCCATAGGAAAGCATTACAGATTTTAAGGAAGGGTCCTTAACATCAGATTTTTTCTTTAACTTCTGTAATGATTTTGTACATTGTTGTATGTGTAATTTTAAGTTAAAAGGGATTCCTTAATGTTAAGAACTTTTCCTTAAGGGGCCCTGTGGAGATACAGGTTTTTACTACATTGTAATGTACAAGTACATATAGTTGCCCTTTTTCTTCTATATATTCTGATAGTTTATGCTTATTAAGGCTGATTTATATTTTTACTTTGCATGTACATATGTAATATAGATTTTGTAATAATTTCAGTTTACTTACCGTATATACAGTATATGTTTATTTCTCTTTCTGAAAGGTTCTAAAATGTCAGCCAGCTGTTCACAGGTCAGACAGTCCTCAGGTTCATCCAAAAGGGTAATCATCAGTTTTCAATATTTGCAATGATAACACAAATTTATCATATGTAAATTATTGTTGGTTTACACACCAGAAAGTCGAGCATTATGGTTGTGTATTGATCGTAAAAATAGCAAAACCAGGGAATATCTCAATAAAACGAGAATTCAATAGCTAAATTTGTCTGGATGATGAACACTCCTGGTATATGTAACATGTATATTTAAAACTGTAATTTGTTCTAAAATACATGTTCTTGAATATTTAAAGTTAAACTTTTCTGTTAACACAAATTTCATCACCTTTCTTTTATAGAAGACAACCCAGTTGAAAGAAATGTTGAATTCAAATGAACTGGAGTTTATTATGGAAGCTCACAATGGTCTTAGTGCCAGGATAGTTCAAGAAGCAGGTATGTGTAGTTTTTTTTTTCTCCTTGAAAATATATTTCAGGAAAATAGCTTCAATGTCTACATTATTAGTACTGGTTTTAGAAAATGAATATCACATGCCAGTTGTCAGGTACTGAACATAGGACGGGGGATTTTCTCTGAGTACTTCTTCAACTTAAAAGTTCAAAAGACGCTTGCTATAGTGTTACTGTTTATAAAATATTACATAAAGATATCACTACAGTACTAAACAATATATCATCAGTGCAATAGCAGTTTAAATTCAGTTTAAATATTAATATTTTTATTAAAAATTAATATTCAGTTTAAAATTTTGATGAAAATTTCGAATCCAAAGATTTTCACAAAATTTTGCAGTTTATTACTTTAAGTACCTTATATTTACGACAAATCAGATAGAGACTTCTTGCACACACCTGTATACATGATAAGTTAGGGTGATCGGGTGGTATAGTGGTTAAGCCGCTCGCCTTTCACCTAGCTGGCCGGGGTTCGATCCCCAGCATGGATGTGAAAAGGTTAGTGATCACTTGCCTGATCACATGAGTTTTCTCCGGGCACTCCGGTTTCCTTCCACTTTAAGACCCCATGTGCAATTACATCCGGACCATCAAGAGAGATTTGCATAAGTTACATATACATGATCAGCCAGACACTCAAATTGAATGTGGTAGCTATATGCATGTCAACATTTGCATATCAAAGATTTATCTGTCCTTGCATTTAAATATGTCATGTTTTCATGAGTGTAGCATCATTAGCTCACCTGGCCCGAAGGGCCGGTGAGCTTATGTCAGGCAGCTATCTTGGATTTTGATAATTAAAGTTTGTTACCGCTATTTCTCAGAAAGTACTGAAGGGATCGTTTCAAATTTCACATGTAGGTTCCCCTAGGACCCCAGTTGTGCATATTGCAATTTGAGACTGATTGGTCAACAAGATGGCCAACCAGCTTCCATCTTGGATTTTGGTAGTTGAAGTTTGTTACCACTATTTCTCAGAAAGTATTAAGGGATCTCTCTCAAATTCCATACGTAGGTTCCCCTTGGGCCCTAGCTGATAGTTAAAGTTTGTATTTAGCTCACCTGGCCCAAAGGGTCGGTGAGCTTATGTCATGGCGCGGCGTCCGTCGTCCGTCCGTCTGTCCGTCAACATTTCCTTTAAATCGCTACTAGTCATAGAGTTCTTCATGGATTGTAACCAAATTTGGCTACAAACATCCTTAGAGGAAGGGGAACAGAACTTGTATAAATTTTGGCACTGACCCCATGGGGGCAGGAGGGGCGGGGCCCAATAGGGGAAATCAAGGTAAATCTTATAAATCGCTATTTGTCCTAGAGTTCTGCATGGATTCTCACCAAATTTGGCAACTAATATCCTTGGGGGAAGAGGAACAGAACTTGTATAAATTTTGGCTCTGACCCTCTGGGTGCAGCAGGGCCGGGCCCAAGAGGGGAATTAGAGGTAAATCCTATAAATCGCTACTTGTTCTAGAGTTTTGCATGGATTGTGACCAAATTTGGCCACACACATCCTTGGGGGAAGGGGAACAGAACTTGTATAAATTTTGGCTCTGACCCCCTGGGGGCAGGAGGGGTGGGGCCCAATAGGTGAATTAGAGGTAAATATTCAAATTCCTTCAGAAAAGAAACCATGAACCTGTATCCAGAACATAACTTGGCATTACAAACCAGGTGAGTGATACAGGCCCTCTGGGCCTCTTGCTGCTATTTCTCAGAAAGTACTGAAGGGATTGTTCTCAAATTTCATATTGAGGTTCCCCTAGCTAGCTAGGGCCCTAGTTGTGTATATTGCGATTCGTAACCAATTGGTCAACAAGATGCCAAGCAGCCATCTTGGATTTTGATAGTTTTAGTTTGTTATCACTATTTCTCAGTAAGTACTGATGGGATCGTTCTCAAATTTCAGATGTAGTATGTTTGAAAAAGTTTGAAAAACAGAGAAAAGATCCCTCTTTCTATTTTCAGACATAGCTTATTCTTTGATCGGCGCCAAGATCCCTATGGACAAAATAACTGATGTCTATCTGTATTTGTACAGGCTTTAAAGGTATCTGGGGCAGTGGGTTGTCTGTGTCGGCCCAGCTTGGTGTACGTGACAGTAACGAGGCGTCGTGGACACAAGTCGTAGAAGTTATGGAGTTTATGAGCGACGCCACAGATATTCCCATTCTACTTGATGCCGACACGGGTTATGGAAATTTCAATAATGCGAGACGATTGGTCCGTAAACTAGAAGACAGAGGCATCGCTGGTAAGTTCATTTACTTTGTGAAATAATTTAGGAATGTTAGGTAAATATTTCATGAATCTTTTAACTCATCAAATTACTAAAGGCATTTTATAGTAATTAACTCAAAATTTTTCAAATGCATTTTGCTTCTATGTACACTGTATGAATTAAATCAAAAGAAATTATCCCTACAAATTGTGATTGTTGTATTCCCTCCTTAGGTGCCTGCATGGAGGATAAACTTTTCCCAAAGACAAACTCACTTCATGATGGACGAGCTCAGCCACTAGCTGATATTGAGGAGTTCTGTTTAAAAATTAAGGTAAATTCAACCAAAGTATAAAAAAAAAAAAAAAAAATTCTGTCATAATTACAGTTATCATTTACATGTAATTCATATGAATAAGAAATTGTTTTCCAATTGAAAAATGAGGAAATATTTATATTGTTGGTGGAAACTTGTGTAATTTGGTCAATTGCTATTGTATTAAGAGCTCTTATGTGCTTTTGAAAAACTCATTAGCCCTTGAACTTTTTGAACTATTGACTGCCCCGACATTTGAAGTAGAATAGCCCTAGTAATTCAGGGATGGATATATACCAGTTCAGAATATATTCTAAGCCTTTTGCAATTATCAGTATCTGGTACTTGTACAATTCTATCCTGGAATACTGTACTGAATAGGTTTGGCTTGCAAAGTTGACTCAAAATGAGAAAGGAAAATTGTTTAAGTACCAGGTATTAAAATTTTGCATTTTGACTTATACCCTTTTTTATTATGTAAGAGTGTGTTAACATTTTAACAAACCAATTAATATCTTATGAAAGAAATGTTTGCAAACATGTCAACTTCCAGCTTTGCAAAAACCTAATCCTAACGAAAAATATAATTGGCTACGTTCATGACTGTTTACCATACAACAAAAGATTGTCAATGTCCAGAAAAAGATACTGGTAGATTTCACTGAATCATTTATTCTTGTTTCCTAGGCATGTAAAGACACACAGACAGACCCGGACTTTTGTATTGTAGCGCGAGTCGAGGCGTTCATAGCGGGCTGGGGACTTGATGAGGCCCTGAAGAGAGCGGAAGCTTACAGAAATGCTGGTTAGTTAATACAGTACTCTCAGTTTAAACTTACCTGAAATATACTTGAAATTGTCCTGAGCATATGAAATAATTATACATTTTTGGGTTGATATCAGATCCATACAGACACTCACTGATTTATAAGATGTCATTTAACCGATAAAATGTGATAGTATTGGAAATTTTGCCACTTTTGGTATTATCTGACTTTGAAAAGCTTCAAAAGAGCAGTCACACATGTTGAACTATAATTTTATAAAATTTTAGTTTTTACTTTTAGTTCTGTATATGTGCCAAGTATATATGTTTTTCTGGTTGAAAAACAAAACAATTTCAAGGCTCACTTTTTCTGAATCAATTTTTTTTATTAATAACAATTAAAATATCGGAACATTATATTAATTTGATGGCCTCTATGTAAGATAAAGTTACAAGATAAACTTATTTTGTATAAATTAAACTTTAATATTGGTGCATTTTGAAATCCGTTTCGTTGTAGTTATGTCATTTGATAGTGTTGGGAATCGGTTGTAAAATGGTAATCGATCATCGGTTTAGGACAATTTACTAATTATCGATTTTATAATCGGATACTATTTATAGAAAGCTCTCCTATATTTATATATTTCACCTTTTAGTTTTTCTGAAGAATTTTAGAAAGATATCCCCTGAACCAACAATATGAAGAAGTATTTTTTTTAAGTTCAAATTCTTGAGTATCTATGATGTTTAAAATATTTTGATATGTGGTTTTGCACTGATATATAACATAATAAAGGTTCAGAACAGTATAAGATAAGCATGAGTTATCTCCCATTTTAATAATCGATTATTACCTTTCATAATCGATAGTCTTTGGAAAAATCATAATCGATCGATCATTGATTAAAATCGAGAATCGGTCCAACACTATCATTTGATATAAGGATAATGATATGATGACATAGAAGGATATGATTTCCTTCATATTTAAGTACCGAATTACTGTATTATCAGTTTAAAATCTCATTTGCATTACAGGAGCTGATGCAATTTTAATGCATAGTAAAAAGTCGGATCCATCCGATATTGAGGCATTCATGAAAGCTTGGAATAATCAGGTATGCCATTTGAAAGTAATTTGACATTATTGATATCGTGACCCTTTTTCCTGTCATATAGTAAAATATATCACATAGACTGGCCACCAGACCCGAAGTTGTTATTATTTTCTCAGCATACTAGAAAATTATGTATTTCCCCATATTTTAGATAAGACCTGTTGCAGAGACAAAAAAATATCTAGCCAAGTTTAAGTGATAATTGTAATATTCTATGGACTGGTGGCCAGTCTATTTATTACTCTAGATCTGTGGTTAAGATTTAGTTGCCTAGCAGTTTGCTATTGGACACCACTATCATATTTATTCATGATCCGACACTCTGCAGAATTATATATATATTACTTACCTTAAATATGACACAATGTGATTCACAGGGTCCTGTGGTTATTGTTCCAACAAAGTATTATACGACACCTACACAACAGTTCCGAGATATGGGCGTATCCATGGTGATATGGGCTAACCATAATCTACGGGTGGCTGTGTCGGCCATGCAACAGACAACAGCTCAAATCTATAAAGATCAATCTCTTGAAAATGTAGAGAAAAAGGTGAGTAATTGATTCTTTTACGTAAACATAATATGAAAAGTGAGTTTTATAGCATTTTCTCCCATATTGTATGTTCTTTTTGAGAATTTCAATGAAACCTAAAATTTTACAAAAAGATATTTCTGCCTTATTATGTATTTGCATATTCCTAGAGTTGTCTGCCCTTGGAGTTGGATATTGATTGTGTAAAATACCTTGTGTTTGCAAGTGTAACGTTTCAGAGAAATAATGACGTCACTATGGACAATTAACCACAAGGGAGGTAATTCTGTAATATGCAAACCATGGAATAAGCCCTGTGGAAGTTTTATCTTTGTAATTTATAGAAATAAGTGGAACAAAATGTTTTTTCTAATAAACAAATTACTTAAATGAAGGATGTATAGTATATTTCAGTATTGAAATAGCAATTAGGATTTATCTTTTTATCGATGATTAGCTAAAAAGGATTCATTTTAATTTATTCCTTGTTTCACCAAAAGATTGCAACAGTAAAAGAAGTGTTCCGACTACAACAAGACGATGAGCTAGTCCAGGCTGAAAACAAGTACCTACCACAGAAATGAATGCCACGACTAGTATACCAACGACCATTAATCACATTTTAACATTGAAAGGTTGTAGGTCTTCCACTTAAACTGCTGATCTTTGTATTAAATCAAAATTATTCCTAAATTTATATTCATTATTGATAGATAATTTGTATTATAGACTGTAGGTATAATAAGGTGAGGTTTGAAATAAGACGTCAATGAAGGAGGGAAAGTGTATAAGGGATTATATATAGCTAGGTTGCCTTTTAACACATGTACTAGATTTGGCTAATGGGGCTTAATTTCCAACACTGTAGCACAGGGATCTGAGAATTAGTTACCCACAGTTAATACTATAAGACTCTTTCATATGTGGATATGAAGGATAGGGATATTCTACTAGAGGGTCACAAAATGTAATAAAACCCGAGGCTTGCCGAGGGTTTTGCAACATTTTGTGACCCCGAGGGTAGAACATCCCTATCCTTCATATCCACTTATGAAAGAGTATTTTTCTTTCATACCTATACTTTATATTGCAATTTTACAACTATAATATCCCGCCATTTTGAAATAAATTCGAAGAAATCCATGGCTGAAAGTCAATTTTTGATACATGAAAAATTACGTGATATTTTCAACAAGAATTCCGTTGTTTGCAACTTTTATAGTAAACCAGTCAAGTTTGTGAAAAAAATGTAAAAATTTTACCGAGTAAATAGAAATTCTGTTAAGGCTGTGACGTCACGAGACTTTATTGAATGGGTAGCCATGCGATACAGCCTCAGGCGGCATGAGTGTATTGCCCTAGACCAGCCAGTATTACACCCTTAGGTATGAAAGAAATATCTGTCTGGACCCACCAGAACGTAGGTTTCCAAAACTTGATTGAGGTAGATTTTGTGTACATTTTATTGAAAAGGAGTGCTTTCACCTTAGTAACAGCATTTTGTAGATTTATGTAAGATGTTTACAAAATTTTGATCTAAACACTAAAACCTGTGAAAATGGTTTATTTAGACACTATGATGGGTCGAAATATATATAAATTGCAACAAAGTCTCAGATCCCTGTGATCACTCAGTGTCTGCCATGTGATTAGCTGTATAGTAAATCTGGTCCATGCTAACGCAAGACATCTACAGATATCTGTCAAAATAGATAATTTGTGCCATAAATCTATTCCCCCCACCCCCACCCCCCACCACTGCCTTAAGAGGAGACAACCATTGCTCATTAACTCTAGACTTTCCTTCTAATCAGATTTTTTCTATTCAAGGGAAATAAGCATTGTTCATCCTTTTCAGGGGAGATAATCATTGTGCAGTATTCTCCCGTCTAATCAGATTCATCCTACTCAGGGGAGATAATCATTGTTCAGTACTCTTCCCTCTAATAAGATTCATTCTATTCAGGGGAGACAATCATTGTTCATTACCCTCTCCTTATATCAGCTTTATCCTACACAGGGGAGATAATCAATGTTGATAAATCTGTTTCCCCCTTCCTCTAATTAGACTTATCCAACTAAGGGGCGACAACCATTGTTCAATAACTCTAGATTTTCCCTCTAATCAGATCGCTCCTATTAAGGGGAAATAAGCATTGTTAATCCTATTCAGGGGAGATAATCATTATTCAATACTACTTAGATTCATCCTACTCAGGGGAGATAATAATAATAAAAAAGGGTTTAAACAATTCAAGGGGGATAATTAGATTTTAAAAAATCTATAAAAAAATCATGTATTTTATGTTAAATTTTACTTTTAGTTATACCTACATGTGTGTGTGAATATACAAGTATTTGATTTATTAAATTTTTTATTAATTATTGTATATTTTTTTCTAGATCAGAGCATATTATGTCTTATGAATTATAATTAGAGTGGTATTCAATAGAATAGATGTTTATTTTTGTTGTGCTAAAATAGATGTTTCTTTTTGTTGTGCTAATAGAATTTGAAAAAAACTTTTACACGTGACTTTTTAGTAGTTTTCGTATTTTTGTGTCAAATCAAAGACGTGTAGTGGCATAGTGCTTATATTAATACAGCCGTTTCATAACCAAACCTTCACAATTATACATCTTTAATAATCCAAGTCAAGTGCCTTTAACACTTGCTGAAGAACATGACAGAATCTGGTCTAATTTTATCACAAATTGAGAGAAAAGTGTGATATGTCGTCACAAATCTTGATTGATCAAAGACAATGATGTATTTATGAAGTTGATGTTCATGTATTATATTATAAAGGTTGATGTCTTTTGTTATTGCTCATAATTGTTGTATAATGTATAAATTTTCTAATATGTGGGTGTCAATTATTTTGTTATGTGAAGTTGCTTTGGAAAATCATGCCTTACGAACAATGGAGTGGCTTGTTCACTCTCTTCTACAATACTTTTTTGTCAACAAATTTTTTTCTCAGAATGAATCCAGATACTGTAGGTATTTTTTATTTTGATAATTTAGAATCTCAAAAGAATTTTTTATCGTCCTATGTGAAAAAATTACAACAAAGAAGTATTACTGTATACAAATTGATCCGGGGTACATCATGTATATGTATTTTATATTTATATACAATATAAATTATGTGCTAGTCTAAGAATAATTAATATATGTTCTTTAGATCTGCAACTCTTTCTAGAAAGGGTGAATATTGATAAGTCTGCTATAACTTTGATCTCTTTTTGTTTTATATCTTTTTTTACACTACGTTGTATTCTTTTGAGATACGCATACACAGTATATGAACCATCAACTATATATGCTACTTAATACATTTGTATTTCATTTAATAATTTTCTATCATTTTAAATTTGATATCCAAACAAATTTATCTTCTGTACTAGGTGGGAATAAAATATTGGTGTTTCAGAAAATTCAGTTTTCTTCTTGATTTAAAGTCAAACAAGCGATCTCAAAGATATCTTAGCACCCACCATGAAAAGATCTAATTCAGTCGACAGAAATGATCTTTTCTTCGCTTGAAATGTTGAATACTTAGGCCTATACCGGTAATTAGAAACTTTCACACACAATGTACTGTCTTCATAGCAGCAACCCACATCATTCGTCAAATTCAATATGGCCACTGTCTGCCATGGCTTATATTATCAACCCTATGTTATTTCTGGATCATTCAGAAAATGCAACTGACAGATCCATTAGGACCAAGATAAACCTACAGATGAAATTTCCGAATTCTTTTTGAGAAATAACAAACCCTAGATAGTGGCTTGTCAGCCACAGAATAAACATTGTATCATCTTTTAGAGTAAAACTTCTTGATACGACCACTCTCTTGAGGCCCAAAATGACAGAATGACCGGAATGACAATTCAACCTGTGTATATAAAGATCTAGACCATAGACCACCAGGAGGATCCACTGCCCTCCAAATATTCTGTCATATACATATACATGTACACGGTACATTTGTATCAGTCTAAGAGTAAAACCTGTCTTAAGTAACTATGTCTGTGTACATGTATTCCGTCTTTGCATATAACAGAGTAAGCTCCCTTGCCGGTAGGTATCGATTGCTACGTCATTATTTTGTGAGTGCAATTCACATCGTTTTATCCGAAACGTATAACGTTACACTCTCAAACACTTGACATCACAATCAATACCTACCCGTGCTGAAGTTAGACCACCTGCTAATGGGACTAATTCATGTACCATGTGATACCCCATAAAGTTTGTGTGGGACTATTGTCTCCAGTGGTGATTGAACGTAACTCTTTGTAATCTTCCCCCTGAAATGACATTATCAAGGGATATCATCTTTTAACGTCTTTCCATCACCAATAGAAACAAAAGTCCTGCACAAACGTTATCAGGTATCATGTGGTTCGTGAATTAGTCCCATTCAACACAAACCAACCTGTGTATAAAGACCACCTAACTACAAAGACTAATTCTTTTTCCCCTTGGGTAGTACTTGTAGACAGGTTTTGACCGTATGTTGCTGGTATTAAACTTCTTTAATACAAATGCAAAATTGAAGTATAATATTTTAACAGAAGTTTTGGAGATCAGTGTACGTATAGTTTGTTCTAATCTTTCAGAGTTACTTCCCTTGATTTCAGTCTGACAGTACTGACCACACCATAAAATTGTTGAGCTAATTACATATCTCCTAAAGTCATGTAACAAATTATATAAAACAGCTATGCAAACTTTCAAGTCTTTTGTTTGCTTTTACATGCATTTTATGAAAAAACTTGAGCTTTTTTTGTTGTTAAAAAAACGTTTCAGAATATAACATGCATCAACAGAAATACATATATAAATATATGTTAAATGTTTCCTTACCATAATTTTTAACTAATTAGCAGACGCTCTGATGTGCATGTTTATAGAGTGAAACAAAGGGAAGTAACTCTGATCAATCAGAATGTCTAATGATTGTGATCCTCATGATTAAAATTAATTTGTAACATATACAATTTACTTAAAAATAAATCACATTAAAGTGAAAAGATAGCTATTACAAATCTCTGGAGTTTTCACATTATTTTATTTTTTGCTACTTGTTGCTGTCGCGGTTGATGATTTTGACGATGAACCTGAGGCTTGAGTTTTGAAGATGTGGAACTGTTTTGGTTCAGTGGACACGGCTTTCATTGATACCATATGTTCTATATCACTGTTGATTGCTTTTTGTAATCCCTACAAAAAATATGAGGAGTTGATAGAAATAATGTATCATTAATACATGGGTTCTGAGATCCTAAAACGATGTAGATAAAGTACAAGTTACCGTCAATAGGCCCCATTTTCAGGTGATTGTGACATTATCATTTAATAATGTAAATTTTGTGACGTCATAATTACCAGAAGAATTGATGGTACTACGGTACTTTACCTACATCTTTTTAGGATCTCGAAATCCACATATTTGTCTTAACAATAGTTCATCAGTAAAACATGATGTTATAAGGCAAATTAATGTAACAGGAGAGAAGAAAATGTAGCAGCCAGACCGGGATTCAAACCCAGGACCTCCGAACACTAGCCGGATAATCTACCGATTGATCGACCCAGTCCAATCCTGCTAAAAAAAGCCTTATATACATGTATATGGGCATTGGGCAGTTATATTCGACTAGGGGTTATACATGTACAGCTGTATAGAGATAGTATACCCAGCATAAACTCAATTTTTAACAAGAGGCCCAAAGGGCCTTAACGGTCATCTGACTACCTTGACAATAGTAAAATTAATTATATATGGTGTCACTTTGTCAGGATCATTTTCAATTTCTTTCAACAAATTTTATTTCAAACAAGAGGCCCAAGGGCCTTTAAATATAGGAAATTAATTAGACATAGTGTCATGGTAGTCATCTTCGATTTGGGATCAACCAGAGATGTAACAATACTTTGTCTGGACCATGTCAGGATCATTTCATGCAAGTTTCAGCCAAATCCCTTCGGTAGAACTTGAGAATAAGTTCAAAATGTGTTTTCAAGATGGCGGCTGTGACGGCCATCTTGGATTTCTTTTTAGGTCATGAAAATCCAAAATGGCGGAAGTATAGGCCTTTTGGAAAAAAGGCTATTTTGGATCGTCCCGCCAAAATTTTTAAAAGGTTTCAGCGCCTTTAATACTTAACACACATGCTTAATTTTTTGTATATGACATAGCATTGGGAAGAATGTTACAGAAACTTAATGCTGTTTTATTGACCTTGACATTCATTTCATAGTCACAGGGTTCAAAAATGCTTTAAAATCTTCTTAAACGACTCTTTCGAATAAATAAGAGGTGTAGAGCGTCTGAAATTTTGGAGACGTTATGTACGTACATGAGTCTTTAAAATGTTACTCTCGATTTGAGGATAACGTTCAGGTCAAAGGTCACAGACGTAAAAACACTGACTATTTTTCGAACGAACTTTAAACGCTCATAAATTCATAACCGTACGCTACACAACATGTACGTTTCATTCTCCATGTCAGATCACGATAATTCACGTTTTTTTCTCATTACATGTTATTCAGAAAATTAAATGTCAACTGGCCACGAAGTTCACTTAGGGTATCAAATGAGGTCAAAAAAAGGTCAAAAAATGAACTTACCAAGAAATGTTATCGAAGGGCGCATATGAAAGAGCAGTTCTCAGGCACATAAAATAACCAAATTCAAGGTATATGATCCAAAATGTGCGAGATATAGGACATCAAAAATCGAAATTTAGTTTATATTTGCCCCTGCCCGAGACGTTTCCAGCGCGCCTTAATACCTGTATGTACGGTGTTTGATTTTTCATACGGCTGTTGTATGAAACTTTTGTCTTCAAAGTTATGGGTGTTTAAAGGGATTATATAGAAAAATGGCGGAAATATAGCCTCCAAATATGGCAATTTGTTCCATTTCCTTATTTTTCAACGTAATTTCTGTGCTCGTAGCGCCTTCATAATTTAATGTAGGGTGTTGATTTTTTGTAAAGTCTTAAACATATTATCTGTATCGGCGTTCAATTTCAAAGACAAAGCACTGAAAATGGCGAATTGTAGCCCTCCGAATTGGCGTTTCGTTCATTATTTTTTAAAGTAAATTTTAACCGTTATTTATGAATTTGTCAAAAGAAATTGATTTTGAATTAGATGTGAAAAGAGCATGCTCTAAGACACATAAAATGACCAGTTCAAAGTCATATGATTCAAAATGGCGGAGGATAATAGGACATCGAAAATCGAATTTTAGTTTAATATTTGTCCTTGCACGAGACGTTTCAGCGCCTTTAAACCTGTATGTACAGTGTTGATTTTTCTACCTGTGTTGTATGAACTTTTGTCTTCAAAAGTTATTTATTTTTAAGGGCTTATATAGAAAAATGGCGAAATATAGCTTCTCGCAAATATGGCAATTTGTTTCATTTTTTCTTGTTTCGTCCGTATTGTGAGCTCGTAGGGCCTTTATCGTCTCATATAGGGTGTTTGATTTTTTGTAAATGTTAGCTTTAGGCCTATTGTCTGTAAAGGTTTAATTCAAAGACATGAATTTGAAATGGCGAATACAGCCTCCGAATATGGCGTTTCGATTCATTTTTTACCGTAAATTTTTAGGGTAATTCATGAAAGATGCAAAGTGAAATGTTTTTGAATTGGATGTGAAAGATATGCTTTCAGACACATAAATGACCAAGTTTCAAGGTCATAAGATTCAAAGATGGCGGAGATATAGGAATCGAAAATCGAAATTTTAGTTTTTATTTGTCTTTGCACGAGACGTTTCAGCGCCTTTAAACCTGTATGTACAGTGTTGATTTTTCATACCTGTGTTGTATGAACTTTTGTTTTGAAAACAAATGAGTTGCAAGGGGTTATATAAGAAAAATGGCGGAAATCATAGCTCTCCAAATAGTGGCAATTTGTGTCATTTCCTTAATTTTTGTCCCGTAATTTCTGAGCTCGTAGCACCTTTATCATTTATATGTAAGGTGTTGATTGTTTGTAAATATAAGACATTGGCACATAGTTCTTGATAACAGGAGTTTTATTTTCAAAGTCATGAATTTGAAAATTGGCGGAAATATAGGCCCTCTGAATATTGGCATTTCGTTCACTTTTTACGTAAATTTTACCCGTTAATTTTTGAATTTCAAGAGAAAATGTTTTGATTAGGATTGTGAAAGAGCATTGCTCTAAGACAGCATACAAAATTGACATTTCAAGTCCTAAGATTCCAATAATGGCGAGATATATTTGGACATCAAAAAATCGAAATTTTAGTTTATATTTGAGTCCCTGCGGGCGAAGACGTATCAGCGCCTTTAACCTTATGTATGTAGTAGGGTCATATTTTATGTGAATTTATGTAATAAATAAAAAGTGGTATAAAAGTGGGTATTTGAAAGATGTTTCCAATATTTGCAAATCCATATTAATTTTTGCACGTGAATAATAATATTAGTAATGTATCTATGCCGTGCCGTGTTTTACTCGCGTGCGTAATAATGCGTCTATACAGTATTCGCGAGCGCTGCGTTTGTCTAATGTGTAGGTACGTATATGTTTGTGTACCCGTTAGTAGTGTGCACTGACACTAATCCAAATAACTTCAACCTAGGTAAATTGACAAGGTACAATAAACTATTTATTATAATAAAAGACAAGTAGAATTAAATTATTACATAGAAGATTCACAATGAGTGCCCGTTAAGACAGGATAACAATTAAGAATATATAAGTGCCGAAGCAGTACAATGGTATCCAAGATTAACCTATAAGCAAACTTTAGGCCTAATTAGTAATCCTGTGTGATTTATCACGTTCCTAAACAAAGCTAACACCCTACGGAGCCAACTAACCACCTATCAAGTGTTCTAAACTCTAGAGGTAATAAAACCAACCGGTGTAAACTAGGATACCTTAGGATGCCTAGCCCTAAAGCCCTGACAACCCCTAATTATACTCAAACCCCTACGTTTAGTCTATAGATACACTCTAAGTAATGACCCACGTATGCAGTCTAGCTCAGAAACCCGCAAGTGTTGCACTGTTGACAGTGCACAGACGGCTCCTGCTCCCTACCTATTCCTAAGTCAAGACCAAAGCTTCACTTAGAATCAGGCCCCTTTTATAACAACTCATCAACCAGTACCCCAAAGTGAACCACCTGATGGTCAATGTCCGGACAGAGCACACATTGTTTAGGTGAAACCGTTGCTACAACAACCACCTACACACTAAATATAACTTCCGCTCTAAAACGACAAGGCTCAACTGAACTGATAAAAACTCCCACGTGTACCAACACGTGTACTCCGGCGACGGTCATATCCGGGTGATCATGAAGGACAACTAGGTTTGATGAATGTGACTGCTAAAAAGCAAACACACCCTAGATAAGCGACCTTATCTCCACGGCTGTTCCCTGGAATTTTGGGTCCAAGATACATAAAACAGATCACTGGGTGAAGACTTAGAAGAGTGCAATAACATATACATACTGTAGAAATAATGCAACAATGATAGGAAAACCCGTTCTATCACACTACATGATACACGTAATATATGAACAATGTACATTGTTTGCGTAAAATACACGTACATGTGTACTACAGCGCGCATACATGGGAGGTCCGTCCTTACGTGACCCTAGCTGTTAATAGGACGTACATTTGAACAAACAAAAATAAAAGTAATTGCACAAACACAATAACTGACAGGTTTTATAAAAGCCTTTTATGTTGTGGGCAGAGCGCACCTGTGACCAGGATGTTCAAACAACAACCGGTGCTATTTTTGAGAAACTATCCGGCCGTTTGTGAGATCACATTAACACAATAAATTTCCCATAGAGGACCGTAGTGAACGTTGCACTATTCAGGTTAATTGAAGTTATCAAAATTCTTTACAAATTTCTCTTACATGTATTGTCCGAACCCACACATATATCCAATCAGCAGGCTCCCTATATTCACCTCTCTATGAAATCTTGTGACCCAAAGGGGGAATTCCCCCTAAATTGTTTTCGGTTGGACCAGACTAACTTTCGTAAGAAAACGCTTTTCTGATTAATATTGA
>SAYR01044025.1:2222761-2242736 GCA_004382745.1 Argopecten irradians irradians
CGATTTGGCTGAAACTTGCCATGAAATGATCCTGACATGGTCCCGACAAATGTTGTTATTTTTCGGGTCGATCCGAAATCCAAGATGGCCGCCACGGCGCCCATCTTGAAACACATTTTGAACTTCTTCTCAAGTCTACCAGTGCGATTTGGCTGAAACTTGCATGAAATGATCCTGACATGGTCCAGACAAATGTTGTTATTTTTCGGGTCAATCGTGTCATTATATATTTCTGAGGGCATGCCCTTTCATATCCAACTTTCAAAACTTTTCTGTGTTGAATTTCGTTTTTGACCTTTGTTTGACCCCGTAGCGAACTCTTGACCTTGACATAATCTCTGATAACATGGCATGGGAAAAGCACGCGCAATGTCAAGATCTATCTGAATAACAAAACGAGAACGATGTACACCGTACGGTAATGAAGTTATGAGCGCTTAAACTTCGTTCTAAAAAATTGTTTTTTACGTCTATGACCTTGACCTTGAACATTTTTGTAAAATATCGAACGTACATTTCAAGATCTTATGTACATTCATAACGTGTCCAAAGTTGAGCGTCGTACCTTATTCCGTTCCTGAGATATCCTGCGAACAAGATTTGTGGAAATAAGAAAAAAAAAGAAAAATAAAGAATAATAATAATAAGAAGAAAAAACAGAACAATAACAATAGGGATTTCCATCCTCAATGGAAATCCCTAATTATATGTTTCATATAGTGATATATACAGACATGACTAAAATATATACCTTACCTTTTTCAATTTCGCAGCTTCAATCAACTTTGTCTTTTTAGGTTTTATGACTTTCGCTGAAAAAAAGAAAAGAAAAATGTAGTGCAGTGTTTTCTTTATTGTGGGTAATCTATTTATTATGTCTAGACATGTATATATATATATATTGCATCAATTTCCACACATTCTCTTTATTTCATATACCTAATTACTCAGGTATTAGCTGTGTAATTAGATCTGTGTACATTCTAACATATTCTGAATTTGTTTGGAGAGTGACTTCATGACTTTATAAGTCACAGTGACTAATGTCTGACAAGGACACACAAAAAAAGTTTAGCGTTACATTGGCAAAAAAAATAGGGTTGGCAGGTCGGGATTTTTTTTAAGTGTCTTTTACTCTAAAATAATGACTGGAACCGGATGCTGAGATCGAAATTCTGACTTCTAATTATTTTTTTTCGTAGAAAAGTGGGAAAAATAATTTGGGTCGGGGGTAAAAAATTTGGGACGGACAGGTAACCCTAAACAAACATATTATTTTTTTTGGTCTAAGTCTATGTATTGTGTACACTAAACAAAATGAATCAACTTTTCTTTATTATCATCCTCGATACTCCAAGGGTTACTATCACTGACGTTATATCTACCCCTGGACTATCTCATAGTAAAACTTGAGGCAACATAAGACACAGGTAATTTACTCCTTTGATGTAGTTCGCTGTGTAGCTTTGATATCGGGCGTCACTCTATGTAATCTTTAAAGGAGGTCTCTGCATGCAGACCTATATGACGGTCAGTTTTTTCTGCAGACTGCCTCCAGTTTTACAACGAGATAGCCAGGGGTGGATATAACGTCAGTCTGACGACAAGACATCTATCAAACGTCCAAATATAAAAGAGTCTTGAGGAAGAATCTCAATAGGGATTACTATTAAATGATGTGACATTATGATAATTACTCATTTTTTTGAAACAAGTGCATTTTGTGTACAAACATTTGCATATCAAATCAAAAGTGTTTACATTTTGTGTAAAATACGACATACATTCGATCACGTGCACATATGCATCTGTATGTAAACAAAAGCTATACAAGGCGTGTAATTTTGTCAACAAAATCTATACGTGCACGTGGGCTTGGTGAGTGGCTAAAGGGAAGTAACCCTACTTTGTTTACATGTTGCAATGTGTGGCGACATAATTTTTGCCGATACACAAAACCGAGATTATTTATGGCAAACAAAATACACTTGATTAAAATTGATAACTATTTCAACATACTTCCACGTTTCGTGCCGGCTTTCTTGTGGTGATTTTTTCCTTTAGCCTTTGCTCCACTTGGAAGCGAAGTTTTGTTTTTCACCTTGCCCTGCACCATTTTGAAAAGGGCATTGTGGGTGAAAATATAATTTGTATTCGTCCAAATGAAGGGTGAGAAATAAAATAATATTTTTCATTAATTTTTCTTTGACTCTTATATTTCAGGATTAAATAAGCTACTAGATCTTATTATTATTACTATCTGTCAGAAAGTCATAACATGTCATATATTAGAAATTTTTGATAAATAAATTAGTTATGACATAATAGGGAAAATTATTTTATCACCCGTTAGATAATGGACTGACCCAAGGTAAATAATAATAAACGTCAGATGCTGCGGATGCGAATCCCGGAAGACAGAGGTTGCTGCGGGCGAAGTTCATCAAGACATGGTAATGATCAAGACAATTATTACAATGTCAGTCTGACATTTTCTATTATTTCTGACATCCGTACACTCGATGTGTGATATTGTCAGGATTTGCTGTCAATATTTGCTAAGAAGACTCAAGCTCAGCATCCCACTGTCCTAACGTGTCAGGTTGTTGGTTGCTAATGCACACAAAATTACTTATTTCAACAGATTCTACGCATGTTACATTGTATAACTGTACAGACCGGTAGGTGCCTACCCCTTTCATCTGTTAGGCATACAGCCCCACTCTGTATTGACTATATTTTTATTGTTGAAAAGTACCAAATAATTTGATTGATTTTATATTCTATAATTAATCTAAATAGATGTCGTATTAGTTGATGAAAAATACAATCGTTAATCAGGCTTGCTATTGAAGATGGGCTTGACATACAATGTACTCCTGAAATATCGAGAAATCCTGAACTAGTGTGACATCGAACTGCACATGACCTTGTGGTTTGTATTGAAATAGGAGCGAAGAAAATGAAGTGTCCAGACTGGGATTTGAACCTGGGATCTCCGAACACTAGCAAGCTATAGCCGAATGCTCAACCACTGAGCTTCCTCGACCCAGTCCAATCCTACCACACTCCTCCCTCCATTTTTTAAAGCTTTCACCCTTGGAGAGGAGAACCAGGGACCTCCGAACACAAGCCGAATGTTCTACCACTGAGCTATACAGAATGTACCTCGACCCAGTCCAACCCCACCACACTCCTCCCTCCATTTTTTAAAGCTTTCGCCCTTGGAGAGGAGAACCAGGGACCTCCGAACACTAGCCGAATGTTCTACCACTGAGCTATACAGAATATACCTCGACCCAGTCCAACCCCGCCTGTGACCTTTATAGATATTGTTTGTCAATACATGAGATTTGAAATACTATATAAAAAGATGTGGGTAAAGTATAATTTACTGTCAATTAGTACAACCTACCGCTGATTGTGACTTTACAAAAATCACATCAAAATATGATGTCATATGTAATCACTAGAAGGTGGGATAATTAACGGTAAATTGTACTTCACCCGCATCTTTTCGTTATCTTGAAAGATGAAACCCCCGTATTGACTGGCAATTATAACGACAATTGCATTAAGTATCTATAAAGCTTTCTTAGTTTTCTTATCAATAATTTGAAGCCTGTGATATCTGCAACAGCATGATCAAAATTTTTAATGTTCTTCACAAATTATTATATTACCGGTAATAGATTCGTCGTATGAATTCATCATCAGTGTACCAACTGATGGTTAATTACAAATCAATCGTTGTGACATGAGTATGCTTGATATTGGGCCATATTATAGTTATTGCATTAAACCTAATACATTTGTGAAAGAGGATCTGGATATATTATGGAAGAAATGTGCATGTATAGATGATTATAGCACTGTTTATACATTTCTGAAGACATTGACAATGCATATAATCTGGACAGGTATATGGTTAAACAGTATAAGTTATCTCTTTTTCAAGGATTCACCTGCTTGAAATATTTTTTGTTTTTGTGACAATTACTAGCTAGCAGACAGTAGTACCTACAGAGCTATAATGTTAATTAATGGGAAAGATCTGGAACGATATCAATACTTTAAGTATTGAATATTGTTTCGTAAAATAATATTGATAATTAGTTGAAGACATCCTACTAATTCTCAGTCATATCATTGATAACAATATACTGCTGAATTTATAAATTTTAGCTTCTAGCTTCAGCAACAATAAGAAGTTAATTCATAGTTTGGTCTATTTGGTCATGCTATGTTCGTTGTCGTGCACCATCAACCGACCGTCATGCATGAACTTTTCATTTAAAAGACCTCTTCTCAAAAATTGAAAGGCCCATGGTACTGACATTTGGCCTGTAGCATGCTGGGATGAATTAAGGGCTACCATAGTGGTTCAAATGAATGACCTTGACCTTCATTCAAGGTCACAGGAGTCAAATCTAGGAGGCTAAAATCTTTGAACATCTTCCTTGTCAATAACTGTAAGAGTTTAGAATTACAGATAAAAGGTCTGTAGCTTATAGAGTCAATAGGCTGCAAATAGAATGAATACAATGCAAGTTCCCTGCCTACTATACCTTTTGGCCGGGTAAGAAATAGTGCCTATGTGTCCAAGTGGAGCGGTACCTCAGAAAATCACTCAAGTACATTTTTCGATACTTTTTGTAGGTTTTCAATTATTTCATGCATGTACATGCATTTTTATATCATTATTGTCCAAAACAAACTAGCTACCATTCTTAATATCTACGGCCCACTCACAAGATGTGAAAATCACAATTTGTTGACTTGCCGTATAAATGTAAAAATAAAATAATGTCTTGCTGAGAATTTGATATTTTATACAGTTCAGTTTTATCGCCTAGTAGTTAAATAAGAGATCTAAAACATGATAAAATGCATACAAACATTTTAATAATGGTTTGCATAATCATTATTTTGCTCCATTAGCAGTAATAGGTGCCAATTCTAACTCTAAAAACGATACCATTTTCTGTCTAAAGTCTTTTGAGCTACAATATTGCAGCTAGGCTACAAAGACTTTATTCGATGATTAACCTTGGCTATCATAATTACTTAATAGTAAGAAGCATCTTTATAACTATGCACTGTGATACTCAGGTAGGAGGTGACAGGGTTTCATTATCTTTTTGGGGAGGCAGTGCAATTGCAATTTCAACGTTACTTTTTTATACCATCTGTATGCTATCTAATATAATTTAGCTCAAATCAGGCGGTACCACAGCCAGGTTTAAATGGCAAAAAGTACCGAGGTACCGCCTGATGGAGAAACCCCTGAAGGTGAGTGATATAGTCTCCAATTAATTGGCCCTGGCCCTTGTTCCTTCAATATACATGCACTTATATATAATCAGCTTTAAAATTTTTGCATGATTTAGAAGAATTCTGAAAATTTTTGCATGATTTGAGATAATTCTAGATTAACATAATAAATATGTACCCCTAGTAAAGATTTTTGTACATGTATATAGGTCTAGAATCTCACATGAAATAAACACAAATCTAAGAAACTTTTTATCACATAACTACAACAACATACATTTCGAAAAATCTCCCGTCATAATGTATTGCGAAAATCTAGTGAATGCCACCATTTTGTTTCACTGTCCTCGAAATCTAACGTCACATCATTTTTCTTGATGACATTTTATTGTTTCTGTCTTGACATCACAATGAATTTCCAGCCAAGGGAAATCGCTCAAGGTTATTACATATGCAAAATTATTACATGAGCGAAATCACCGGATATCAGACGGAGAGAGAGATCTGAACAATACAGGCCAACTGGGCCTCTTTAAACAATCTGTTGGCATAACTTGAAAAATGAAAGTTCCATTATCACCTTTAAATGCATGAAGTTTTGTGTATTGACACCCTAATGTAAAATTGATGTAGGGCCTATATATACATGTAGCTAAATTCTGTACTCTAAAGAATATTTCCACTTTAAGCCTAAAATGAGATATTGCTGCTCTGTCACCAATAAGTTAATGAAAACATTACTAGGCTGTTACAGGGATTCCTTGGCTAGCTCTCTGCCTCGTATCCCTGTACTCTTGTCGTGGTAAAAATCAATAGTCTGGCTATACCAATGTATTGATGTTTCTAGGAGTACCCTGGGAACCGAGTACAAACCTTGGCTTATTACTGGCATTCCTAGCATATTTCCATCTAACGTCCTGTTAAATTGACAGAACTATCATATATTCATAAAAGGATAAAAATTATTTATGGAAATATTTTATGTGCAAAATCAATTTCCCCAGTAAAATTTTTCATAACTTGGATATGATATGCATATTTATGCGTTGCAAAATTTTTTACTTGTTGATTCTCAAGCGGCTTTAAACAAGATACTGGAATCTGGTATATTTTTCGTATTTATTATTCTCTAAATAAAGCATATATTCTGTATTTGCATAAATATCCGCCCTTCCAGGTAAGCATTAATTGTGACAACATGTTTTGACGAGCACAGAGACATTTTTATTGTTTTGCCCATGAAATAATAAATAGTCCTGTCACAATAACTATACATCTGCATGTGTATCAGAAATAAGTATGCTAAAATGAAACATTTTCCTTGAAAATTCTGCAACCAACATTATGATCAAATCAGTTGTTGTGTGTATTTTGTAGATTAATCAGGAGATCTATTAAATTATGTCTTCCAAATGACTGCAGTGACTGAAGAGTGATTAAAATGTCCCGATCGACTTATCACCACAAGTTCTCACCTCTAGGTTGTGAGTGTGATTAATCCCATTTGTGGTATTGTTTGGTACTGACCACTGGCCATGGTCGGTGGTTTTTCTCCAGGACCTCTGGCTTTCCTTCACCAATAAAGCAGCTGATATATCCTTAAATAACCTTAGGCCTGGCTGGTTATAGGATGTTAAAACAAACAAACCGATCAAATAAATACGGAATGGGGGAATACTGTCCTTGGAGATTCTGCAGCCAACATTATAAACCATGCATTGTTTCAGACTTCTGTGTTAATTAATCATGTCTGCTTGGCTCATCTGTCTTTCCTTGCTTAGATGTGTTCATATATATAGAGTTACAGTAAACTTTGATGCACAGATGTATTATCTCAGGTATATCAAGTTCATTCTATTGTATTGATTTTATCCTTTAGATACCAACAAATGTAATGCCGTATATAAAATTTGGTTTGTACTAGCTTACATACTATAAGGCTTTAGGTAAATCCAGGTACAGTACCGTACCATACATCGTGGGAAACCCAAGAGTCACTGCTCTATACATTGTCACAAACGTAGAGCAGTGACTCGTGGGTTTACGTCGATGGGTACAGTATTACCTTAATTATTCAATGGGTTTGAAATAAAATTGAGAAATATTGTAAGGGAACACTGGTATTAATTATATGCTGCCAGCTTAATGTTACACTATTTAGAGTTATATTATAAGCCTGCTATTTGGCTGTACATGTTTACTGTGTCTTCACTGGTGGTTGGGGCCACGGTGGCATGTGGTTAAGATGTACCGACATATTACCACATGCCCCCCACCTCTGGGTCGCGAGTTCGAATCCCATGTGGGGCAGTTGCCAGATACTGGCCGCTGGTCGGTGGTTTTTCTCCGGGTACTCCGGCTTTCCTCCACCATCAAACCTGGCACGTCCTTAATGACCCTGGGAGATTTCTTTATACATGTTATTATTTAGATTAATGGATCGCTCCATAAAATTATAAAGCCCATAATAACTGGTCATAATTGACCCATCAATTTGTTTATATTGATTTTATATTGAGAAAATAATGCTTTCACCATGAAGTACATCTCACTCAAAGGGATACACATTTTGAACAGTGTTAAGGGGAGATAACTTCGAGTCCTCTTAATCAACACCAATCTAACTAAAATCAGACTGGTAATTCTGCTCCACTTCAATACTCTACGATACGCATCTATACAAGATCTAACAACTCCCTGTTTGTGGTCAACTCATCATGTCGCCCCTGACCTAGAATCTGAATATCTCGGGATATATACTCTATACAATTGTATAGCTAGTAGCGGTTTATGCTTCCAAGATAATCAACTACACCGAAGATTTCACAAGCGACATGCTGATTGGCTAACAATAGGGGTCATGCTGAGGTGACCTCGAACGGGGTGATGTTAGATCTGGTATTGAAGCGTAATTTCAAAGTGGAATTACAAGTCTGATTAAAATTAGATTGTATCAACACGTGCTTCTTTTGACCTTTAATTTTGTTACATGCCAAAGTGACTTTATACAAGTATATGTTTAAAGCCTTTCAAAATATCATTGCCCAGTTATTGCTAACTACAATTCAATGTTTTTCATTTAATGTGTTGATAGATATTAGTTGTTGAATTTTGATATCTTTCAGGATGAAGGGATCTTGGTAACTGTTAGATTTTCGAAGCCTTCAACATAACCAGCTCCGGCTCCTCCATCAAAATGCCTGTATCCCAGAGACCCAGGAGAGTGAAAGTCATTATGTCTGAAGATTCGTCTGAGTGATATATTCTTGTCTACTTAGAAACAAGACCAGTGGATTTTACGTCTGACTTTCGAATCACTGACTGCCACCATTGAGCTTTTTGAATGTTTTACCCATAATTTGGGAACATGCCGTCCAAATGATAGTGACTACATGTCCAGTGATTGTGAAGATGGGAAGGAAAGAACAGTTGGGATTACCGGGCCGGCTAAGGATACCGAAACATCTGTGAGAGTGATCTCCCCTGTTGATAGTGTATCTGTTACAAATGATCGTGATTTAATTGAAAATCCCGAAAGTTTAAAAACCATGGCTGACCAGGAGGAGTCCGAAGGGGATACGGTTGGACCTGTACGCAGGATTAATTCAGCGGCAGGATTTAACACGTCGGAAAATAACCAAGAAGGGCAACAGTCATTTGATCCGTACCGAATGTTGGAGCGATCCCAATCCGAGGCCGTCCTAATTCACAACATTGAGGATCCTTCAGGAGATGTAATGAACCTGGAATCTACCCAGTCTTCGGAAGAAGTGGGAAGTGAAGGAGCGATGGCTAGTCACTGCAACATATCAGAATGTTCAAAGGTGTATTTTGATCTGTCCAAGGCGGAAGCATATGAGAATCTGTGTGAGAGGACACCAAATTTACTGACAAGGACTTCCTCAGGGCGGCACCTGGAGACGATACCGCAGGAGGACGAAACTGACGAATGTGGAAAGTTTAGCCTGAGTGAAAGGTCAATCTCTATGGAGAGTACATCCAGTGAGGATAGGAGTCCCCGGGGCTCTCATATCAGTCTAAAGTCGATCCGCGAGGATAAGGCCTTCATCACAACGGGCATGGCACGAAAGGTCATGAAGGTCAATAAGTCGCAAGAGCATTTGAGTAAAATCTCGAAAAGTAGCTGGAAAGCCAGCTTCCAGTCGTATGCTCAGAACTTACGACAGAAGACGAAGCAGTTGCAAATGGGATCTATACAGGAACAGATCCATGCCCTGAGAGAGCTCTGTGTGATGATGGAGCAGGTGTGGGCGATTCCAACATATGGACGTGATTTAGCATACGGCTTATGCGACATCATAAAGTCTGAGAAATTACTAGATATTATCATAAAGAACTGTCAGTCACAGTCTAGGGACCTCCTGAGGTCGTCTGCTCGGCTCCTGGAGAAGGTTCTCACTACTGGTAATAGACATAAGGTTGCAGAAATTGGTCTGGACATTGTTGTCAAGATGACGATCGAAGTGAAAGGCGACACAGAAATGGCTCGCGTATCAACAGGAATCTTGGAGAGCTTATTCAAGACATCCGAAGATGTCAGCTCTCGTTTGATAAAACTCGGAGGACTGGAGGTTGTTCTTTACTGGTGTAGATGTAATGACAGACTCACCCTTCGGCACTGCGCTATCTCCCTTGCAAACCTTGCCCTCTACGGCGGACCAGAGAATCAAGAAATCATGGCTAAGAGTAAAGTTCCGGAGTGGCTCTTCCCTCTTGCCTTCAATGACGACGACAGTGTACGGTACTACGCCTGTCTGGCCATTTCTGTGTTGGTCGCCAATAAGGAAATCGAGGCTGATGTACTGAACTCTGGTACCTTGGAACTTGTACTTCCGTTCATCAACAGTCATATCCCCAGTGAATTTGCCCGCATGGATTTGTCGCACCGTCATGGCCGATCTCGCGGCTGGCTGAAGCGGTTGGCAGGACTACTGTCAAGTAAGAGAGAGGAGGCACAGGCTTTGGCGGCATTCCACTTCGCCATGGAGGCTGGTATTAAGAGTGATCAGGATAAAAAAGAGGTAGAGTTTTTATATTTTGATTAATAATCCTGAAATGGCTAATTTGTTCAGCTTTAATTTGATTAATTTAATAATAATTCATGCTGAATTGTAATGGTTACAATACTTTATGGTTGACTAAGATTTGCCATGGTTAGAAGATCTAGATAAGACTCGGTTTAAATTGTATCCTGAAAATTGAAAACTGCTTACTTATAGAGAATTTGTAATTTCCATCAAATTATGACTGCTAAAAGATCATTAATTGTTGCCGTAATAGTTTATTTGTACCTTAGAAATCTTAGTGACCTCCTGTGTTTAAGACCTGGCACCTGTTTAATAAAATCACTTTGTTTTAGCCCCAAATGGCCATTTCTAATTTGACCTCTTTGCTAGAGGATCCAGTGATCCTGGTGATCATCTTATGGATAGGTTTGACTGTACATGTATATGACTAATGTGTTGCAGGTTTTCTATGAAATAGAAGCCATAGAACCACTAAGGAAACTAGCTGGAAGTCCGAATGCCACTGTGTCCAAACTTGCTGGTGAGGCTCTAAAGATTATCGGTGAGGAGCTGCCACACAAATTGACTCAGCAGGTGCCACTATGGTCGGTAGCCGATGTTTCTGCCTGGGTGGCTCAGGTAAGTAATTTCTGTTTGGTACATGACCCAGGTAAGTTCAAGTGCTTGAAGTACTGGTTAGCAGATACTTAATTTCGAGCAACAGCTGCACAAAAATAAGCATACACCCTTTTAGAACCATAATTTGCAGGTGTTCTTTATAACACCCATTCAAATATTGCGTTTGTGTTCATGCTATCGAAGGTACCCACCTTTAAATAGAAACATTCATTCAGGAAAAGCACGAAAGCATGGTTATGGTGGCCAAGTATCTAAGGTGTCTAACATTCTGCTACTAGCCCTCTACCTCTGGTCACAGTGGCCAAGTGAGTTGTTGTGGTCAAGTGGCTAAGATATCTGACATTCTACCACTAGCTCTCCACCTCTGGGTCATGATGGCAGAGTGGCTAAGGTGTCGGACATTTTACCACTAGCCCTCCACCTCTGGGTCATGATGGTCGAGTGGCTAAGGTGTCTGACATTTTACCACTATCCCTCCACCTCTCGGTCACGGTGGCTGAGTGGCTAAGGTGTCTGACATTCTACCACTAGTCCTCCACATCTGTGTCATAGAGACTGAGTGGTTATAAATTAAGATGTCTGATATTCTACCACTAGCCCTCCACCTCTGGGTCACGGTGGCTGAGTGGCTAAGATGTCTGACATTCCACTAGCCCTCCACCTCTGGGTTCTGGTGGCCAAGTGATAGCCCTCAGATACCAAATGTTGCACCTTTGTTTCAAAGACAAGATGTTTTGTTATTATTTTGTTATCATTTCTATTCAGTGTGACCTTTTTCTTGGACAGGTTGGATTTAAGGATTTAACCCAAGACTTTGAGCGATGTAAAGTTGATGGTGACTTGCTACTGACGATGACTAAAGATGATCTGGCAGACAGTATCGGGATGACATGTAAAATCACTCAGAAAAGGTAGGCATGATAAAGAGTGTGTAACATTCAGTTGTTTTAAATCTTCAGTTATTTTACATCCCACTGACAAAAGTTGTGGCCATTAAACAATGTGCATGTTGTGCCAACCAGGAATTGGAGGGCAGGATCATAAATACAGTGTCTTAAATGAGTGTTCATTTCATATGCTATTTTATGAAACAAATTGTAGAAGATTTAATTTTGAGCGCCTTGGCAAGCAAGAATTGAGACTTTGAGATATGTTTCATCACATAACTACAACACCATACATTTTAAAGAATCTCAATGTCCAAATGCGTCAAATTCAAGAGACGGCCGCCATTTTGTCACTAATTTTGTCACTAAGTCTTTAATTCTTGAAATCACATCATAGTTTACTGAAATCAAGACAATCACAATGGATTTTCAGCCAATGAAAAGCGCTTAAGGTCATGTTACATTAGTGACATATGCAAAAATATATCACAAGTGAAATCACTGGATGTAAGTCGGATTGTGTAATAAATAGAGTTACCTGGCCCAGGCTGGGTCATGTGCTGTCATGTCACATCCTGTTCAGATTCCATTTGGTGGAAGGGCATAATCAATGTCTCACCAATATTTTTTGTTTTGATGAATCATGCATTTCATTTATTTCCTTCAGATTTCTACGTGAGTTAACACACCTTAAGATGTCAGCAGATTACAAGTCATGTGACCAGACTGGGCTTGATGATTGGCTTTCAGAAATGAACCAGGAATACCGCCAGTACATGTACCAGATGATGAAATCGGGGTTAGATAAGCGTTATCTCTCCCATGTGTGCGACGATGAACTCATGAATGACTGCGGCATCAACAATGGGATACACAGGAAACGCATCATGCAGAGAATTGCTGGTGAGGAATAGAAAAACAAAATCTTATTTGTGTTTATCTTATCACTTGATATTCTTGATATTCTGCATGCTACATGTATATTAATTCATCTCAGATATTCCAGGGGTTACTATCACTGTCATAATATCCACCCCTTGACTATTTCATAGCAAAACTGAAGGCAGGTGAAAAAAACTGTACAATTCACAAGCCTACAAAGATTTCCTTTGAAGATTAAACAGAGATTGATAACCAACTTCAAAGCTTTCGATGAAATCTACTTGTTTCATCTTCATGCAATATCGAGAATGTATTAAAATAGTATGAAGATTAACTGTTTGACATACTATTTTTTTCAGCTTTTTGAAGATTTTGTGAAAGAATAATATATGCATAATTTTAGCTGGTATACCAGACATACCCAGTACTGGTAATACACGTTCATGCAACTTTGGAATTAATTACATGAATTTTTTGTACGTAAAAGGGAGGTAATCATTTAAAAAAGAAGACACAGATGTCTCAGATTATTTCTTATAAAAGGGAGACAATCCTCAAAATTTTCAAAACTTGATCATATACTATTTTAAGGAAAACATTTACACTGGGACAAATAAAAGACTACGCACAAAATTACCAAACACCCCTGCAGGATTAGTTAATTGGTTTTAATAGAGTGCAACTCTTTTGTTTGGGAGGTATCTATGTCAAGATGCTGTATGTATCCTTAAGTTTAATTTGTTGACAGCTATGAAGGAGCTCCAGATGTACAGTGATCAGTGTAGTCTAGACTCGGCAGACGGCACTCTCGTGTCTCGCTCTATGGATGTTTTCATTAGTTATCGACGGGCCAACGGATCCCAGCTAGCCAGGTTTGTTACGATTCAAATTAAACTTAATGAAAAGGTATTATCCATTACAAAGGACTAGATATAGTAATGGCTCTTTTTGGCCCCTAAATCTTCTAAATTTCAAATTAAGTATTTAGAAATTAAGTTGCTTTTTTTTTTTAATATTGAATACGCCCTTGATAAAAACTTAATGATATTTTTCTTGACAGAAAGTATGTTTTTGCTATATAGCCATGGTAACTTTGCATAAATTATGCAAATTTTAAAATTTGGTCAATTTTGGCATATTTTTGGATAGTTTTTCTTTTAAAAGCAATAGAGCCCAACCTAGAACAAACTTTATATTTTAAGGAATTAGCAGACCTGAAGAATACATCATTTTGAGAAATATAAAGTTTGTTCTAGAATGTGCTCTATGTTAACTAGATGAAAAACTGCATAAAAAAGGTCAATTTTGATGAAATTTTCACATTTTGCATAATATATATATAATAAAAATGGTTGTTATGGCAACTAGAACTGCTATATTACCTAATAGCACTATCAAATATGTTTCAGGTATGTGGTTAATGTTTGAAATGCAAGATTTACATGTTGAAATAACATAGTTTGAAAAATAGCGGATTTGGGGGCCACAAAAGACCCATACCATACCTAGACCTTACATTTGTACAATTAAAATACAGGAGGTATTGATACATTTGACTCCAATATGTGTAACTTTTTCAATTTAAACAGTTATTTGTATCCACAATATCAAGTCATTCCTACAATATTATCCTAGTTTTGTAGCCTGTCCATACATTGTGTACTACACCATTATATTTACATTTTCACTGCAGTTCCACTATGTAACCTTACGAAGCGCAGTTGGACGTGATATAGACTATGAACTTCAATCGCTTATGATGACGTCATTATAATTGTGACGTCACAATTGTCGTGCCAGCGAACATGGAAAACGACCTTTGAAAGGCTGTTCTATCCTTGACGATAACAAAAGATTAATTCATTATAGATGCAAAATCCTTTGGTATTTCAACATAAAATTGTAGCCAAATGTAAATATAAGCATTGAACGTCTTTCAGTTGGCATTCATAGCCAATATGAATGCCATCTGTCCAGTTGGAATTTATATTGGCTATGAATGCCAACTGAAAGACGTTCAATGCTTATGTTCAATTGTTTTCTTTGCAGTTTGTTGAAAGTGCATCTCCAGCTGCGAGGGTTTTCTGTTTTCCTCGACATTGAGAAGCTACGAGCGGGGAAGTTTGATGAAGGACTGCTGAGTAGTGTTAAAATGGCGAAACATTTCATCATCGTTCTGACTCCAAACTCTCTGGACAGGTGTATTGGAGACAACAACCAGAAGGATTGGGTTCATAAGGTAACTCATCTACCAGGTTTATTCAAATGAATTACCTTGACCGCCATTCAAGGTCACAGGGATCAAATAGGCAGAAGTCTTGAAGTTACTTCTTGTCAATAACTAATAGGTCTAGAAAGCTGTGAAGAGCTACATCATATGCTCAAATAAATGATCTTGACCTTCATGACCTTCATTCAAGATTACAGGGCAAATAGGCAGAAAATTTTCCAATAACAGTTACTTCTAGCGACCTGGAATTGAGGTATGCCTTTAGCATGCTGGGATGAAGGGATACCTTGCTCAAAGGCACAAGTCATTAAGTAAAAAAAGTACTCTGATATTGGGTATGTAGCATGCTGGATGAAGCTCTTTCAAGTTTGTTTTGAATGACCTTGATCCGTTTTCAAGGTCACAGTGAGCAAATATATCAGAAACTGATAACTTCTATTAGTATACAGTGTCTTACATGCAAGACGGAGAAAAGATGAGCATTTTCAGGCCATTCTTTAATTTGTAATAGGTTGTGACTATGTAAACCCAGTAATCCATTTGTTATCCTAGCTAAACTGAAGCTATCTATTTCCTCAGGAGATTGTGGCGGCCATTAACAGTGGATGTAACATTATTCCACTGATGGACAACTTCACCTTCCCTCCAGCCGACATGTTACCTGAGGACATGAGACAGATTGTCTTTTTTAATGGCATTAGGTACGTTTGGAGGGACTGTTAAAACTGACCGATGATTTCTAACTATAAACAACGCTATTACAGTACCTGAACCGTTTAACGTTCCCAAATTTGCGTTTCGTTTGCGTTTGCGTTATTTCCGTTAGCAATCGTTAGCGTTAGCAATCGTTTATCGTTAATCGTTATCGTTTGCGTTAGCAATCGTTAATCGTTAGTTGGCTCAGGCTCTCTTTAGTCTCGTCAGTAGCAAGTCACCATCAACTTTACATCGCTCAAAGTCTTCGGTCAAATCCTTAAATCCAACCTGTCAAGGAAAAAGATCACACTGATTAGAAAAGATAACAAAATAATAAACCAAACATCTTGTCTTTGAAACAAAGGTGTAACATTTGGTATCTGAAGGCTAATGTTACAATGTCAATCACCTTAGTCACTTGGCCACCACAACCCAGAGGTGGAGGACTTGTGGTAGAATGTCAGACACCTTAACCACTCAGCCACTGTAACCCAGAGGTGGAAGACTTGTGGTAGAATGTCAAACACCTTAACCACTCAGCCACTGTTACCCAGAGGTGGAGGACTTGTGGTAGAATGACAGACACCTTAACCACTCAGCCACTGTAACCCAGAGGTGGAGGACTTGTGGTAGAATATCAGACACCTTAACCACTCAGCCACTGTAACCCAGAGGTGGAGGACTTGTGGTAGAATGTCAAAGCACCCTTAACCCATCTCAGCCACTGTAACCAAGGTGAAGACTAGTGGTAGAATGTCAAACACCTTAACCACTCAGCTACTGTGACCCAGATGTGAAGGGCTAGTGGTAGAATGTCAGACACCTTAATCACTCAGCCACTGTGAACCAGTGGAGTGCTAGTATTAGAATGTCACACATCTTAGACACTTGGCCACTGTGACCCAGAGGTGGAGGGCTAGTGGTAGAATGTCAAACACCTTAACCACTCAGCCACCGTGACCCAGAGGTGGTGGGCTAGTGGTAGAATGTGAGACGCCTTATCCACTCAGCCATCATGACCCAGAGGTGGAAGGCTAGTAGTAGAATGTCCTACACCTTAGGTACTTGGTCACCATAACCACAAGTTTCATGCTTTTCCTGAATGAATATATCTATTTACAGGTGAATACCTTTGATAGTACAGTCGAAATTGTTTTAAGAGACCTTCCAAAGGAGATTGAAAAATAGGTACATATGACAGTTGGGATCCTCCCCTTTTAATTTTGAAATTCCCAAACCCCCCTTTTTCGAAACAAAACCTTTAAATACATGGTAAAAATCAAATTGTATAATGTGGGAATGTCTTTGACAGTTTTTGTTGTACTAACAAACAGTCCACAATAATAGGAAATTTATTAAATAGTATAATATATCACTAATTTTAATACACCTTTTAATTTATGTATTTAATTTTAGGCACTTTTGTTTTTCAATTATCTATTTAATTTTTATTTAATCTTTCTGTTTTTATTCAATGAATAGGTTAAAAATTTTCTAAAAAACAATATTTGTTTAGGCTACACTTATATTCATAATTAGCTACAAAATGACAATATATTTAAAAGCAGGAAATAAAATAACAATGAGTTTTTAATTGTTTATTTTTCTTTCTCATATTTTTATTCATTTATTTTATCAGAATAAAAAAGGAAAAAAATAGTGTGAAAAAAATAATTTTAAAAAAAATATATCGGGAAATCAGCTATTTCCGAGCTTCTCTGTTACTCATCTTCCCAAAATGGCTGCCATCCATGCTAGCTCTACACTGATACATTTTTCAGTAATATTTCTACATTCAATGTCGTTCTTATGTGAGTGAAATCCATTTTGTTCATCATTATTTTAGTTGGTTTTGGAGTGGAATCTATTCTTGATTTTTATCATCACAACATGCGTGAATAAATAGCAAAATTTTTCGCTTGGCAATATCCAGCTCAGACATGCAGACGGCTTCGGCCATCGGTTATCCGAAGCGAGAGACTTCATGGCACTGATTAGTGCTAATTTAATGGTCAAAGTGAAGCACCTCGTGTTAAATAACCAAGCATATGGATGCTCTTTTGTCTTGTGCGCTTAATGGGGCTGGGTGGAAGTCCATACAGGATAGTTGGAACTGGCTTGGCTTTATATATGAATTAGAAAGACAAATGGCATGTGTGATTTGGGGTCGTTAATAAGAACATCGAGGCTGTCCGTTGGATCCTAAAAGTATGGTGCGCTTGTCGCATAAGAAAGCAATGGTCGTTTCAATATCAGGATAGATTATAGTAGTAATTTTCGCTGGAGGAATAATATTTAGGGTCGTTTAATAACAGAAGGTCGCTGAATTCAGAAGGTCGCTAAGAGCGCATTTTGATTGTATGTGCTATATATAGAACACAAACAATTTCTGAATGGGTTTTCAAGAAAAGCCTGCTAATTAAAGGTCTAAAAGGGTGAAATGCTTATTTTTGTGCTGGCTGTTGCTCGAAATAAGTATCTGCTAACCAGTACTTCGCACTTGAACTTCCTGGGTCATGTACCAAACAGAAATTACTTACTACCTGAGCCACCCAGGCAGAGACTAGCCACCGACCATAGTGGCACCTGCTGAGTACATTTGTGTGGCAGCTCCTCACCAATAATTTTCAGCGCTCACCAGCAGTTTGGACACAGTGGCATTCGGACTTCCAGCTAGTTTCCTTAGTGGTTCTATGGCTTCTATTTCATTAGAAAACCTAGCAACCACATTAGTCTAATACATGTACAGTCAAACCTATCCATAAAGATGAATCACCAGGATCAGCTGGATCCTCTAGCAAAGAGGTCAAATTAGAAATGGCCATTTGGGGCTAAAACAAAGTGATTTTATTAACAGGTGCCAGGTTCTTAAACACAGGAGGTCACTAAGATTTCTCAGGTACAAATAAACTATTACGCGGCAACAATTAATGATCTTTTAGCAGTCATAATTTGATGGAAATTACAAATTTATCTATAAGTAAGGCAGTTTTCAATTTTCAGGATACAATTTAAAACGAGTCTTATCTAGATCTTCTAACCATGGCAAATCTTAGTCAACCATAAAGTATTGTACCATTACAATTCAGCATGAATTATTATCAAATTAATCAAATAAAGCTGAAAAATTAGCCATTCAGGATTATTAATCAAAATATAAAAACTCTACTCTTTTTTATCCTGATCACTCTTAATACCAAGCCTCCCATGGCGAAGTGGAATGCCGCCAAAGCCTGTGCCTCTTCTCTCTTACTTGACAGTAGTCCCTGCCAACCGCTTCAGCCAGCCGCGAGATTCGGCCATGACGGTGCGACAAATCCATGCGGGCAAATTCACTGGGGATATGACTGTTGATGAATGGAAGTACAGTTCAAGGTACCAGAGTTAGTACATCAGCCTCGATTTTCTTATTGGCGACCAGCACAGAAATGGCCAGAGGCGTAGTACGGTACACTGTCGTCGTCATTGAAGGCAAAGGAAGAGCCATCCGAACTTTTAACTCTTAGCCATGATTTTCTTGATTCTCTGGTCCGCCGGTAGAGGGCAAGGTTTTGCAAGTGAGAATAGCGAGTGCCGAAGGGTGAGTCTGTCATTACACTACACCAGTAAAGAACAACTCCAGTCCTCCGAGTTTTATCAAACGAGAGCTGACATCTTCGGAAGTCTTGAATAAGCTTTCCAAAATTCCTGTTGTTACGCGAGCCATTTCTTGTGTCGCCTTTCACTTCGATCGTCATCTTGACGACAATGTCCAGACAATTTCTGCAACCTTATGTCTATTCCAGTAGTGAGAACTTCTCCAGGAGCCGAGCAGACGACCTCAGGAGGTCCCTAGACTGTGACTGACAGTTCTTTATGATAATATCTAGTATTTCTCAGACTTTATGATGTCGCATAAGCCGTATGCTAAATCACGTCCATATGTTGGAATCGCCCACACCTGCTCCATCATCACACAGAGCTCTCTCAGGGCATGGAATCGTTCCTGTATAGATCCCATTTTGCAACTGCTCTCGTCTTCTGTCGTAAGTTCAGGGCAATACGACTGGAAGCTAGCCTTTCAGCTACTTTTCGAGATTTTACTCAAATGCTCTTGCGACTTATTGGACCTTCATGACCTTTCGTGCCATGCCGTTGTGATGAAGGCTTATCCTCGCGGATCGACTTTAGACTGATATGAGAGCCCGGGGACTCCTATCCTCAACTGGATGTACTCCCATCGAGATTTGACCTTTCACTCAGGCTAAACTTTCACATTCGTCAAGTTTCGTCTCTACTGCGGTATCGTCCAGGTGCCGCCTGAGGAAGTCTTGTCAGTAATTTTGGTGGTCTCTCAACAT
>SAYR01044025.1:2242761-2263274 GCA_004382745.1 Argopecten irradians irradians
TTATTGAATAAATTCATTACCTCCAAGTGTCATAAACTTGAAGCGATTCAGGCTATACTGGTACATGTACTTTAAATGGAAACATTTTTACACAAACACATTTAAAATGCTGTAAAATCAAATTTCCATCTTGTGTTTGATTTCTATTTATCGATGTTTCATTAACTCAAACAATGGTAATAATTAAACATCTTATACATGTAGTGTTTCTCGCATCAATCGCAAGTTTCAGGGCTTTTTCAGATTGTTGAAAGGCTCTTCCGCTTATCATGGAAAATTGTATTCTCGCGAATAATTTGTTTCATAACGGATTACACGCTTGTATATTTACTAGGGTGTGCATTCATAAAAGCTCATTACTTACAATTAACTAGGCATCGATTTTAGGGTCGTACATGTACGTACATTTACAAATGCAACGTACATACGCCACAGCTACTGTAATAAAGATTGAACATTTGAATCGTGTTTCGCCATGTGCAGTTATAAACTGGTGTTAAGGAATATAGTTATTGATCACATTTCACATCAAGCATCTCTTCAATTTACAGTTTAAACAAATTAATTATTCATACAATGTATAAGTGTAAGCTAATTCATTCCAACGTAATATATAGGAAAGCATATTGCACACATCAAAACTTGAAATACGACAGTACATATATGTCCGTGAAATGTACTGTCACTGTGTTACATTTTTGTACGGGGCACAGGTAAGTTGGGTATAAAGTTAATCTCCCTCCAAGAAGGTGTTAATTACAGGTGAACTCCGCCCGTGGCCAGCTACAGGGGGTCGACACGAGGTAACACCTGTCGTGACCTACATTGTATATACCTGTACAGGTAAAATACCCGTGCGCGTCACGCTGGGAATTGAAGAGATTCCAGGTACAAAATAACAACGAACAACATATGAGAAGGTACCCCGTGACTGTCCAGTTTTTATTGATATTGAGTTTAAACGTATATCCGTGTCTGATTTGACACGCGTACAGTACGTGTGAAGGCTAACAATGTAACGTACCCCCTTCTCTACACGTGTTCTACATATATGTAGTTGTAGGTATACTCGTACATTGCAAACATTTACATGATTTTATTCCATTTTTAAATCTCACCTATTCCCCGTGTTCAAACTCGTCATATGAATGATTTTAAATTTCACGAATTTATTTACAAATCTCCTGAGTCTTTTTTTGCGTTCTTCGTACATTGATAATAATTAACTTAACAAGAAGAATTTATGCAGTTGTCGTTGATTCTTTCTAAAATAATGCTTTTGACATAATATTTCTGTAAGACAGTTTTGTTAATATTTGAATTGCTTTCGCAGAAATCATAGTAACTACAAAACATATATATGATATAAGTTTTCTGATAATAATAATAAAAAAGTGATAATCACATTAAGTTTTTGAAATGTGATTTAAATACGAGTATTTCAGAACGTTTTCACGGATATGAGCGTTAGTCATGTATGCGATCTTGTTACTGTACATATTTTTATTTCAACCACATCTAACAAACATACATACATCCAAAAGAGATATTAAATGCAATACAATACACCTTAATTCATATTTTTTTTATTTCATAGATGTTATGATAATCGCTTCTACAAAGAAGCGGTAAACGTAATACATATCTGGATCGTCAAAGCACTTCACCGGCATTTGGTTCTATTTTTAGTGGCTAACGTTAGCGGAAGTGGGTCCTTGCTAACGATTAACGCAAACGATTTCTAACGCAACGATTGTAAACGCATCAGACAGTATCGGGATGACGTGTAAAATCACTCAGAAAAGGTAGGCATGATAATAAGGAGTCTGTATCATTCTGTTGATCTTCAGAAAATCCATGTTATTTTATGTCTAACTGACAACAGATGTGGTCACTAAACAATGTACATTTAGTGGTAGAGGAAATCAAGAACTATGGCATAGTCCAGGGGTGGAAATAACAGTGATAGTTACCCCTGTAGTATCAAGGATACTTTCACAAATAAAATTGGTAAAAAGTTGTGTTTGTATTTTCGATTATCTGTGGATTCTTTTGTTGAAACATCATTATTCCTCTTTAAATATTTATGTTACTGATAGATCTAAATTACTGAAAGTATCATATGGAATAAATTCACATATAGAATATTAATTTCAGAACTTTTTATACAACCATCATGAAGGAGACAGCTTGATAAGTGGCTTTTAAACATTTCTAGATTTGATAAATCAATTAATTTATTTCTTTCAGATTTCTACGTGAGCTAACTCATTTGAAGATGTCAGCAGATTACAAGTCATGTGACCAGACTGGGCTTGATGATTGGCTATCAGAAATGAACCAGGAATATCGTCAGTACATGTACCAGATGATGAAGTCGGGGTTAGATAAACGATATCTCTCCCATGTGTGCGACGATGAACTCATGAATGACTGCGGCATTAACAATGGGATACACAGGAAACGCATCATGCAGAGAATTGCTGGTGAGGAATGGAAATATAAAAATCTTATTTCTGCGTATCATATCAGCTTTCTTGAAATCATCCTTGATATTATGCATGCTACATGTATATTAATTCATCTCAGATATCCTAGGGGTTAATATCACTATCATAATGTCCACCCCTTGACTATGTCATAGCAAAACTGAAGGCATTTCAGGAGAAAAAAACTGTCCAGTTCACAAGCTTACAGAGACTTCCTTTGAAGATTAAACAGAGAGCAATACCCCAATTTCAAAGCTTTTACATCAAAGGACCAAACTACTTGTCTCATCTATCGATGCACGAGTCTTCAGTTTGGCTATGAAATGGTAAAGGTGTTGATAAGATTACCTCTGGAATATCGAGAATGTATAAAAATAGTATGAAGATTAACTGTTTGACATACTAACTGTTCAGCTTGTATGAGGTTTTGTGAGAGAAAAAAATCTGCATAATTTTAGCTGGTATACCAGACATACCTAGTACTGCGATAATACTTTGGAATTAATGACATGAAGTTTTTGTTCGTCCAAGGGAAGTGATCATATAAAAAAGATACAGATATTCCAGATAATTTTTATTATGAAAGGGAGACAATCCTCAAAATTTTAAAAACTTGGTCATATACTTCCGCATGATTTTATTTTAAGGATAACATTTACACTGGGACAAATAAAAGACAATGCACAAAACTACCAAACACCCCTTTATGATTAGTTCATCAGCATTAATAGTGGAACTCTTTTGTTTGGGAGATGTTTATGTCAAGATGCTGTGTGTATCCTTAAGTTTAATTTGTTGACAGCTATGAAGGAACTCCAGATGTACAGTGATCAGTGTAGTCTAGACTCAGCCGACGGCACTCTTGTGTCTCGCTCTATGGATGTTTTCATCAGTTATCGACGGGCCAACGGATCCCAGCTAGCCAGGTTTGTTACGATTCAAATTAAACTTAATGAAAAGGTATTATCCATTACAAAGGACTAGATATGGTAATGGCTCTTTTTGGCCCCTAAATCTTCCAAATTTCAAATTAAGTATTTAGAAATTAAGTTGCTTTTTTTAAATATTGAATACCCCCTTGATAAAAACTTAATGATATTTTTGTTGACAGAAAGTATGTTTTTGCTGTATAGCCATGGTAACTTTGCATAAATTATGCAAATTTGAAAATTTGGTCAATTTTGGCATATTTTTGGATAGTTTTTCTTTTCAAAGCAATAGAGCACAACCTAGAACAAACTTTATATTTTAAGGAATTAGCAGACCTGAAGAATACATCATTTCGAGAAATATAAAGTTTGTTCTAGAATGTGCTCTATGTTAACTAGATGAAAAACTGCATAAAAAAGGTCAATTTTGATGAAATTTTCACATTTTGCATAATATATGTATAATAAAAATGGTTGTTATGGCAACTAGAACTGCTATATTACCTAATAGCACTATCAAATATGTTAGGTATGTGGTTAATGTTTGAAATGCAAGATTTACATGTTAAAATAACATAGTTTGAAAAATAGCGGATTTGGGGGCCACAAAAGACCCATACCATACCTAGACCTTACATTTGTACAATTAAAATACAGGAGGTCTTGATACATTTGACTCCAATATGTGTAACTTGTTCAATTTAATCAGTGATTTGTATCCACAATATCAAGTAATTCCCACAATACTATCCTAGATTTGTAGCCTGTCCATACTTACATTGTGTACTACACCATTAAATTTACATTTTCACTGCAGTTCCACTATGTAACCTTACGAAGCGCAGTTGGCAGTGATATAGACTATGAACTTCAATCGCTTATGATGACGTCATTATAATTGTGACGTTACAATTGTCGTGCCAGCGAACATGGAAAACGACCTTTGAAATGGCTGTTCTATCCTTGACGATAACAAAAGATTAATTCATTATAGATGCAAAATCCTTTGGTATTTCAACATAAAATTGTAGCCAAATGTAAATATAAGCATTGAACGTCTTTCAGTTGGCATTCATAGCCAATATGAATGCCATCTGTCCATTTGGAATTTATATTGGCTATGAATGCCAACTGAAAGACGTTCAATGCTTATGTTCAATTGTTTTCTTTGCAGTTTGTTGAAAGTGCATCTCCAGCTGCGAGGGTTTTCTGTTTTCCTTGACATTGAGAAGCTACGAGCTGGGAAGTTTGATGAAGGACTGCTGAGTAGTGTTAAAATGGCGAAACATTTCATCATCGTTCTGACTCCGAACTCGCTGGACAGATGTATTGGAGACAACAACCAAAAGGACTGGGTCCATAAGGTAACACATCTACCAAGTTTATTCAAATGAATTACCTTGACCACCATTCAAGGTCACAGGGATCAAATAGGCAAAAGTCTTGAAGTTACTTCTTGTCAATAACTAATAGGTCTAGAAAGCTGTGAAGAGCTACATCATATGTTCAAATAAATGATCTTGACCTTCATTCAAGATTACAGGGCAAATAGGCAAAAATCTTTCCAATAACAGTTACTTCTAGCGACCTGGAATTGAGGTATGCCTTTAGCATGCTGGGATGAAGGGATACCTTGCTCAAAGGCACAAGTCATTAAGTAAAAAAGTACTCTGATATTGGGTATGTAGCATGCTGGATGAAGCTCTTTCAAGTTTGTTTTGAATGACCTTGATCCGTTTTCAAGGTCACAGTGATCAAATATATCAGAAACTGATAACTTCTACTAGTATACAGTGTCTTACATGCAAGACAAAAGAAAAAATTAGCATTTTTAGGCCATTCTTTAATTTGTGATAAGTTGTGACTATTTAAGCCCAGTAATCCATTTGTTATCCTAACTAAACTGAAGCTATCTGTTTTTTCAGGAGATTGTGGCGGCCATTAACAGTGGATGTAACATTATTCCACTGATGGACAACTTCACCTTCCCTCCGGCCGACATGTTACCTGAGGATATGAGACAGATTGTCTTTTTTAATGGCATTAGGTACGTTTGGAGGGACTGTTAAAACTGACCGATGATTTCTAACTATAAACAACGCTATTACAGTACCTGAACCGTTTAACGTTCCCAAATTTGCGTTTCGTTTGCGTTTGCGTTATTTCCGTTAGCAATCGTTAGCGTTAGCAATCGTTTATCGTTAATCGTTATCGTTTGCGTTAGCAATCGTTAATCGTTAGTTGCGTTTACAATCGTTTGCGTTAGAAATCGTTTGCGTTAATCGTTAGCAGGACCCACTTCCGCTAACGTTAGCCACTAAAAATAGAACCAAATGCCGGTGAGATGCTTTGACGATCCAGATATGATATTACGTTTACCGCTTTCTTTGTAGAAAGCGATTATCATTAACATGCTATGAAATAAAAAAAATATGAATAGAGGTGTATTGTAATTGGCACTTTATAGTGCTCTTGTTGCGATGTATGTATGTTTGTTATGATTGTGGTTGAAATAAAAATATGGTAGCAGTAACAAGATCGCATACATTGACGTAGCGCCTCATATGCCGTGACAACGTTCGTGAAAAGTACCTCGTATTTTAAATTCACATTTTCAAAAATCTTAATGTGATTATGCAACATGTATTATTTTTATTATTATTATCAGAAAACTTATATCAGTATATATATGTTTGTAGTTACTGATGATTTCTGCGAAAGCAATTCAAATATTAACAAAAACTGTCTTACCGAAATATTATGTCAAAAGCGCATTATTTTAGAAAGAATCAACGACAACTGCATAATATTCTTCTTGTTAAGTTAAATATTATCAACTGTACGGAAGAACGCAAAAAAAAGACTCAGGAGATTTGTAAAATAAATTCGTGAAAAATTTATAAATTCATTCATATGAGCGAGTTTGAACACGGGGAATAGGTGAGATTTAAAAATGGAATAAAATCATGTAAAATGTTTGCAATGTACGGAGTATACCTACAACTACATATATTGTAAGAACACGTGTAGAGAGAAAGGGGTACGTTACATTGTTAGCCTTCACACGTACTGTACGCGTGTCAAATCAGACACGGATATACGTTTAAACTCATATCAATAAAAACGTGACAGTCACGGGTACCCTTCTCATATGTGTTCGTTGTTATTTTGTACCTGGAATCTCTTCAATTCCCAGCGTGACGCGCTACGGGTAATTTTTACCTGTTACAGTGGTATAATACATGTGGTCACGACAGGTGTTACCTTGTTGTCGACCCCCTGTAGCTGGCCACGGGCGGAGTTCACCTGTAATTACAACCTTCTTGGGAGGGAGATTAAACTTTATATCCCAACTTACCTGTGCCCCGTACAAAAATGTACACAGTGGACAGTACATTTCACGGACATATAATGTACTGTCGTATTCAAAGTTTTGATGTGTGCAATATGCTTTCCTATATATTAACGTTGGAATGAATTAGCTTACACTTATTACATTGTATGAATAATTAATTTGTTTAAACTGTAAATTTGAAGAGATGCTTGAATGTGGAAATGTGAATCAAATAACTATATTCCTTACAACAGTTATAACTGCACATGGCGAAACACGAATTCAAATGTTCAAATCTTTATTACAGTTAGCCTTGTGGCGTATGTACGTGCATTTGTAAATGTACGTACATGTACGCCCCTAAAATCGATGCCTAGTTAATTGTAAGTAATGAGCTTTTTATGAAATGCACACCCTAGTAATATACAGCGGTGAATCCGTTATGAAACAAATATTTCCGAGAATACAATTTTCCATGATAAGCGGAAGAGCCTTTCAAACAATCTGAAAAAGCCCTGAAACTTGCGATTTGATGCGAGAAACACTAACATGTATAAGATGTTTAATTATTACCATTGTTGAGTTATGAAACATCGTAATAGAAATGCAAACACATAGATGGAAAATTTGATTTTACAGCATTTTAAATGTGTGTTGTGTAAAATGTTTCCATTTTAATACATGTACCAGTATACGCCTGATCGCTTCAAGTTATGACATTGTGACGGTAATATTATTCATAAAAATGTTGTTGTAACAATTTGTTGTTATTTCTTAAAATGTCGGACAAATATGACACTTAGAATAATTACAATTCTCTCTTAATACATACGTACGGTTGTACAAGTAATTTGTAAACGTACGTGTTGAGTGGAAACGTCGTATCGAGTACACGTCGTGTTTGACTTCATTGTGTGATTATCAGTAAAGAGATGTTTGTAACAATTTTATTATTCTTAAAAATCATCGGTAAATATGACACTTTCGAATAATACCATTCTTTCACTATACATACAGTTGCACATGTAATTCATTTTGTAAACGTACATTTTGTTCATGGAAACTTTGCATCGAGTACTGTCGTCTTTGACTTCATCGTGTCCATTATACATGTATGATATACAGAAACTCTAATCCGAACATAACTTTCAGTTTTTCTTGTACTTTCGTTTGTATTTCAAAACATCAAGATCCGTAATTCATTTAACCGTCAAGACCGTGTCCGTGATTTATACACATGGTATTTCCGGTTTATATAGCCGATCGTTTTGCGTTTTTGCGTTAATTCGTTAATCGTTAGCCGGTATTGCGGTTAATCGTTTATCGTTAATCGTTAATCGTTAGCGTTAGCAATCGTTAGCGTTAGCTAACGGACGATTTTTTTGCGTTGCGTTTGCGTTAGGCTGGGAACGTTAAACGGTTCAGGTACTGTACAAATTTTCTGGATATTTCACAAGAGAGATCAAATAGGTACACCCCCCCCCCCCTCTCCACTCCCCGGTATTCAACATAGATATACCGGTAATTTAAGATTGTCAGTATTTCATTTAGAGCCCTTGATCGTGAATATCTTTTGCAGATATTTTGAAAATAATGATATCGCTAAATATTGTATACAAGAAAATAAAATGGGATACAGTTTAATTGTTATGCCTTTTTTCCGGTTTGAACCTCATCAATTCAAACTTGAAAACTTACACTTGTCAACACTTATCACATGACCTTTGAACTTAAGCTTCAACCATTGCACTATTATTATACTGGGATATTTTAAAACAAGATGACCTTTGATCTTTAACCTTGCCCTTTACAGGTGGATCCATGACTACCAGGATGCCTGTGTAGAGAAACTTGAGAAGTTCCTCCGCGGCGAAGTCAACACGTCCAGTAAAAGAGCTGCGTTGTTCCAAATGGGGTCGTCGACAGAGGGGCCTGTGAAAGGTCCCTGTAAGTACAGCTCTAGTGAGAGTACCAGTCCAACTAGTCCACCATAGCCCAAAATATGGACATGACCCAGCTACGACTACCTTTCAACTCCGTCTTATCACCGGATCTCACGCGATTGGCTTGCCATCTCACCTGTATTCGACCTAATTAACCAAGGTGAATTTTACCTAAGGTTTTGATGAGCTGATATGCGACTCTCAAATTTCTATCAGTCTATATTATAATGAAACACCTTCTTTAAGTTGTGATTTCCTGAAAATTGATCATTGGCTTTAAAGTACAATGTAGCTGATTGTGTTTGGCTGATAATACCTTGTCAATCATTTGCTTTCATGCTAATTTGTGATAGGGTCAAGCATTTGGGACATTATGATTTGTTAATTAATTAAGTGATCATGGCACTGATTGGTTTGTTTGGTAATTTTGGCCATGATTGGTATTTAAGTGATCAGGGCTGTGATTGGATAATTAAGAGATCATGGCTGTGATTGGTTGATTAAGTGATCATGGAAGTGATTGGTTAAAATAGTGACCTTGGCCATGATTGGTTAATCTAGTAATCATGGCGGCTGTTTAAAATGTTGTTTGTCAAAAATATACAATAGCTAGCTTACAATGAAATTATGCTATTTCGCTATTGTATGGAGTTAGATCATTGTGTTAAAATTTCAAATTTGATTAAGTTTATCTCATATTAAAATGAAAAGTTGGGGTTTTCTTGCAAAGCAATTAGGATATTACAGAGCCATGTTATAATAGGTGCCATTATGTATGTATACACGTATGTACTTGTACAAAGTATGCAAGGCTAGTATCTGTGAAAAATCGTATTTTTGTTATGTACAAAAAGCTATCTAATTCTACCTGAATAAGAATACCATTGTACAAAAAGTACCAAGTATATTGTGAGATTTTTTTTGTAGTTTAAAAACATGATGGGATAAGTATTAATTATGTTATGGGTTGCTTTAAACACATATTAAAAAATAATGCATGTCTTCTGGTCATAAGGATCATGAAAAAGATTATGTCATACAAAATTGAAGATTGTGGTGAAGAAAAAAATGGCCTTCAATTTTTTTTCAACACATGTAGACTTTTAAAAATAATTTGTAATCTAGTCTGAAATTTGTGTTCATTTTGAGTGAGGATTCGGAAACTTCTTATAAAGTTGTAGTGTTTTCTCAATCAAGGCTTCCAAAAGTAAACTTCCAAGGCCTTAAAAATTATTTAATAGTAAAGCATGATATTCATATATGAAATGTATATTAATCAAAGATAAAAAAAAATTACAGCAACCATGATAGATTATGAACGATATGAAATAATTTGGTGATAGCAAATTAATAATACTTGTGGATAAATTACAGAAAAAAAATTAATATGGAGGGAAAGAAGTACACATTGTATATTTTGGACTCCATATTACATAAGACATTATTTTGTTTAAAACAGGAAAATCACACATTTGAACTAGTGATTTAAATTTAAATGATAAATGATAATTTACATGCATTCCTTGCGCTTAATTAGCACTATTTATGGTGGATTTGAGAAGTTTGCATGCATTTATTAAAATTCATATAAATTGTATGTAGTAGACTCTATATTATATATTGTTCTATCAATAAATTGGTTGCATTTCTAATAACTATTAACCACTGTGTGATAATATATCTATATTAAGTATTCGTTTTTATTATGTCAGATATACAATATTGAGATTCATTTTCACTAAGTGATATTTGTCCTTCAGTAAGTAGGGCAATTTAAATATTTATTTTGTGGTTTGTTTTTTTCCAAGATATGTTGGCAAAGCTTTACCTCAAGGTCATTTTGTCATTATTACTACGAAGAAATTGCTTTCTTTTGTTGGACAGCAGGAAAGTGTTGAAATTCAAAACATAATTGTTACTAGAGTGTTGATCACATATCTGTGTTAACTCAATCATCCCTGAAGACGCATTTAGACTCTTCGAAATCAAAGGTTTGACCAGTCCATTATGAAATTTCGGGGGTAATTATGTCAATGCCATCATTTTGTTTTACATATATTTAATATATTGACAGTCTTTAGTTGGCCTGAATAAAGTACCTGGTAAGCATTAGCGATGGTATATGCTTATTAAATACCAATCTAATTAAAATTAGACTTGTAATTCCGCTCCACTACGATACTCTACGTTACGCTCCAATACAAGATCTAACAATGCCCCGTTCGGGGTCACCTCAGCATGACCCCTATGGTTAGCCAATCAGCGTGTCGCCTACGGAATCTTCGGTGTGGTTGATTCATTCGGAAGTGTAAACGGATAATAGTACGTCCCGAGATGTTCCAATTCTAGGCCAGAGGTCATGCTGAGGTTAGATCTTGTATTGGAGCGTAACGTAGAGTATCGTAGTTGAGCGGAATTACAAGTCTAATTTTAATTAGATTGATTAAATACTAGATTTGTTGTTTGATGCACATTACTAGGATTAGAGGTGTACATGTACATGTTGCTAGTAATATCAAATTGAGGCAATCTGCCCCTTAAATAAGACACAAAAAAGCACAAACAAAATTACATGTTGAAATTACGTTTACATAATCTTAACACATATGTACATAAAGGGCATACCTAAATAAAATATGGACACGATTCCTTTTGTAGGTCACTATTGTAATTTATTTACCAGGTAATACATGTAATGACTTTACTTGCCACTTTGGGAGGAGTGCTATTTATAGTAGTCATAATTTCTGTTGTTTCGTTACAATGATAATTGATTCATTACAGAACAAGCCCTATAACAATACTTGTTACATGCATTCTGATCTATTAGAGTTAACTCCCTTCATTTCACTGTGTTAGTACCGCCAGACTGAAATGAAGGGAGGTAACTCTTGTCATTGATCAAAATTATACTTATATATTTAACATACACAGTGTATTTAATGTTGTTGATTGCTGATGCTGTGTATGATTCAACCCATATCTGTCTCTGTTATTTCCCCTGACACGTTTTCTGTCGTAATAATTGAATTTGGTATCTGATTATAAATTTGTTTAATAACCAACATCTGACAATTAATGTTATGGTGTAAAATGTTGCTTAATTACACTCCCATAAAGACCAGCCACTAGACCCTCGGTTATTGATAAGAATATTTGCACTAGATTATCTCCCCCTTAGTTTGAAACTTCGGTTATTAAAATCAGATATGTCTAGGGACAATAGTAATCTAATCAATTTTTATTGAAAATTTTAATACTCTAGGGACTATTGGCCAGTATAGCACTCACAATTCAATGCAGAATTGTGTAGATAGATCTAAGTTAAAAAGTAGTGCATTTTGTATTTTAAAGGAAATAATATTTTATTGCTAATATAATTGATAAGAATAAGAATGCAACTTTACATAAATTGACATGAATTGTTTTAGTTTCAATACAAATTTTTAGAATCAATTTTATTAAATTTATAACTAAAGTCTTCATTGGAGAAATTGATCAGAACTTCATTTACGATGATGAGAATACTGTATAAAGTGAATATTTATTATAATCAGATAATTTTATGTAAACCTTTATGGCATTGTAATTTTGAGATGCCAAGTCAATCAATGAATATGTGCATAATTTGTCTCTTTTTATTTAGTCAGAATGTTTCATTATATTTTTATCTCACTTATGTTTTTAAAAGATTTTTTTTATATATGTACTGTGCAATAGCAAGCATAATAACCAGTATTTTTGTCACAAGTCTCATTTTAATCACGCAGGGGTCAGATAAGTCAAGGTCATTTATATATAGGCCAAGGTCATGCCTTATATTAAGTATAAGTCAGTAATATGGCTTATGTAGAGGTCAAAGTCAAATGGCTAATATATAGGTCAAGGTTATGATGATTTATGGTAATGTCAAGGTCATTTTAGTTATATACAGGCCCAGGTTATGGTGACTTAAAAATAGGTCAAGTTAATATGACCAATTTACTTGTCAAGGTCATTTGACTATAATGAACATGACATGTTCCCATGTGGAACACTTGCATATCAGTTATTTCAAGGTCAAATAACTGATTCGAATGTCTTGTTTATGTGACAAACAAACATGTCATGGTCAAGGTTAAAGGACAAGGTCACAATTATATTGATGTTGTCTTTTAGATGTCTGTTCAACTTTAATTGAAGCTATTTTCATGTGTGGTTAAATTTTTGCCGGTGAGTAGAAATCGAGAAAATTAATCTTATGAAAATGTTTTAAACACGCATATAGTTGAAACAAATAAGTCTAAAGCAAGAAATCAAATTGTGAAAACCTCATCTGGCACAGAAACGGTAAGTGAAGTCGCCACAAAAATTTGGTAAGTTACAATACATGGAACAGAAGTTCAGATTAAATCAAAATTATGGCAAAAGATTTCTAATTGAGGAAGGGATATCGATCTCAATTGTTAGTTTTATTATTTATTACATTGTGTTCTTACTAAGAATTTCAGTATTAATTACTATCTGACCCCTGTGATGAAATATCTAGTCCATTGCTTTACAAGTTATTTCATATTTTTGTATTATTCCATATGTTGCTATCTACAATGAAATATCTAGTCTGAATGCTTTACATGTTTTTTCATTCATTTCCCTTTCCTGTGTTTTTAGTAGATGTTTGTTTTTAGAGGATATGTTTATACCGATATTCCAGCAGAATAAATTTACAGTCAGTGAATGTTTTCACTTCCTGCTTAAACACCTCACAGAGTTGTCGTTCTTTGATCCTACCACAGGCTCTTGACTTTTTCATACGTTACCCGTGTATACATACATGTATAAGGGATAGACGTTAATCTATAGAGCCAAAAGCCTGTGACCAAATCCTTGTCGGCCAAGGGATTTAATTACTGCAAAGTTGATTTTATTTGCGGGGATTACGTTTACATTTATTTATATTCACGGACAAGTTAGTTCCCACCAATAAATGGAATAGATAACATCATTCCATAGAAGACATGGTGCCAGGGATTTTTTTCGGGATGCAATTAATCATTTAATATTTTCCTCTTGAAGTAAAATTAGAATCTCAATCTTTTCGATGGTGGTAATGATATAAAGTAAGCAAATTCGTATTTCCATTGGGGGTGGGGGGATACAACTGCACAGTACGCAAACATTTCTTCCTTTTGCACAGGTTTCTGTGCCCCGCCTTGAAATGAGAGGTGGGGGATCGGAACATACAATATTAACGGAGCGTTATAACTTGCATTATGTAACCTGCTACATGTACGTGCGCCGCGTGAATTCTGTATAGACCCGTTTAAATTAAATTATATTAATTATCGACATCAGATAAATACTGTATTGAACTGTTAAGCCTCATCTAACTCGAATCAGCTTTCGTAGAATACTCGTATATAAGTCGAACTAAATACATTTTCGTCGGAAGCCAAAAATGTAGTTAATAATCGCCGTGAATTATTATTTATTAGTTGCTGTCATTACTGAAATTGCCGAATATTATATTTGTCTTCTAGCCAAACTAGAATTACTTCCCTTTGGCCGCTACGTACCACGTTATCGTCTGCTGCTGTTGTTTAATAGCGGAAAACATCTTCACGTTAAACACGTATCTAATACAATATACTCTCTTCACACATAATCAACAGTTAAAATTTGTCAGCGGTGGAGCATCTTTAATATTATGTGTTGGTGAAGCGAGTGTGTACATATGTTTTAGGAGACTGTGGTATGTTCGTGTATATATCATTCTGTTAGTGGTAGTATTTTGTTTATGTTATGGAGATATAACACAAAAATCTATTCAAATTAATCCTTATAATTCAATTTACTAAAGATAATCTCTTCTATATTCAAAATTTATTTTAGGACTCTTTTGTCTATTTAATCACTACGCCGTCATCTCAGCCAATCAGAAGCGGCGTTACAAACGGCGACGCCATGTTTTCCTTTATGGGCTGATAAAGTAAATTTTTAAGCCAATGAAAATTCTCGTAACAAGCAAAATTGAACTATCTCACTGAAACATATCGTCAAAGATAATGTGTAGTACATACCTTAATGCTTAAAGCTAAGCCGTAATAGAGAATAACACTCAACGATGGCACATGCCTCTTTAGACGCCAAGTGGCATGGGAAGCTGTATGGAGCTTGTCTCCAAGGTGATTGGGAAAACTGTCCAAAATGTCTACATAATTTGCCTTATAAACCAGAGCTTTGATGACTCAAAAATACAGTGTAAACTAACGAGGAGTGGGATGAGACTCTTTTTCGGATTTCCATTTGCAAGGGTGCATGATGTAACATACGAAGAGTGAGATGAGGAAAAATTGAACTTCAAATGGTACGCTTAAAATCTTCCTGCTTGACATTCCAGGACTATCTATCACTGTCGTTACACACAAAAAACTTTCAATCTAGGACAAAAATCTGACCAATTACAGGCCTGCAAAAATTTCCTTTGAAGATAACAGTGGGCAACGTCCAAAGTCGAAGCCATACAGTCAACCACATCGTACTGTTATTCGATTCTGATCATCAACATCAGAGGACCAAGAAATCTGTCTCTTCTGTGTTCGTACACAGAGCCTTCAGGTTTAGTATGAAATATTGCATGGGATGGATAGAACGACAGTGACATTAACCCCTGGAGTTTCGAGGATGACACAAAGCAGAAGACCCGACCATCACATTCACATGAGATGCTACAAATTACCCTTAGGCATTTAATCGTTCAAAAATACACTATTGCTACTGTAATCACATTCTCATTGCAAAAGAAATGTTGATTTTTTAAATTTTATTTCATCATCAATTCTATTCAGGAGCTGGCAAAATCACAAAACTCGATGCTGTCAATTCGATATGGTGCCGATGGGAGCCAACACAAGCGTCTCATAGAATTAAGTCAATTAATTGAAGCGTCTGGAACAGACCAGAGTAGCGCGTAAAATACTATGGAATGATTTCCATATGTCCCATAACAATTCTTGATTGTCAATCGCTCCAGCGACCATTATCAGATTTGGTATACTGCAAGCGACCTTCGTTGTCGGAGAATTTACCGACCCACAGGGCCTTGTGGAGTTAGAGTATGCATTTAAAGATTCGTTTTTATTGTATAATCAAATCACTCCTAAATCAGACTTTATATTTTGTGCCTGGAAATTTATTTTAATTCCTAAAGTGTTTTAACTTGATTTAAAGCCTACACACAACGGTAGAAAAAAAACTCAAACGACGCTTAATATATTGAGATTGCCATGTCCCCGTGGTGCGATCTCCATAACATGGCGGTCGTTACTGATGCTGTTTCCAAATAAAATAAATGAAAGTGGATTTTATCTCCATTTATTCTACTTTAGCTTCCGGAAATAACAGCAATCCGGTTTATTTATAGATACTACAGACATCTGAGAGTTGGTTGTACCGTTTCTAGGAATATGTGTTCTGATGATATTCCAGAGTTGTCACGTGAAGCTGATTATAGAATAAATCCTATTTATAGGTTTGACTGGTCAATATACTTAAAAAAACCACGTGTTTTTTTCCCAGAAAATGCGAGATTTATGAACATGATTATAGCATCGGAGTACTTTCAGGTGTAATTCCGTATAGGAGATGAACTTCGTGAGGATGTTATTTCGCGATTCCGCTGGACATTGCCTCTGGTTAGCGTGAACAGTTAATGCGAAAAACAATAAGTCATTTTTATTTTTTTTCTACCTACAAGGTAGAAAAAATATAATCAATTACTCTTTAAGTGTGAACTGCGAATTAGTATATAATATTATGAAATCACGCAAATTCATTTACAGGGAAAATGATACCAATAAATGATAATAAATGTTGCTCTTCAAATCGTCAAAAGTCATAATCTACCTGGTTACAATCATCGTGCTAAACTTTAATGACAGGTAAAGCCGTAACCACTGTAGAACAGCGTGTCCGGTGCGTATGACTACACACCCACTTCCCCCCGATCCACTCCGATTTAAGTGCTAAAATTTGGCTTCCTTTAGCCTACCTTTTTTTTCAAAACAGCCAATTTTTAATCATTGTATAAAAATAACATAATGATTAAAAAATGTAACAAGCCTACCAGTAGTGTGTGTTCTATTTGTTTCTTTTCATGAGAACATTTTTACAGATTTTGTAGTACACTCATACTTAATATTTCAAACGGAGCTTAAAATGCACAGTTGTCAAACACGTCTTCTATAAACATAAAGATGTGTACATCAAGGTGCTGTTATGTGAACTTACACTTTTGACCGTAAAATGATAGCTTGTTAAGAACAAATTATCTAATTACAATATTCAAGCACAAACTTTTAATACATTAGACATCGAAAAACTGACGATATCTTATATGTGAAATTATTATTAGTTTTCCAAGTTGAAATAAACAAGTGTGTTACATTTTTTATCATCGATTAAATAAGCGTAAAAGGTTTATTTTTCTTCAGATTGATGTTTAGTTGCCGCGCCCACATGTTTAAGTATATGTTAACACGAGAATAAACATGGCCTCGTCGTATATTGTGAGTGTTCAAAAGGAGACTTGTTTTTTGACCTTCGATGTTTTCTTCATTAATCTCTGTCGGAAATGTGTGACAACGATACAGAAATGAAAGAAAATGCCTTCTATTTGAAGCTAAATATAGAATCAAACACGCGGAAAACATCTACGTGTAGAAGTTCGATGGTTATGTAAAGCATGGCAGAAACTTGTATTTTATAGTTGGAAGACGCTTCAACAAAGCTAAGAAAGACCGTTACTTGCGAAATCAAGTATATATAGACATTTTTATTTGTCGCGATGTAGTGAAACCTGCGTGATGAAATGTCAAATATTTTCGTGAAGCGCGCAGTGATTTTCTGAATGTAACTGGCCTTTTAAAAATATCATTCTGCATGGAATGATGATACGTGTAAGAACGAAAAGATTTAAAAAGGTAACATAATCCCATGAACATGTGTAAAAATTACTTATTCCGGTGACCGGTTTAGTTTATTTTTCTTTGAATATTTGCTTTACACTCTATGGAAGTGTCAAATTTGGTTTATTAAAAAAGAAAGATCCAGTAACAAACACCCCCCTCCGAAGAAGAAGAAGAGGGAAATAACCATATACACAAATAAAAACTAATTCTATTTCATGAAAGGTCATATCAGTTTTGCATATGATGTATGTCTGAATGCAAATTAATATACTACAATTATGAATTATATTCACAAGTCTTTGATTTTACCTAAAATAGGAAATAGCAGATACAAAAACATTTTAAAACGAAAAAAAAGATAAATAAAATATACTTGATTCATTGTCAGATGTTGAACAGTGCATTTTATATATGATAACAGTACTAGTAAATATAGTCAACTACCGCGCGATATTTAAGACGACGGCGGGAAACATAAGACGACCCGCGTTATGAAAATAAACATTTTATTTATTTTAATCAAATTGTTCAAAAAGTGTTGATACGTGTAGTATTTACTCTTACTAGTTTAATGTTCTTGGTGTTTTATGTGAATTCATACTATTTTGTTCCATGTAATCACGTGACTATTCATTTATGTATGTTTATATTTTCTATATTTCAGGAGAAGTCGCATATAAGTTGGTAAAACTTAATGACTTATCCTTTTGTCATTTTATGTCAATAAAATATGTTTAAACTAAACGATAAGTCAATAAGTTTTGCGACTCTACAAAATTATCGATCTCGTTTTACATTCCCAATTTAAAAATTAAAAGCCGTTTCGGAAAGGTAGTAGGCCTTTAAAACCAGAAACAGAATAACTTTTTCATCCACTCAAAGGTGTACGCCAAGGTGATTCCATTAGACTATTATCTTTAAACCATAAAAAAGGAAGACATTTTTTGTTTACCCAAGCGTTAAGCAATTATACAAATTCAATAAAAGATAGCTTGGAGAGAATATGCTGCTAGTAAATTGATCAGTTCGCAAAATTAAATTTCAATAAGTTAAAAATTAATCATTTACGTTCGCAAAAGTATTCAATAGTATGAGTCAATTTAAATATATGGATTTTGGTGTATACAAATTAGTATGTGTTCACACTGGTAAAAGTTTCATGTATTCAGAGCGCAATTTGATTATAAAACTAAACTTATATTGTCTTTTTTTTAAATTGAAATATGTACTATCGTGAATAACAAAACATTTTATGAAAGAAGTTAAAATGAAAACACATATCGTACCTGGCCAACTTAAGAATAAGACTGATTCCAATAAGATATTTTATTTTCAAATGATTTAAATAAAGTGTTTAAGAAATAATGAATAAGATATCTAAACAATTAATCAAAACTTTGTCATATATAAAAAGATAAATCAGTATTACGGTCTATAAATACCACTCAAAAGACATTTCATCGGTATATCTGAAAGACTTTGAAGTTTGTAAAACAGCGATAGACATTTTTGAAATATTTTCATGAATCGACCTCCCATTAAAATGTGTTCGGACATGCTTCTAATGCGGACATATCTCTGTTTATTACTGTAGAGACACGATAATAGAGATCTAGTTCATATCGCCATCACACACGGAAGCGAACCTAAATTAGTTGAAAATAATGTAGCCAATGAGAATATCCCACTGAATCACGTGACTTGTAACGTTTTTCGAACGTGATAGATTTAATTGAGGAAATAAGACTAAATGTTTTCGTCAAATTACTTTACAAAATTTTTAACAAAATACATAGATTTGAGAACACCAAGGTAAAAGAAAGTAACTCGACTGAACAATGACTTACGTAGACGATAAGTAACATAAAAATAATTAGGGCTTTTTACCATGTGGTGAAAAGACCTATTGTTTTTGTTTTGTTTGTTTATGAGGGTTTTTCACCATGTGGTGAAAAGACCTATTGTTTTTGTTCTGTTTTTTATTATAATTGTTATTATTCTTCTACACTTTTTTTGTGTCCAAAAGATCTTCAAAAAACAAAATGGCCGCTATGACGTCATATCTTAAAATTTAAAATGCTTATAACTCACTAACAGTTCTTTTCACAGATTTCATCCAATAATATTTTTTGCAGATAATCTTAAGCGTAAACTTTTTCTCTCTACATGTTATTACAAAAAATGGCAACTTCCGGTTTTCGGTAAGGATCAAATGTTAAAGGTCCTGTTTTTAACATTAAAGATGCTCCACCGCCGACAGAGTATAAATGATATCCATCATTTGAACAATAACTGGTGTTTAATTGTGTATATATTTGTCTAATTAACACTAAAAATGATATAAAATAAGTTATTTTGCCTTTGGTGCATGCGCATTAAGTAAATCATTCCATATAGGATATAGTGCCATGGAATTTTTTCGGGATGCAATTAATTATTTTTAATATTTTTGACTTGAAGTAAAATTACAAGCTCAAACTTTTCAATGATAGTAATGATGTAAAGTAAGTAACTTTTGTAACTGAAGAAAAATACTAAATCGTCTGATGCTGTTTTGATAGTGAAAAAATATCATTTGTCAGCGGTGGAGCATCTTTAAACTTGAAAACTTTTCTCCTGAAGTTCTGTAAGGTCTAGGATCTTCATATTTCATATATAAGATGTCCAGGGGATGGGCTATAAAGTCAGATACTAGGAATGACCTTGACCCATATTCAAGGTCACATGAGTCAAATATGTTCAAATCTTAAATGACTCAACAAAAACCAAAATGACAAGAGTCTTCATACGTTCAAGGTCACAGGGGTCCAGAGTTTAAATATACATACCGGGGTATATATACTTAACAACACCGCAAGTCAGATGACGTT
>SAYR01044025.1:2263375-2284089 GCA_004382745.1 Argopecten irradians irradians
ATCCCACTGAATCACGTGACTTGTAACGTTTTTCGAACGTGATAGATTTAATTGAGGAAATAAAACTGAATATTTTCGTCAAATTACTTTACAAATTTTTTAACAAAATACAGAGATTTGAGAACACCAAGGTACAAGAAAGTAACTCGACTGAACAATGACTTACGTAGACGAAAATTAACATAAAATAATTAGGTCTTTTCACCATGTGGTGAAAAGGCCTATTGTTTTTGTTCTGTTTTTTATTATTATTGTTATTATTCTTCTACATTTTTTTTGTGTCCAAAAGATCTTCAAAATGGTAAGAGGTCAATGTCAATGGCCTTATTGTTATATTGTATGGCATGAGTTGAAGGGGTGACCGCAACATTTTTAAGTTGGTCAGAAATCCAAGATGGCCGCCATGACGTCATACCTAAAAAGTTTAAAACAGCCATAACTCAAAAACCGTTTAAGATACAGCAAATATTTTTGATGTTTTATGTAGATCGTATAAAAGACTAACTTTTATTCAATTACAGCAATTAGGTCAAAGGTCAAACAAAAAAGTTCGCTACATGTATGGGGTCAAAGTTCACGAATTTTTATTTTTTTTTGATTTTGCGAAATTTCTTTTTACATATCGATGCAGAATGTCATTCTGATGAATTTGGTGTCTTTTATTTTTCGGTAGCACTTCCGGTTAATGCTGTATGCCATTTTGAACAATCCTTTGATTTTTGCTAAATTCCCGCCAAAATGTTTAACATTATATATTGTCGAACTGAATGACTAATATAGTCTGCAATTGCTATAGAAAGGACCCCTCTAATGATCTCTAACGTTTGATATGATTTTCATCTTCATCAAAAAAACGGAATGGCCGCTATGACGTCAGATCATAAAATTAAAAAAAATGCTTATAACTCACTAACAGATTTCATCCAATAATATTTTTTGCAGATAATCTTTAGCGTAAACTTTTTCTCCCTACATGTTATTACAAAAAATGGCAATTTCCGGTTTTCGGTAAGGGTCAAATGTTAAAGGTCCTGTTTTTAACAATTAACTTGAAAACTTTTCTCCTGAAGTTCTGTAAGGTCTAGGATCTTAATATTTCATATATAAGATGTCCATGGGATGGGCTATAAAGTCATATACTAGGAATGACCTTGACCCATATTCAAGGTCACATGAGTCAAATATGTTCAAATCTTAAATGACTCAACAATAACCAAAATGACAAGAGTCTTCATACGTTCAAGGTCACAGGGGTCCAGAGTTTAAAACAACACCGCAAGTCAGATGACGTTAAGACGCATTCGATTTCGTTATCATTTGCTCGAACGAATTTGGAAATAAGATGAGAGTTCTCTTCGGCTGATCAAACTTCATGCAGATCTTCACTAAAACACTTTTATTCAGGGCTGAAAGTTAAGGTCATTTATTGGTTACAACTTCAAAACCCATGCATTACCTAGTTCTTAACTTACCTGGCAATGATGGTATTGTTCACTAAATATAGTGAAAAGCCCGCCAAATTGTCTATGACAATTTCTAGTTATTATTATTCTTCTACACTTTTTTGTGTCCAAAAGATCTTCAAAATGGTAAGAGGTATGTCAATGGCCTTATTGTTATATTGTATGGCATGAGTTGAAGGGGTGACCGCAACATTTTTAAGTAGGTCAAAAATCAAAGATGGCCGCCATGACGTCATACCCAAAAAGTTTAAAACAGCCATAACTAAAAAACCGTTTAAGATACAGCAAATATTTTTGATGTTTTATGTAGATCGTAGAAAAGACTAATTTTATTCAATTACAGCAATTAGGTCAAAGGTCAAACAAAAAAGTTCGCTATGGGGTCAAAGTTTACAAATTTATATTTTTTTTGATTTTGCGAAATTTCTTTTTACATATCGATGCAGAATGTCATTCTGATGAATTTGGTGTCTTTTATTTTTCGGTAGCACTTCCGGTTAATGCTGTATGCCATTTTGAACAATCCTTTGATTTTTGCTAAATTCCCGCCAAAATATTTAACATTATATATTGTCGAACTGAATGACTAATATAGTCTGCAATTGCTATAGAAAGGACCCCTCTAATGTTCTCTAAGTTTGATATGATTTTCATCTTCATCAAAAAAACAAAATGGCCGCTATGACGTCAGATCTTAAAATTTAAAAATGCTTATAACTCACTAACAGTTCTTTTCACAGATTTCATCCGATAATATTTTTTGCAGATAATCTTAAGCGTAAACTTTTTCTCTCTACATGTTTTACAAAAAATGGCAACTTCTGGTTTTCGGTAAGGGTCAAATGTTAAAGGTCCTGTTTTTAACAATAAACTTGAAAACTTATCTCCTGAAGTTCTGTAAGGTCTAAGATCTTCATATTTCATATATAAGATGTCCAGGGGATGGGCTTTTAAGTCAGATACTAGGAATGACCTTGACCCATATTCAAGTTCACAGGGGTCAAATACACATATCATAAATAAATTGTTTAAATGGTCTTAACTAACTTATCGTTGGTTTTACAGCTTTCATGCATTTATGTTATTTGAAGATAATCTACAGGGCAATGTTTTTCTAATAATAACTTGTTATAACAAGAGATCCCAGAGGGATCTTGGCGCCCACCATTGAGTGAACTTTATTGGATCTTTGTAAAACTGATCTTTTCTCTGCTTTTCCTTCTTTCCCTGCTTCCTCCACCTGTCGGCCATGTTGTTTTCCGATTGGTATCAAAATGCAATATGCATGACTAGGGACCAAGGGGAACCTACACATGAAATTTCAGAAAGATCCCTTTAGTACTTTCTGAGAAATAGCGATAAGAAACTTCAAATGACAAAAACCAAGATGGCCGCCTGTCGGCCATGTTGTTTTCCGATCGGTCCCAAAATGCAATATGCAAAACTAGGGACCAAGGGGAACCTACACATGAAATTTGAGAAAGATCTCTTCAGTACTTTCTGAGAAATAGCGATAACAAGGATTGTTTACTGATGGACGGACGAACGGACGGACGACGGACAATTTCTAGTTCTAAAATGATTTCTGCAGGTATGTTTCCATCCAAACTAACATAAGACTTACATGTTATGTTGTAGCTTCTGTGTATATACATGTTTCACAAGGACCTGGCACGAAAAATTTTAACCAACAGCATACATATATATATTATAACATCTTAATATATATATATGTGTATACTGTTAGTTAAAAAAATCTTGCCAGGTCTCTGTGACATGTTTGTCTGTCCATTCGAATGATTTTCACAGCTTAATTCATCAAACCTGATGGTTTTCAATAGGTCATTTTTTGTCAGTTATGGCATAATATCTAACATTTTAACTTTTCATATTTAACATAGACTGGTTCAAGTGGTTCAGCCAGTGTTCAAATGTGTATTAATTCATGCAGGCGTCAATTATTTCTGAACGAGATAGTTTTTACATGATCATGTACACGTCTGTTCTGTAGCTAAAAACCGGCAAGGTATACATTAAAACATCATGGACTGATATCCAGCATTAAAAAGTATCTGAAGAAGGTAAATTTACCAAATGAAAAATTATTTTATCCAACTATTCTTTTTAGCCTTGAAATTATACTGAAAACATTTGTGGAGTCCAAGATTTTTATAGAGCACTTGTCAAAAACAATACTTTAATAACTGGTCAAGCTAAATGGGGAACCTCTTTTGACTACGATCAAGAAACATGGAAAGATATATACAATATACCCTTCATCTCTACCAATAATACTAAACTTCAGTGGCTTCAGTTCCGAATTTCCCATTATATACTAACAACTAACACTTATCTTTGTAAAATTGGTCTCTCTAATAATCCTCACTGTTTGTTATGTGCTTTAGAAAGGGAGACAATCACTCATTTATTTTGGGAATGCTCTGAAGTTCAAGACTTTTTAGCTAATTTTGAAAGTCTTTTAGATATTCTGTTTATACCATTTGCAATAAATAAAAAAACTATGCTTTTCGGAAAACTTAATTATAACGGCATATATCAAAGAATAGATAATGAAATTGTTCTTTTTATCAAACACTATATTTATAAAACAAGATGTTTACATGGTTCTTTAAATGTGATGGCTTTTTTAAACTGTATTAAAGATTATTATCATGTTCAAATATACCGCAGTCTCCCAAAACACGCACCTCTCACAACATACACGCAACACACAGCATACATGGGAGGCCGTCCTTACATGACCATAGCTGTTGATAGGACGTTAATTAATCAAACAAACAAACAAACAAACAAACAAGATATATAGCTTATAGAAAAGGAGAAAAAAACTTTTAAAAAATTTACCAAAGATTGGAAAAAATGGATAAAGCTAATAGAACTCACAAATCCCTGACAGTTGCACATATCTTTTATTAAAATAGAATATATATTTATTTGTTGTCATACATACATGTGTCATGCTTGCTCAGGATGTTGAGCAGTAATTTTTAATTCAATTGTAACTATCAAACATAGAATGACTATCTAACTTCTTGCCTCTTTTTTTCCTTCTTTCTTTCTTTTTCTTTCTTTACTTTATTTTACTCATGTTTTCATTAGTTGATTAATTATTCTTCATATAAGAATATATTTACATTTAACTCTTATTCTTCACGATCTCTCCTTTCTAGTTCATCCCATTATCCCTTCTTTCCTTCCCAATTCTTTGTTTTTTTTTGGGTTTTTTTCTATCCCTCCTCTCTCTCGATAAAAGAAATCAAACAATGTAATTATAATGATGAAAGAAAGATTGACAGAGTGAAAGATATGTATGGAAAATAATTATATCAATATTTCATGATTATGTGACTAATGTAAAACTGATGTATTGTTTGACGAAAAATAAAAAATTACAAAAACAAAAAAAAACCATTAAAACATTGGAAATGGTGTAACATTAGATTAACTGTTGTGGGCGAATATAATCAGTATAATGCATAAGATCAAAATTCAATTCAGGGATAACTCGTAGAATTACAAATAACGTTTCGTATTTCTTCACGGCTATGTGTAATATGTATTTTAATGCGTTCACGTATCGATATAGATATTATGCTCATCATAAGCGACCGTGCTTAGTCACATGACTTCAAAGACTCGATCTGACCGTTGGTCGGAATATTCCCGCCTAATCCATTGTTCATGAGAAGTCCGGCGAACTGACAACACAATTTTGAGCTTCCGAATTGCAACACTTTATAAAGGCAAAAGGCAAGTCCGTTCTGAACATTTCATTTATATGATATATAATATGATATACAATACAGTATTGTTTAGATTTAAAGACTTATTAACAAAGTCTTACATTCCCGTATGTGAAGTAAATACTGGCATAAATCACAGGGACCTGGCAAGGAAATTTATAACCAACGGCAACGGTATATATCTCTCCTTTCAAAAAATATAAACCACATTACGTTTTTTGTATTGTTTTTCTCTTTGTTTTCATATAAATATGTTGAGCCAACTAACATTGGACATCTCATGACATATCTCAGTTTCAACATGCAATTTCTACATGGCGGCACACTGCACAATCATTTGAGTTATCGCATAAAATTTACAATGAGTGTTTTTTTTTATGAAAACCGTGAAACTTCTCAATATTTTAAGGTTTAAAGGAACCCTGTTTAACTAGTGATGTTTTTTGTATGCCTATACATTGGTATATCACTGTATTCACTTCTGAGGTTAGATCTAGCATAACAATACATATACATGTACTTAATTAGTTACTAAACATCCTCGATATTCCAGGGGTTCCGTTCAACTTAATGATACTCCTACACGTGTTAGAGTTTCAATAGTAAGTGATCGGACCCTGGAGTATCGATGATGGTTACTAAAAAGTGTCTTTGCATCCGTTACTAACCTTTAGCTAGATATAATACTGTTGACTCTGAATAGGCTGATGTGTTGTTTGTAAATTTTGGCAATTATGCCAAAAAATGTAAATTTCTCGTTCGGCATGTCCACAGGGTTCAGTACATATTTCTGTTCACCAACAACCATCTGTCATTTATGTTTACTAGTGTTATAGCATTGTAGTAAGGAAGCGGTTTGACCGGATTAGACTTTATAAAGGCGATACAACATATAATTGTCCGGAAAATTTTGACATTATTTAGGTTTGTGTTCAACTACAGCTTTAGACATGATATATTAACAAGGTCTTAAACTTTAATTTGTCCATTCAAATCTCATTTTACACTCTTCTATTTCAGGTTATACAACGGTTATTTCAGCAATACAAACTTTATTCTAGTCCTACATATTTTATTAATTTATGGATATACATGTTAATACCCCGGTCAAGGCCACAAACACTGATATATTGACTATATTCCACATAAATATTCCGCAGCTTAAGAAATAAAAAATAACTCACCCTCCAAAAACATTGCAGGTGAATTTCACGTAGTATGCTCCCGATCTCATTATAGCATATCTGAGACGTTAACACTCATTCTAGGTGATTGCCGTCTATATCTTAAATATAGCAACATTTCTACTTAGAATTCTAGGAATCGTATCAGACCGGTACATTCCTTTTATAATCCTCATACCTCCTTGCGTAAAGCAAGAGAAGAATCCTTGGAACATTTTGAAAACTCCACTGAAACCGCAGTGATGCAGAATCGGCAGTAATCAAAGTTGAAGGTACTTGAACATTTATTGACTCTCAGAAACCCGTCACATATACTTAGAGATAGTATACAATGCACGTGCCATATTCCTTTCTCCAATGGTCATACACTAATCTACACGTGTAGGCTGAACGCGCGCATCGTCACTGGATCCCGTGCTGGTCAGCGTGCGTGCGAAATACGAGCTTCCTAGTGTTATCGCGATGTAATGTAGATCACGATATCATTTCTGACGCATGATATCGATTGCTACTATGGTCGAAATGTACTATAATGTTTACGTTCGATCTGGTGACCAGCTAATAAAAAATGCTAATTAACCGATACTTATGATTTATAACACAATATGCACACGGTCCCTGTGGTTGTTTATTAGGCGCTCAATCATGTAATGATATGCGGTAATTATTTTCTGAAAATAATCTAGAATATCCGTGTTTGTATTCCATAAAAATAGTATTATAGACCTAATGATAGAGCCGCGTTTTAACAATATGAATTACGACATGAAATAAGAGTGAAAATAGCGTTCACATACAAAAACTTAAAACGTAGCATATCATTGCCTAAATTTAGAAATAAATTTGGAAAAAGCAAAGAAATCATTCAATAATTTAAAACGCGAACCAAGGGATATTGTTTTTCGATAATGTAAATTGGACTATTAGACAATGTTTGCCAAAAACAAGCCAAAATGAATTTCTGGGAAAGCTCTGCGTAATTTGGATAAAGGGTTGTGATACAGTTCCTCATATCCCATCTTAACGATATCATGTTATATACTATTTTTTTCAGATGAACGAAAGCTAATGTTTTAAATGGTTATCTTTGTATCTATTCAACCTTAATGTGATACTGGTTTCCCTTATATGTTAATACCAAGAACCAAAGTTTCGTATGGCGATGTTTTTTACGCATACTGATATTATCGATTTCTATAGTTCCTAGACATAGGCAAAGCTGAAGGTATTGAATAAAAATATGTATGATATTAATGAATATATATATGTATACCTGTTGGTTAAAACATTTCGTGCCAGGTCCTGTGGAGCAATGGTAATAGACTTATCTGACTTAATTATCAGATCTTATAAACACTCCGTTCAAAAGAGGATCTTGACAACATCCCATAAGAGGGTCATTGTTCGCATGACCTTTATAACCGACCTGTACATCAAATCAAAAGCATTTTCTACACCTAGCTACATCAATTGAAAACGCCATTTCGTCTCCAGTAGAAATATACAGCTTAGCTTTGTTTTGCTCTTTTGGGGCGAGATGAATATGTACATTAAAAATAAGTATAAGATAAGTTTATTTCTTGGTTCAGGACTTATATATTAAAATGTCTCTATACCAAGACTCAGAGCAAAATATAGAGTTACAGTTAATACATTTTTATCGCGAATAATGATAAATAAATTAATGATCGTATAAGGCTTTGTCTTTATAAAAGTTCTTGTTCTTATCCAATGTTTATCTAAACAGCATTTTTTGGAAGGAGTTTAATAATTTGGCGCCATCACTACATTCTCTGGTAGATTGTTTCCATATAAATTAGAGCTCTTAGTGAAAAAAAGTTTTCTCCTAATCTCATAGTTAGATCTGTATGGAATAGCTTTCCTCCTATGATGCCCCTGCCTGCCTTCTCGCGTTTCCGTTTGCATCTTTTCCATAAAGATAAAATGTTACACATTCGGAGTCTTATATCCATCTAAAATTTTGAGAGTTCTTATCATGACTCCTCGTATTCTTCTATATGCCAAAAATGTTGGTAATTTCAGATCTCCACCTTTGACTGTAATGCTAGAATGTGACATTCCTGGTAGAGCATTTTGTCGTTTCTTCTTTGGACACTTCTAATCATTTCACCATAGAAAATCAGAAAATACTAACTTTTGACTTATCAATAGCAGGGAAATCGGTCCGATGTTTATTGACGTGTAATAAGCACTTCATTATATATATGCCATTACAAAATTTATCTAATAAGGATCTGTAATTTCAATCGGATTGGGACTATAAACATAGTCCTTTGAGTAGCTGGGGCTAAAAGGGCTCAACTTTGGTCATATTTACTGAGTTAAAGGCTCTCTGGGCCTCTTGTACTTATTATATTGTGGTGATTGTAGTATCCCCTGGTGAAGGATTATTTTTCGAAGTTACCAGAGATTATTAATACAATGTAGTTTGTGTAATACATAAAGGGAGACAACTGTCCCAATCTATAAATTAATCTAGGGAGACAAATCCATTCTTTATAACATTACCTCCCTTTAATAGATAATGCTTTTAAATTTCTTTTTTTCCTTTTCCCATTTGTCATTTCATCTTTACAGTATTTATCAACATATATTACATGTACTCCCTATAACATACTTTTACTTCACTTTCACACTCACCATTCAAATTTCTGATTTTATATTGGTCAATCATCTATATCCATCTTTTCCATACTTTTGTTTAGCTCTTTTTTCAATATAATCATAATCTTTAATTGTATGATTTCAGAATATAATTTCCATCACTCAATTTGCTTTCATTCTACTCATCAATGGTTTTAAGATAAAAACAAAGAAACATTTCGTTATGATTTTTAGTTATTAATTCTTTGTATATTTGTCACCTTTTTGTAATATTAAATTTTTTGTGAAATGTTAAGAATTAAAGTGTTTTTTTATGATGACATCTAATTTATCTTTATACAAATATCTTGCTATCTATACAGGTGGTCCCGAGATGTATCCCCCCGCCCTCTATTGGTCCATCAAAAAACGTTTTGCAAAACTGATCGTCGCCGAGCTGTGCGGAGATCAAAAAGGATCAAGCATTTATCGTTACAAAGTTTTGCTTAAAATAATAAGCGGTAAAATCGCTGTAATTGCAATTGATTGATCTTTAACACTTGAACAGCAAGCTGATAAACAGTAACGCGGGTGTCCTCATCAATTCAATTTTGATATTGATAATAATTTAATTAATATTAATTAACTGATATGTTTCAGTTTTCCTAGATCCATGTGACAAACAAGGAAAGGCAAACATGGTAATTCTACCTTGTATGCGATGGATGGTTCACACTCCATGAATGGTATACTGAGTCGTGAAAACTAACAAGGTGCATTTAGGTAAGTATAACTTTTCACTGTGAACACCTTCGTAATATTCTCCAGCTGGTAATGCATTTTCATCAAATTTGTGCCAAATAGGTGGCCATGCGACATTGCGATAATGTGCCATGCGACATTGTGTTGTCGCAATGGCTCATTGTTTCAATGTCGCATTGTGGTCCAATGGCGACAGCGGACGCCTAAACCAAAGAAAAAATATAACTTTCGAATTATCAATAGAAGGGAAAGTCGGCCAATGTGATTGACCTGTTAAAATAAGCACTTCATACATAATTGCCATTACAATATTATATATTTTTTCTCTCTCGCAATTGGTAACTCACGAACGGTGGCCTGTTGTTGGAGACTATTGTTTCAGTTTTCCGAGACTCGGGTGACGACAAGGAAGGGCAACACGCGTAAGCATCCTTGAATGACGAACGGATGCTTCACCTCCATTAAATGGCATACTGATGAGAGTCTTGAAAACACCAAAGTGCATTTAGATAAGTACACTCTCACTGTGCAACACCCTCTGCAGGTTAATGTTATTTTCGTCAATTTGTACACAAATGTGCCATGCGAGAGTGCGAATACATGTGCCTGGCGACATTTGGTTTGTCGCATGGACTCATTGTTTCAATGTGCATTGGTGTCCAATGCGACAGTAGCCATAAAATATCATTATCAAAGTCCGGCCATGTATTGACGTGTTTAAATAAAGCATTCATACATACAGTTGCATTACAATAATTATATATTTTCTTTCTCACGTAGCAAATGGTAACACGAAACATGGCCCGTTGTTTGATGACTATAAGTTTCAGTTTTCCGACCCGAGTAACGACAGGAAAACACGTAAGCATCCTTGGATGACGACGGAGTTGCTCCATAATGGTATAACTGATAGTCTTGAAAAAACTACTAAGTGCGTTTAGGTAAGTATACTCTCCTGTGACAACGACCGGTATATTCTCCTAGATTAATGTATTTTCAATCAATTTGTACGCAAATGTGCCATGCATAAATTTGCCAAGCGACATTGTGTTTGTCGCATGGCTCATTGGTTCTAATGTTGCATGTCGCCCATAACAGTGCTAAATCAATCACCATAAGAAATCAGAAAATATCTAATTTTCGACTTTCAACTGCAAGGAAAAGTCAGCCTATTGAATGGCGTTTCGAAATAAGCACTTAAAATATACATTGCCATTACAGTTATGATATACTTTCTCTCTCGCAAATGGAAACCACGAAACGTGGGACGTTGTTTGGAGAAATATGTTTCAGTTTTCCCGAGACCCTCGTGACGAACAGGAAGGGCATAATGGTAAACATCCCTTGATGACGATGGATTGTTCATCATGATGGTAATACTGGAGACCGCGAGTGACGACAGGAAAGGCAACATGGTAAGCATCAATTGGATGACGACGGATCGGTTCACCTGCAATGAACGGTTTACTGGAGCGCGAAAACTACCAAGTGCATTTAGGTAGTTACTCTCACTGCGAACAACACCTGGTTCAGGTTAATGTTTTTTTCGTAAATTTTCAAAATGTGCATGCGAGCAGGTGCGATAATGTGCCATGCGACATTGTGTTTGTCGCATGGCTTCATTGTTTCAAATGGTCGCATTGTCGTCCATGGCGATCAGTGCGACAAAGCTAATCAATCAACCATAGAAATCAGAAATATATCTAACTTTCGCTTATCAAACAGAAAGGGAAAGTCGGCCATGTTGATTGACGTGTTAAGATAAGCCTTCATATATATATTGCCATTACAATATTTATCTATTTTCTTCTGGTCCGCAATGGTAACACGAACGTGGCCGTTGTTGGAGAATATAATGTTTAGTTTTCCGAAGACCCTCATTGACGAAGAAGGGCATATGGTAAGCATCCTTGGATGACGATGGGATTATTTATTCCATGAATGGTATATCTGGAGACCCGACTGACGACAGGAAAGGAAACATGGTAGCATCATTGGATGACGACGGATGTTCACTCTGCGATGAACGGTTTACTGGATCCGCCAAAAACTACCAAGTGCATTTAGGTAAGATACTATCGACTGTGATCAACACCAGGTTATCTGCCAGGTAATGAGTATTTTCGTAAAATTTACGCAAATGGTGCCATGCACAGTGCGATAATGTGTCTGCGATATTGTGTTTTTCGCATGGTCAAGTGTTTCAATGTCGCATTGTCGTCTATGGCGACAGTGCGAACAAAGCCTAAATCAATCCACCATGAAATGCAGAAATATCTAACTTTCGACTTTATCAAATAGAAGGGAAGTCGGCATGTTGATTGACGTGTTTTAAAATAAGCACTTCATATATATATTGCCATTACATATATTATATATTTTTCCTTTCTCTCGCAAATGGTAACCACTGCAAGTGGCCCGTTGTTGTAAGACTTATGTTTCAGTTTTCCGAGACCCGGGTGACGACAGGAAGGGAACACGGTAAGCCATCCTTGGATGAACGACGGATGATTCAACCTCCATAAATGGTATACTGATGAGAGTCTTGAATAACTATCCAAGTGCATTTAGGTAAGTATACTCTCACTGTGACAACACCCCGTATAATCTGGCCAGGTTAATGTATTTTCGTCAATTTGTACACAAAATGTGCCATGCGACAGTTGCATATATGTGCCATGCGACCATCTGTGTTTGTGCATGGCTTCTTGTTCTATGTCGCATTGTGGTCCATTAGCGACAGTGGACAAAAGCTAAATCAATCACCATAGAAACAGAAATATCTAACTTCGAATTATCAACTAGAAGGGAAAGTCGGCCATGTTGATTGAGCGGTGTTAAAATAAAGCAACTTCATACATACATTGCCATTTACATACTTATTATTTCTTCTCAACAGCAAAAAATGGTAACCACCGAAACATGGGCCGGGTTTGTGGAGACTATAAGTTTTCATTTCGAGACCCGAGTGACGACAGGAAGGGCAAAACACGGTAAGCTCCTTGCATTGGATGACGAGGATTGTTGCCTCCATAAATGGTAAACTGATAGTCCTGGAAAAAACTACTAAGTGCGTTTGGTAAGTATATCCACGTGACCAACACCCGAATATCTGCCAGATTAATGTATTTTCACAATTTGTACGGCAAATGTGCATACGATAATTCGCCATGACACATTGTGTTTGTCCGCATGGCTCATGTTCCATGTCAATTGTCGCCCATGTGACAGTGCGACAAAGCCTAAAAATCAATCACCATAAAGAAATCAGAAATATCTCATTTTCGACTTTCAATGCAAGGGAAGTCAGCCATATTGAAATGGCGTTTCGAAAATAAGCACTTCAAACATATTGCCATTAACAGTAAATATATTTCTTACTCTCAGCAAATGAGACCACGAAACGTGGCCGTGTTTGGAGTATATTTGTTTCAGTTTTCCGACCCGAGTGACGACAGGAAGGGCAACATGGTAAATCTCCTGGATTACGATGGATTGTTCTATCCATGTGGTATACTGGAACCCGAGTGCGACAGGAAGGCAACATGGTACGCATCAATTGGATGACGAACGCAATGGTTCACCTGCATGAATAATATACTGGAGTCGTGAAAAACTACCACCAGTGCATTTAGATAAAGTACACTATCACTGGACACCCCTGGTATTCTGCAGGTTAATGCATTTTCACCAATTTGGTAACGCAAATTGTCATGTGACAGTGCGATAATGTGCCATGCGACATTGTGTTTGGTCGCATGGCTCATTGTTTCAATGTCGCATTGTCGCCCATGTGACAGTTGCGACAGACAGCCTAATCAATCACCATCAGAATCAGAAATACTCATTTTCGACTTATCAACTGCAAGGAAAGTCAGCATATTGAATTGAACGTCTCCGAAATAAGACTTAAATATATATTGCCATTACAATATTATATATTTTTCTTCTCCTCGCAATATGGTAAACGACGAAACGTGGCCCTTCGTAAAGAGACTATATCTTTCAAAGTTTTTGCGAAAAAACCGAGTGACCGGACAGGAAGGGGCAACAGATAAGCAACCTTGGATGACGGATGGATTGTTCAATTCCATGAATGGTATACTGGAGATCCGAGTGACAATCAGGAAATGAAACATGGTAAGCAGATCATTGGATACGACGGATGACAACCTGCATTAACGGTTTTACTGGAGTCCGCGAAAACTACCAAGTGCATTTAGGTAGTATACTCTCACTGCGACAACACCTGGAATAATTGCCAGGTTAATGGTATTTTCGTTAAATTTCTACCGCAAATGGTGCCATGCGATAAATCTGCAAATGCGACATTGTGTTTTGTCGCATGGCTCATTGTTTCAATGCGACAGTGCGACAAAGCTAAATCATCACCCATAGAAATCAAGAAGAATATCTTTACTTTCCGAATTATCAATTAGAAGGGAAAGTCGGCCATGTTTGATTGACGTGTTAAAAATCATGATTATATATTTTCTTCTTCTCAGCAAATGTAACCACGAAACGTGGCCGTTGTTGGAGCTATATGTTTCAGTTTTCCGAGAACCCGGATGACGACAGGAGGGCAACACGGTAAGCATCCTTGGATGACGACGGATGCTTCACTCCATAATGGTATACTGAGAGTCTTGAATAACTACCTAGTGCATTTAAGGAAGTATACTCTCATGCGACAACACCCGGTATATTGCCAAGAATTAATGTATTTTCGTCAATTTGTAACGCAAGATGTCCATGCGACAGTGCGATATTGTGCCAGCGACAGCCGGTGTTTGTCGCAATGGCTCATTGTTCCAATGCCGAACGTGGCGACAAAGCCTAAAATCAATCAGCCAAGAAATCAAGAAATATCTAAGTTTTCGAAATTATCAAATAGAAGGGAAAGTAGGCCATGGTTGATTGACGTGTTAAAATAAGCACTTCCAAAATATATATTGCCATTACAATGATTATATATTTTCTTCTTCTCGGCAAATGGTAACCACGAAAACGTGGCCCGTTATTGGAGACTATATGTTTCAGTTTTCCGAGACGCGGATGACGACAGGAGGGCAACACGGTAAGGCATCCCTGGATGACGACGGATACTTACCTCCATAAATGGTATACCGAGAGTCTTGAATAACTACCTATGCATTTAGGTAGTAAACTCTCACTTTTGCGAACAACACACACCGGTATATCTGCCAGATAATGTATTTTCGGGTCAATTTTGTACGCAAATGTGCAATGCGACAGTGCCCGGGGGGAATAATGTCCAATGCGACAGTGGTGTTGTCGCATGGCTCATTGTTCCAATGTCGCAAGTTGTCGCACCATGTGAACAGAGCGACAAAGCCTAATCAAAATCATCCCTAAAACAGAAATATCTCAATTGCTTATCACTGCAGGGAAAGCAGCCATATTGAATGGCGTCTCGAAATAAGCACTTCAAATAATATATTGCCATTACAGTAATGAATTATTTTCCCTTCTCTCTGCAAATGGAAACCACGAAACGTGGCCGTTGTTGGAGAAATAATGTTTCAGTTTTCCGAGGCCCGCGTGACCGACAGGCAGGGCAACATGGTAAATAATCCTTGATTTCGATAATTGTTCAATTCCATGAATGGCAAACTGGAGACCGATGACGACAGGAAAAGGCAACATGGTAAGCATCATTGGATGGCGACGGATGTTCCTGCATGAACGGTATACTGGAGTGTGAAAAACTACCAAGTGCATTTAGGTAAGTATACTCTCACAGTGAAACACCTGGTATTCTGCAGGTAATGCATTTTCTCAATTTCCTACGCAAATTGCCATGTGATCAGTGTGTTGTCGCATGGCTCATTGTTTCCAATGTCGTATGTGCCAAGGAAGTGCGCAAAGCCTAATCAATCACAAAAGAATCAGAAAATATCTTATTCGACTTATCAACTGCAAGGGAAAGTCAGCCCATATTGATTGACGTCACGAAATATATATGCCATTACATAATAAATATTTTCTTCTCCCGCAAATGTAACACGAAACGTGGCCCTTGTAGAGACTATATTCTTTCAGTTTTCCCGAAAACCTGAGTGACTACAAGAAGGGCAACATGATAAGCAACCTTGGATGACGCGGTTGTTCACTCATGAATGGTATACCGGAGACCCGAGTGACGACCGGAAAGGGCAACATGGTAAGCATCATTGGATGACGATGGATGGTTCACCTCCATGAATGGTATAACTGAGATCCTTGTAAAACTACAAGTGCAAATTTAAGGTAAGTATACTCTCTCTGTGACTACATCGTATCTGCCGGTTAATGCATTCTTCTAATTCCATCAATTTCTACGCAATGTGCCAATGCGACAGTTGCGATATGTGCGATTGCACATTGTGTTTGTCGCAAGGATTGATGTTTCAATGTCGCAGTTGTCGCCGATGCGACAGTGCGACACAAGCCTAAACACACCATGGAAGATCAGAAATAACTAACTTTCGACTTATCAAATAGAAGGGAAAGTCGGCCATGTTAATTGACGTGTTAAAATAAGCACTTTCAATTATTAGTTCCTTTAACAATAATTATATATTTTCTCTCACGCAAATGGTAACTCACGAACGTGGCCCTTGTTGGAGAACTAATATGTTTCAGTTTTCCGAGCCCGAGTGACGAGGAAGAAAACATGGGTAAGCATCCCCTGGATGACGACGGATGGTTTCTCCTTCATGAATGGTAAATAAAAGAGTCGTGAAAAACTACCACTGCATATAGGTAAGTATACTTTAACTTCGTAATTTGTAAGAAATTATTCTAAATAATTGAATTTGAATCAATTTTGATCGACTATACGTGCATGCGACCAACTCGACAATGACGCCATGTAAACAATGTGTTTGTCGCATAGCGCAATTGTCGGACTGTTGCATGGCATAAGTGCAGCTGTCGGCATGGCCATTGTAGTATTGATTGATGTCTCGAAATAAGCACATCATACATACTGCTATCACAACTAATTATACACTGGCTTCTCTCGCATATGGTAAGCAGAGAGGTGGCCGTACCATAATGTTTTAGTTTTTCCGAGACCCGAGTGGCGACAGAAAGGCAACATGGTAAACATCCTGGATGACGACGGATGGTTCACCTCCAATGAATGGTAAACTGAAAATCGTTTCACGAACTACAAAATTGCATTTTAGGTTTAGTAAATAAAAACGTGACAAACATATATCCAAATATCTGCCCATTATTAGTTGTAAAGACACTGTTATAAATATTGAATTTTTGGTCTCACTGTCGCCATGACAATATTGGCGCACTGTCGCATTACTTCATTATTCGTATTAATTGATATTCGAAATAAAGAAGTAATATACTGTTATTACAATAAATTATTATACTTCTTTCTCTGCCAAATGGGTAACCACGTGGGGTGGCCATTTTTTGAAGACTATATGTTTCAGTTTTCCGCAGACCCGAGTGACCGGGACAAAAGGGGAACATAATAAGCTCCCTTAGATTGATCGTAGTTAACCTCCATGAATGGTAAACTGGAGTCATGAAAACTACCAACTGCATTTAGGAAGTATACCTTAACTTACGTAAACTGTAAACAATTATTCAAATAATGAAAATGTTTATCAATTTGTGCAACTACACGCCTATGCGACAAACTCGCAATGCGCCATGGCGACAGTTTGTTTTTGCATAGCGCATTGTTCGTATATTCGCATGAGACCCATTGTCGCACTGTCGCATAAACATTGTCGTATTCAATTGATGTTTCGAATAAGCAAACAATGCACTGCTATCACACTAATTAATACTTCTTTCTCTCGCAAATGGTATCCACGTACGGTGGCGGGTTAAGAGTCTATTTTTCAGTTTTTCTGAGACCCGAGTGCGACAGGAAGGGCAAATGGTAAGCATCCCTAAGATGTCGACTTATGGTAACCTCCATGAATGATAAACTGGAGTCATAAAAACTACCAACTGCATTTAGTAAGGTATACTTGATTTAAAGTATTTGTTTAAGAAACTATCTATATAATGAATTTTTATCAATTTTATCAACTTTACGCCATGCGGTAACTCGACAATGCGGCAATGTGACAAGTTTTTGTCGCATAGCGCATTGTCGGACTGTTGCATGTCATAATGTTGCACTGTCGCATGCGCATTGTCGTATTGATTGATATCTCGAAATAAGCACATCAATATATACTCTATCGACATTAATTATACACTTCTTCTTTCACAAATGGTAACCAGTGAGGTGGCCGTTTTGGAAACCATATGTTTACAAGTTTTTCCGAGACCCGAGTGACGACAGGAATAGGCAACATGTTAACAATCCTTGGATGACGACGGATGTTCACCTCCATGAATGTTACACAAACAACAAACTGCATTTAGGTAAGTATAAAAACGTGAAAAGCTATATCGAGAATACCTTGCTCAGTTTTATTGTAAAGACGACTGTTCTAACTAATGAATTTGTATCAATTTGTGCGACTAACTCATGGCGAAACAACTCGACAAGCGCCAATGCGACAGTGTGTTTTGTTGGCTTAGCGCATTACGTTTTTTCGGCATAGCATATCGTTGAACTATCGCATGGCAATTGACGCACTGTCGCATGAACCATTGTCGTATTCATTGACCATATCTATATACTGCCTATCACACTAATTATAATCTTCTTTCTCTCGCAAATAGTAACCACGTACGGGGCCGTTTTAGAGACTAATTTTCAGTTTTCTGAGACCCGAGTGGACGACAAGGAAGGCAACATGGTAAGCATACTTGGATGTAGACTATGTAACGCTCCATGAATGGTAAACTGAGTCGTGAAAAAACACCAAATGCATTTAGTAGGTAATAACTTGATTTAAGTATTGTTAAGGAAACTATTCTATATGACTTTTAATCAATTTTATCAACTTTACGCCATGCGGTAATCGACGATGTCGGCATGTGACCTGTTTTTGTCGGCATAGACGCATTGCGACTGTTGCATGGCATAATGTTGCACTGTGCAATGGTGCATTGTCGATTGATTGTTGCCTCGAAATAAGCCATGTTCACTATATCTGCTATCACATTAATTTATACACTTCTGTCTTTCACAAATGGTAACCACGTGAGGTGGCCGTTTTTGGAGACCATAGATGTTTCAGTTTTCCTAGGCCGAGTGACGACAGGAATGCACATGGTAATCCGCATTCTTGGAGAAACGACTGATGGTTCCACCTCCATCGAATCGTCACAACTACAAACTGCATTTAGGTAAGTATAAAAACTGAACAAACGTTATATCCAGAATACCTGCCAGTTAATTGTAAAGAACACTGTTCTAAATATGATTTGTATCAATTTGTGCTGCTATATGTTATGCGACAACTCGACAATGCGCCATGCGGACAGTGTGTTTGTTGCATAGCTGCATTGACGTATTGTCGCATGACATTTTTGTTGCACTATCCTCATGGCATATTGAACACTGTCGCATGCCGTTGTCGTATTCATTGAGTTTCGAAAATAAGGCATATCAATATAATATGCTATCACACTATTATATACTTCTTTCTCTTGCAAATGGGTTAACCACGAGAGGTGTCAGTTTTGGAGACTAATGTTTCAGTTTTCCGAGACCCGAGTGTACGATAGGAAGGGGGCAACATGGTAAGCATCCTTTGATGTGGACTCATCGTTTAACCTCAAATGAATGGGTAAGCTTGTATTGAAAAAACTACCAACTGCCTTTGGTAAGTAACTTAAGTTAATTTAATGCTTAGTTAATTTTATGAACCTGTTCTAAATAAATTTTATCAATTTGATCGACTATAAGCTTGTGCGTACAACTCTACCATCGCGCCCATGTGACAATGTGTTTATCGCACAGGGTATCGTCCGCACTATCGCATCCGGACTTATGGCAGCTGCTTGTAAAAGTTTCTAAAAAGATTTACCAAATCTTTAAAATTTCAATTCACGGGTAGATACATAACGACCCTTTGGAGGTGACAGTATCTGTGAAAACAGTTTGTATGGGAACTTCTGAGTAAGGTCTCACAAAGATACAAGGTCCATGATATATTTTCAGTGAGAGGGTTAAATACATAAAGGGTGGTTCTAATGTTGCTGTTAAATCATCATTGTTTATAGCTGTTGCTTATTGCTGGTGCTTGTTGAATTCGTTTATACCGTCGCTTCAAAACCATGTAACTTGTCACATCTTAATGTTTGTGTCTTAAGATGTCGCTTTAATCATAAAGCCACATATACTCTCAAGCAAAGATGAACATTGGTGCTTCTTCCGTTATACAGGGGACTTCTCTTCGACTAGAGGTGTTTGGTATAGGAATTTGAAAATCCTACCTGGTTATGCTTCTTCTTGTGAGAGGTCTTATCTCATCGAGTAAATGTTGCCTGCTATTTTGCATTTTATTTTCCGCTTAGATGGGCCATTAGGCTTGACTTGTGACTAAAGCTTTGGTCACAGTGCCACAATGCTAATCCAGACGGGCTCTGTGGATGGCAGTTCAAATTTCTGATCGAAGAAGGACCATTCCAAACGTATAATGCAAACTGTCAATTTAATTGTTTTTGTCATCAACTTGCGAGCACCACTCCAAAAGTTTCCACATAACTAGGGTGTACCGATTAGGGCGGGATTATTTTCTAGACGGAAGAAAGGAAAATAAGTAACCGTCCCGTAATTATCGCAACCTTTCCGCTTATAGTTCCATGTGGACACTTCAGGGTATGCTGTGCTGTTGGAAAACTGCATTGAAATGACGTGCATGCTGTAGAACGTCCGTTCCAGAGTAGAAAATTTGAATCGCCATCACAGAAAGCCACGAATTATCATTGTCACAACGATAACCCAGTCGCTTTTGTGGTGTTTCATTTATGAAGAACGGTTTAAATGTCAATCGCAC
>SAYR01044025.1:2284114-2294814 GCA_004382745.1 Argopecten irradians irradians
TTAAAGGGACAATTCACTCAGGCTAATTCTTTTACATAACCAAGAAGTGAGATATGGCATAAATGAATTGTTCTATATTTCTTAAGAAACAAATAACGTTAAACATTGACAAATTCCACGTCATTGTTAAGTATTTTAATTAATATCGTTGAAATATCAAATCGTTGATCAATACGATTAAGCAGGTAGAATATGGACGCTGTACCTATACCCGAGCCAAAGTCACGCACGTTAAACAAATGAACTACATAACCACTGCGAAGGTGGTAAAATGATTTTGAGGCAAGATAATTCACCTAATAAGGTAAACAAACTATAGTCAGAGCGATTTGAGCAGTTATAGACAAAAGTTGCATTACTCTACGAGCAAGGGACAGGGTTCGGCATACAAGAAGTTCGACCACAATGTGTAATGGCGGACAGCGAGCGAGTTTGAAAATTTCACACACATGTCACCACCATGGGTTTTTGAGGTACATCACAGTAAAACCGACTGATCTAAATTCCATTAGAACTGGGTTTTTCCGATATATGTACAAATTTTAATGTTCTCTTAGAATGAATTGTCCCTTTAACTAAATATAGTGAAAAGCACGCCAAATTGTCCTTGACAATTTCTAGTTATTATTATTCTTCTACACTTTTTTGTGTCCAAAAGATCTTCAAAGTGGTAAGAGGTATGCCAATGGCCTTATTGTTATATTGTATGGCATGAGTTGAAGGGGTGACCGCAACATTTTTAAGTAGGTCAAAAATCCAAGATGGCCGCCATGACGTCATACACAAAAAGTTTAAAACAGCCATAACCAAAAACCCGTTTAAGATACAGCAAATATTTTTTATGTTTTATGTAGATCGTAGAAAAGACTAACTTTTATTCAATTACAGCAATTAGGTCAAAGGTCAAACAAAAAAGTTCGCTATGGGGTCAAAGTTCACGAATTTTTATTTTTTTTTATTTTGCGAAATTTCTTTTTACATATCGATGCAGAATGTCATTCTGATGAATTTGGTGTCTTTTATTTTTCGGTAGCGATAACAAGGATTGTTTACTGATGGACGGACGGACGGACGACGGACAATTTCTAGTTCTAAAATGATTTATGCAGGCATGTTTCCATCCAAACAAACATAAGACTTACATGTTATGTTGTAGCTTCTGTGTATATACATGTTTCACAAGGACCTGGCACGAAAAATTTTAACCAACAGTATACATATATATATTATAACATCTTAATATATATATATTTATGTATACTGTTAGTTAAAAAATTCGTGCCAGGTCTCTGTGACATGTTTGTCTGTCCATTCGAATGATTTTCACAGCTTAATTCATCAAACCTGATGGTTTTCAATAGGTCATTTTTTTGACAGTTATGGCATAATATGTAACATTTTCTTCTGCTTTAACTTTTTTCATATTTAACATAGACTGGTTCAAGTGGTTCAGCCAGTGTTCAAATGTGAATTAATTCATGCAGGCGTCAATTATTTCTGAACGAGATAGTTTTTACATGATCATGTACACGTCTGTTCTGTAGCTAAAAACCGGCAAGGTATACATTAAAACATCATGGACTGATATCCAGCATTAAAAAGTATCTGAAGAAGGTAAATTTACCAAATGAAAAATTATTTTATCCAACTATTCCTTTTAGCCTTGAAATTATACTGAAAAACATTTGTGGAGTCCAAGATTTTTATAGAGCACTTGTCAAAAACAATACTTTAATAACTGGTCAAGCTAAATGGGGAACCTCTTTTGACTACGATCAAGAAACATGGAAAGATATATACAATATACCCTTCATCTCTACCAATAATACTAAACTTCAGTGGCTTCAGTTCCGAATTTCTCATTATATACTAACAACTAACACTTATCTTTGTAAAATTGGTCTCTAATAATCCTTATGTTTGTTATGTGCTTTAGAAAGGGAGACAATCACTCATTTATTTTGGGAATGCTCTGAAGTTCAAGACTTTTTAGCTAATTTTGAAAGTATTTTAGATATTCTGTTTATACCATTTGCAATAAATAAAGAAACTATGCTTTTCGGAAAACTTAATTATAACGGCATATATCAAAGAATAGATAATGAAATTGTTCTTTTTATCAAACACTATATTTATAAAACAAGATGTTTACATGGTTCTTTAAATGTGATGGCTTTTTTTAAACTGTATTAAAGATTATTATCATGTTCAAAGATATATAGCTTATAGAAAAGGAGAATTTTTTTTTCAAAAATTTACCAAAGATTGGAAAAAATGGATAAAGCTAGTAGAACATACAAATCCCTGACAGTTGCACATATCTTTTATTAAAATAGAATATATATTTATTTGTTGTCATACATACATGTGTCATGCTTGCTTTTGATCAGGATGTTGAGCAGTAATTTTTAATTCAATTGTAACTATCAAATATAGAATGACTATCTAACTTCTTGCCTCTTTGTTTTTCCTTCTTATTTTATTTTTCTTTCTTTACTTTTTTACTCATGTTTTCATTAGTTGATTCATTATTATTCATATAAGAATATATCTACATTTAACTCTTATTCTTCACGATCTCTCCTTTCTAGTTCATCTCATTATCCCTTCTTTCCTTCCCAATTCTTTGTTCTTTTTTTTTTTATTTTTTTTTCTCTCCCTCCTCTCTCTCTATAAAAGATATCAAACAATGTAATTATAATGATGAAAGAAAGATTGACAGAGTGAAAGATGTGTATGGAAAATAATTATATCAATATTTCATGATTATGTGATTAATGTAAAACTGATGTATTGTTTGACGAAAAATAAAAAATTACAAAAAAAAAAAAAAAACATTAAAGCATTGGAAATGGTGTAACATCAGATTAACTGTTGTGGGCGAATATAATCAGTATAATGCATAAGATCAAAATTGAATTCAGGGATAACTCGTAGAATTACAAATAACGTTTCGTATTTCTTCACGGCTATGTGTAATATGTATTTTAATGTGTTCACGTATCGATATAGATATTATATGCTCATCATAAGCGACCGTGCTTAGTCACATGACTTCAAAGACTCGATCTGACCGTTGGTCGGAATATTCCCGCCTAATCCATTGTTCATGAGAAGTCCGGCGAACTGACAACACAATTCTGAGCTCCCGAATTGCAACACTTTATAAAGGCAAAAGGCAAGTCCGTTCTGAACATTTCATTTATACGATATAGATATATATATATATATATATATATACAGTATTGTTTAGATTTAAAGATTTATTAACAAAGTCTTACATTCCCGTATGTGAAGTAATACTGGCATAAATCACAGGGACCTGGCAAGAATTTTATAACCAACGGCAACGGTATATATCTCTCCTTTCAAAAAATCTAAAACCACATGTACGTTTTTTGTATTGTTTTTCTCTTTGTTTCATATAATATGTGAGCCAACTAACATTGGACATACTCATGAACATATCTCAGTTTCAACATGCAATTTCTACATGCGCACACATCACAATCATTTGAGTTATCGCATAAAATTACAATGACGTGTATTTTTTTTTATGAAAACCGTGAACTTCTCAATATTTTAAGGTTTAAGACCCTGTTTAAACTAGTGATGTTTTTGTATGCCTATACATTGTATATCACTGTATTCACTTCTGAGGTGTATCTGCATAACATACATATACATGTACTTAATTAGTTACTAAACATCCTCGATATTCCAGGGGTTCCGTTCACTTATGATCTCTACACGTGTAGAGATATCATAGTAAGTGATCGGAACCCCTGGAGTATCGATGATGGTTACTAAAAAGTGTCAATGCATCCGTACTAACCTTACTAGATATAATACTGTTGACTCTGTATAGGCTGATGTGTTGTTTGTAAATTTTGGCAAATTATGCAAAAAATGTAAATTTTCAGTTTTGCATGTCCACAGGGTTCAGTACATATTTCTGTCACCAAACAACCATGTCATTATGTTTACTAGTGTTTATAGCATGTAGTAGGAACGCTGGTTTGACCGGATTCGACTTTATAAAGGCATACACATATAAATTGTCCGGAAAATTTGACATTATTTAGGTTTTGTTCAACTACAGCTTAGACATGATATATTAAACAAGGTCTTAAACTTTAATTGTCCATTCAAGATCTCATTTTACACTCTTCTATTTCAGGTTATACACGGTTATTTCAGCAATACAAACTTTATTCTAGTCCTACATATTTTACTATTAATTTGTATGGATATACATGTAAACCCCGGTCAAGGCACAAACACTGATATATTGACTATATTCCACATAAATATTCGCTGCTTAAGAAATAAAATAACTCACCTCCAAAACATTGCAGGTGAATTCCACGTAGTATGCATCACCGAATCTCATTTAGACAGCATTATTTCTGATGACGATATACAGACCGTGTACATTCCTATGGTGGAGGTGTTGTCGTCTATATATCTTATCATATTTATGCCAAACGTTGTCTTGACTTAGAATTTCCATCAGGTGAAGTCGTATGGGTAGAATATTCTTTAATAATTCCTCATACCTCCTTTGCACAGTTTACAAACCCAATGATAGTATAAATCCTTTTTGGGAACAATTTGAAAACTCCACTGAAACCGCACGTGATGAGTATCGGCATGTAATAATAGTTGAAGACTTGAACATTTATTGACTCTCAGAAACCCGTCACATATACTTAGAGATAGTATACAATGTACGTCCATATTCCTTTCCCAATGTCATACACTAATCTACACGTGTAGGTCGAACGCGCGCTTCGTCACTGGATCCCGTGCTGGTCAGCGATGCGTGCGAAATAGAGCTTTCCAGTGTTATCGATGTATGTAGATCACGATATATTTCTGACCATGATATCGATGCCACTATGATGGAAATGTACTAATAATTGTTTACGTTCGATCTGGTGACCATGCTATAAAAATGCTAATTACCGATACTTTAATGATCTTATACAAAATATGCCAGGTCCCTGTGGTTGTTATTTAAAGGCGCTCAATCATGTAATGATATGTGTAAATTATTTTCTGAAAAAATACTCAGAATATGCCCGTGTTTGTATTCCCACTAAAAATATTATTATAAGACCTAATGATAAGCCGTGTTTACATATGAATTACGACATGAAATAAGAGTGAGAAATAGGTTACATAAAAAACTTAAACGTAGATATTCATTGCTAAATTTAGATAAATTTGAAAAAGCAAAGAAATCATATCAATAATTTAAAACGCAGAACCAGGGAATTGTTTTTCGCTAATGTAAATGGACTATTAGACAATTTTGCCAAAAACAACCAAAATGATTTCTGGAAACTTCTGCGTAATTTGATAAAGGGTTGTGATACAGTTTCTAATATCCCCATTAAGATATCATGTTAATAATACTATTATGGTAGATAATGAACGAAAAGCTAATGTTTTAAATGGTTACTTTGTATCTATATCAACCTTAAGTGATACTGGTGTTCCCTTACCATATGTTAATACCAGAACACAAAGTCGTATGGGCGATGTTTTTTTACGCATACTGATATTATCGATATTCTAAGTTCCTAGACATAGGCAAAGCTGAAGGTATTGATAAAATATTATGATATAATGAATATATATATGTATACTGTTGGTTAAAACATTTCGTGCCAGGTCCCTGTGGACATGGTAAATAGACTTATCTGATTAAATTACAGATCCTTATAACCACTCCGTTCAAAAGAGGATCTGACAACATCCCATAAGAGGTCATGTTCGCATGACCTTTATACCACCTGTACATCAAATCAAAAGCATTTTCTACACCTAGCTACATCAATTGAAAACGCCATTTCGTCCCAGTAGAAATATACACTTAGCTTTGTTGTGCTCTTTGGGCGAGATGAATATGTACATTAAAATAAGATAAGATAAGTTTATTTCTGGTTCAGGACTTATATATAAAGTCCTCTATACCAGACTCAGACAAAATATAGAGTTTACAGTTAATACATTTTTATCCGATAATGATAATAAATTAATGATGTATAAAGGCTTTGTACTTGTATAAAAGTTCTTGTTCTTTCCAATGTTTATCTAACGCATTTTTGAAGGAGTTTATATTTGGCGCCATCACTACATTCTCTGGTAGATTGTTCCATATCTTAGTAGCTCTTAGTGAAAAAAAGTTTCTCCTAATCTCATAGTTAGATCTTGTATGGAATAGCTTCCTCCTATGCCCCCTGCTGCTCTCGCGGTCCGTTGCATCTTTCCATAAAGATAAAATGTTACAACATTCGGAGTCTTATACTCCATCTAAAATTTTGAAGAGTTCTATCATGACTCCTCGTATTCTTCTATATGCCAAATGTTGGTAATTTCAGATTCTCCAGCCTTTGACTGTATGCTAGATGTGACATTCCTGGTAGACATTTTGTCGTTCTTCTTTGGACACTTTCTATCATTTCACCATAGAAATCAGAAATATCTAACTTTTGACTTATCAAATAGCAGGGAAAGTCGGCCATGTTTATTGACGTGTTAAAATAAGCACTTCATATATATATTGCCATTACAAAATTTATCTAATAAGGATCTGTATTTCAATCGGATTGGGACTACATAGTCTTGAGTAGCTGGGGCTAAAAGGGCTAACTTTGGTCATATTTACTGAGTTAAAGGCCCTCTGGGCCTCTTGTACTTATTATATTTGGTGATTTAGTATCCTGGTTGAGGATTATTTTCAGAAGTTACCAGAGATTATTTAATACATGTAGTTTGTGTAATACATAAAGGGAGACAATCTGTTCCCAATCTATAACATTAATCTAGGGGAGACAATCCATTCCTTTATAACATTACCTCCCTTTAATAGATAATGCTTTAATTTCTTTTTTCCTTTTCCCATTTGTCATTTCATCTTTACAGTATTTATCAACATATAATTACATGTACTCCTATACATACTTTTACTCACTTTCACACTCCCATTCAAATTTCTGATTTATATTGGTCAATCAATCTATATCCATCTTTCCATACTTTTGTTAGCTTTCTTTTTTCTTATATATAATCATAATCTTTATTGTATGATTTCAGAATATATTCCACACTCATTTGCTTTCATTCTCTTACTCATTCATCATGGTTTAAGATAAAAACATAAGAAACATTTCGTTATGATTTTTAGTTATAATTCTTTAGTATATTGTCACCTTTTTGTAATATAATTTTTGTGAAGTTAGAATTAAGTGTTTTTTATGATGACATCTAATTTATCTTTATACAAATATCTTGCTATCTATACAGGTGGTCCCGAGATGTATCCCCCCCCCTCTATTGGTCAGCCAATCAAAAACGTTTTGCAAACTGATCGTCGCCGAGCTGTGCAGGAGATCAAAAGGATCCAAGCTATTTATCGTTACAAGTTTTGCTAAATAATAAGCGGTATCGCTGTAATTGCAATTGATTGATCATTTAACACTTGAACAGCAAGCTGAAAACAGCTAACCGGGTGTCTCTCAATTCATTTGATATTGATTATAATTTAATTATATTAATTAACTATATGTTTCAGTTTTCCTAGATCCATGTGACAACAGGAAAGGCAACATGGTAATCATCCTTGTATGACGATGGATGGTTCACCTCCATGAATGGTATACTGGAGTCGTGAAAAACTAACAAGTGCATTTAGGTAAGTATACTTTCACTGTGACAACACCCGGTATATCTGCCAGCTGGTAATGCATTTTCATCAATTTGTGCGCAAATGTGCCATGCGACATTGCGATAATGTGCCATGCGACATTGTGTTTGTCGCATGGCTCATTGTTTCAATGTCGCATTGTGGTCCATGCGACAGTGCGACAAAGCCTAAATCAATCACCATAGAAATCAGAAATATCTAACTTTCGAATTATCAAATAGAAGGGAAAGTCGGCCATGTTGATTGACGTGTTAAAATAAGCACTTCATACATACATTGCCATTACAATAATTATATATTTTCTTCTCTCGCAAATGGTAACCACGAAACGTGGCTGTTGTTGGAGACTATATGTTTCAGTTTTCCGAGACTCGGGTGACGACAGGAAGGGCAACACGGTAAGCATCCTTGAATGACGACGGATGCTTCACCTCCATAAATGGCATACTGATGAGAGTCTTGAATAACTACCAAGTGCATTTAGATAAGTACACTCTCACTGTGACAACACCCGGTATATCTGCCAGGTTAATGTATTTTCGTCAATTTGTACACAAATGTGCCATGCGAGAGTGCGATAATGTGCCATGCGACATTGTGTTTGTCGCATGGCTCATTGTTTCAATGTCGCATTGTGGTCCATGCGACAGTGCGACAAAGCCTAAATCAATCACCATAGAAATCAGAAATATCTAACTTTCGAATTATCAAATAGAAGGGAAAGTCGGCCATGTTGATTGACGTGTTAAAATAAGCACTTCATACATACATTGCCATTACAATAATTATATATTTTCTTCTCACGCAAATGGTAACCACGAAACATGGCCGTTGTTGGAGACTATAAGTTTCAGTTTTCCGAGACCCGAGTAACGACAGGAAAACACGGTAAGCATCCTTGGATGACGACGGATGGTTGCCTCCATAAATGGTATACTGATAGTCTTGAAAAACTACTAAGTGCGTTTAGGTAAGTATACTCTCACTGTGACAACACCCGGTATATCTCCTAGATTAATGTATTTTCATCAATTTGTACGCAAATGTGCCATGCGATAATTTGCCATGCGACATTGTGTTTGTCGCATGGCTCATTGTTCTAATGTTGCATTGTCGCCCATGCGACAGTGCGACAAAGCCTAAATCAATCACCATAGAAATCAGAAATATCTAATTTTCGACTTATCAACTGCAAGGAAAAGTCAGCCATATTGAATGGCGTTTCGAAATAAGCACTTAAAATATACATTGCCATTACAGTTATGATATACTTTCTCTCTCGCAAATGGAAACCACGAAACGTGGACGTTGTTGGAGAATATGTTTCAGTTTTCCGAGACCCTCGTGACGACAGGAAGGGCATATGGTAAACATCCTTGGATGACGATGGATTGTTCAATTCCATGAATGGTATACTGGAGACCCGAGTGACGACAGGAAAGGAAACATGGTAAGCATCATTGGATGACGACGGATGGTTCACCTGCATGAACGGTTTACTGGAGTCGCGAAAAACTACCAAGTGCATTTAGGTAAGTATACTCTCACTGCGACAACACCTGGTATATCTGCCAGGTTAATGTATTTTCGTAAATTTTTACGCAAATGTGCCATGCGACAGTGCGATAATGTGCCATGCGACATTGTGTTTGTCGCATGGCTCATTGTTTCAATGTCGCATTGTCGTCCATGCGACAGTGCGACAAAGCCTAAATCAATCACCATAGAAATCAGAAATATCTAACTTTCGACTTATCAAACAGAAGGGAAAGTCGGCCATGTTGATTGACGTGTTAAAATAAGCACTTCATATATATATTGCCATTACAATATTTATCTATTTTCTTCTGTCGCAAATGGTAACCACGAAACGTGGCCGTTGTTGGAGAATATATGTTTCAGTTTTCCGAGACCCTCATGACGACAGGAAGGGCATATGGTAAGCATCCTTGGATGACGATGGATTATTCAATTCCATGAATGGTATACTGGAGACCCGACTGACGACAGGAAAGGAAACATGGTAAGCATCATTGGATGACGACGGATGGTTCACCTGCATGAACGGTTTACTGGAGTCGCCAAAAACTACCAAGTGCATTTAGGTAAGTATACTATCACTGTGACAACACCAGGTATATCTGCCAGGTTAATGTATTTTCGTAAAATTCTACGCAAATGTGCCATGCGACAGTGCGATAATGTGTCATGCGATATTGTGTTTTTCGCATGGCTCAGTGTTTCAATGTCGCATTGTCGTCTATGCGACAGTGCGACAAAGCCTAAATCAATCACCATAGAAATCAGAAATATCTAACTTTCGACTTATCAAATAGAAGGGAAAGTCGGCCATGTTGATTGACGTGTTAAAATAAGCACTTCATATATATATTGCCATTACAATAATTATATATTTTCTTCTCTCGCAAATGGTAACCACGAAACGTGGCCGTTGTTGTAGACTATATGTTTCAGTTTTCCGAGACCCGGGTGACGACAGGAAGGGCAACACGGTAAGCATCCTTGGATGACGACGGATGATTCACCTCCATAAATGGTATACTGATGAGAGTCTTGAATAACTACCAAGTGCATTTAGGTAAGTATACTCTCACTGTGACAACACCCGGTATATCTGCCAGGTTAATGTATTTTCGTCAATTTGTACACAAATGTGCCATGCGACAGTGCGATAATGTGCCATGCGACATTGTGTTTGTTGCATGGCTCATTGTTTCTATGTCGCATTGTGGTCCATGCGACAGTGCGACAAAGCCTAAATCAATCACCATAGAAATCAGAAATATCTAACTTTCGAATTATCAAATAGAAGGGAAAGTCGGCCATGTTGATTGACGTGTTAAAATAAGCACTTCATACATACATTGCCATTACAATAATTATATATTTTCTTCTCACGCAAATGGTAACCACGAAACATGGCCGTTGTTGGAGACTATAAGTTTCAGTTTTCCGAGACCCGAGT
>SAYR01044025.1:2294932-2311757 GCA_004382745.1 Argopecten irradians irradians
GGATCCCGTGCTGGTCAGCGATGCGTGCGAAATAGAGCTTTCCGGTGTTATCGATGTATGTAGATCACGATATATTTGTGACCATGATATCGATGCCACTATGGTTGAAATGTACTAATAATTGTTTACGTTCGATCTGGTGACCATGCTATAAAAATGCTAATTACCGATACTTTAATGATCTTATACAAAATATGCCAGGTCCCTGTGGTTGTTATTTAGAGGCGCTCAATCATGTAATGATATGTGTAAATTATTTTCTGAAAAAATACTCAGAATATGCCCGTGTTTGTATTCCCACTAAAAATATTATTATAAGACCTAATGATAAGCCGTATTTACATATGAAATACGACATGAAATAAGAGTGAGAAATAGGTTACATAAAAAACTTAAACGTAGCTATTCATTGCTAAATTTAGATAAATTTGAAAAAGCAAAGAAATCATGTCAATAATTTAAAACGCAGAACCAGGGAATTGTTTTTCGCCTAATGTAAAGGGACTATTAGACAATTTTGCCAAAAACAACCAAAATGATTTCTGGAAACTTCTGCGTAATTTGATAAAGGGTTGTGATACAGTTTCTAATATCCCCATTAAGATATCCTGTTAATAATACTATTATTGTAGATAATGAACGAAAAGCTAATGTTTTAAATGATTACTTTGTATCTATATCAACCTTATGTGATACTGGTGTTCCCTTACCATATGTTAATACCAGAACACAAAGTCGTATGGGCGATGTTTTTTAACGCATACTGATATTATCGATATTCTAAGTTCCTAGACATAGGCAAAGCTGAAGGTATTGATAAAATATTACTATAATAAATATATATATGTATACTGTTGGTTAAAACATTTCGTGCCAGGTCCCTGTGGACATGGTAAATAGACTTATCTGATTAAATTACAGATCCTTATAACCACTCCGTTCAAAAGAGGATCCCATAAGAGGTCATGTTCGCATGACCTTTATACCACCTGTACATCAAATCAAAAGCATTTTCTACACCTAGCTACAACAATTAAAAACACCATTTCGTGCCAGTATAAATATGCACTTAGCTTTGTTCAATCTAATTAGAATTAGACTTGTAATTCCGCGTTACGCTTCAATACAAAATCTAACGATGCCCCGTTCGAGGTCACCTCAGAATGACCTCTCGCCTAGAATCGGAACATCTCGGGACGTACTATTATCCGTTTACACTTCCGAATGAATCAACCACACCGAAGATTCCGTAGGCGACACGCTGATTGGCTAACCATAGGGGTCATGCTGAGGTGACCCCGAACGGGGCATCGTTAGCTCTTGTATTGGAGCGTAACGTGAGTGGATCGGAATTACAAGTCTAATTTTAATTAGATTGAGCTTTGTTGTGCTCTTTGGGCGAAATGAATATGTACATTAAGATAAGATAAGATAAGTTTATTTCTGGTTCAGGACTTATATGTTAAGTCCTCTATACCAGACTCAGACAAAATATAGAGTTTACAGTTAATACATTTTTATCCGGTATTAATAATAAATTAATCATGTATAAAGGCTTTGTAGTTGACAATCTGTTCCCACTCTATAACATTAATCTAGGGGAGACAATCCATTCCTTTATAACATTACCTCCCTTTAATAGATAATGCTTTAATTTCTTTTTTCCTTTTCCCATTTATCATTTCATCTTTACAGTATTTATCAACATATAATTACATGTACTCCTATACATACACTTTTACTCACTTTCACACTCCCATTCAAATTTCTGATTTATATTGGTCAATCAATCTATATCCATCTTTCCATACTTTTGTTAGCTTTCTTTTTTCTTATAAATAATCATAATCTTTATTGTATGATTTCAGAATATACTCTACACTCATTTGCTTTCATTCTCTTACTCATTCATCATGGTTTAAGATAAAAACATAAGAAACATTTCGTTATGATTTTTAGTTATAATTCTTTAGTATATTGTCACCTTTTTGTAATATAATTTTTGTGAAGTTAGAATTAAGTGTTTTTTATGATTACATCTAATTTATCTTTATACAAATATCTTGCTATCTATACAGGTGGTCCCGAGATGTATCCCCCCCCCCTCTATTGGTCAGCCAATCAAAAACGTTTTGCAAACTGATCGTCGCCGAGCTGTGCAGGAGATCAAAGGGATCCAAGCTATTTACCGTTACAAGTTTTGCTAAATAATAAGCGGTATCGCTGTAATTGAAATTGATTGATCATTTAACACTTGAACAGCAAGCTGAAAACAGCTAACCGAGTGTCTCTCAATTCATTTGATATTGATTATAATTTAATTATATTAATTAACTATATGTTTCAGTTTTCCTAGATCCATGTGACAACAGGAAAGGCAACATGGTAAGCATCCTTGGATGACGACGGATGGTTCACCTCAATGAATGGTATACTGGAGTCGTGAAAAACTACCAAGTGCATTCAGGTAAGTATACTCTCACTGTTACAACACCCAGTATATCTGCCAGCTGGTTAATGCATTTTCATCAATTTGTGCGAAAATGTGCCATGCGACATTGCGATAATGTGCCTTGCGACATTGTGTTTGTCGCATGGCTCATTGTTTCAATGTCGCATTGTGGTCCATGCGACAGTGCGACAAAGCCTAAATCAATCACCATAGAAATCAGAAATATCTAACTTTCGAATTATCAAATAGAAGGGAAAGTCGGCCATGTTGATTGACGTGTTAAAATAAGCACTTCGTACACACATTGCCATTACAATAATTATATATTTTCTTCTCACGCAAATGGTAACCACGAAACATGGCCGTTGTTGGAGACTATAAGTTTCACTTTTCCGAGACCCGAGTGACGACAGGAAAACACGGTAAGCATCCTTGGATGACGACGGATGGTTGCCTCCATAAATGGTATACTGATAGTCTTGAAAAACTACAAAGTGCGTTTAGGTAAGTATACTCTCACTGTTACAACACCCGGTATATCTGCCAGATAAATGTATTTTCATCAATTTGTACGCAAATGTGCCAAGCGATAATTTGCCATGCGACATTGTGTTTGTCGCATGGCTCATTGTTCCAATGTCGCATTGTCAACCATGCGACAGTGCGACAAAGCCTAAATCAATCACCATAGAAATCAGAAATATCTAATTTTCGACTTATCAACTGCAAGGGAAAGTCAGCCATGTTGATTGACGTGTTAAAATAAGCACTTCATATATATATTGCCATTACAATAATTATCTATTTTCTTCTCTCGCAAATGGTAACCACGAAACGTGGACGTTGTTGGAGAAATTATGTTTCAGTTTTCCGAGACCCTCGTGACGACAGGAAGGGCATATGGTAAGCATCCTTGGATGACGATGGATTGTTCAATTCTATGAATGGTATACTGGAGACCCGAGTGACGACAGGAAAGGAAACATGGTAAGCATCATTGGATGACGACGGATGGTTTACCTGCATGAACGGTTTACTGGAGTCGCGAAAAACTACCAAGTGCATTTAGGTAAGTATACTATCACTGTGACAACACCTGGTATATCTGCCAGGTTAATGTATTTTCGTAAATTTCTACGCAAATGTGCCATGCGACAGTGCGATAATGTGCCATGCGACATTGTGTTTGTCGCATGGCTCATTGTTTCAATGTCGCATTGTCGTCCATGCGACAGTGCGACAAAGCCTAAATCAATCACCATAGAAATCAGAAATATCTAACTTTCGACTTATCAAATAGAAGGGAAAGTCGGCCATGTTGGTTGACGTGTTAAAATAAGCACTTCATATATATATTGCCATTTCAATAATTATATACTTTCTTCTCTTGCAAATGGTAACCACGAAACGTGGCCGTTGTTGTAGACTATATGTTTCAGTTTTCCGAGACCCGGGTGACGACAGGAAGGGCAACACGGTAAGCATCCTTGGATGACGACGGATGCTCACCTCCATAAATGGTATACTGATGAGAGTCTTGAATAACTACCAAGTGCATTTAGGTAAGTATACTCTCACTGTGACAACACCCGGTATATCTGCCAGGTTAATGTATTTTCGTCAATTTGTACACAAATGTGCCATGCGACAGTGCGATAATGTGCCATGCGACATTGTGTTTGTTGCATGGCTCATTGTTTCTATGTCGCATTGTGGTCCATGCGACAGTGCGACAAAGCCTAAATCAATCACCATAGAAATCAGAAATATCTAACTTTCGAATTATCAAATAGAAGGGAAAGTCGGCCATGTTGATTGACGTGTTAAAATAAGCACTTCATACATACATTGCCATTACAATACTTATATATTTTCTTCTCACGCAAATGGTAACCACGAAACATGGCCGTTGTTGGAGACTATAAGTTTCAGTTTTCCGAGACCCGAGTGACGACAGGAAGGGCAACACGGTAAGCATCCTTGCATTGGATGACGACGGATGGTTGCCTCCATAAATGGTATACTGATAGTCTGGAAAAACTACTAAGTGCGTTTAGGTAAGTATACTCTCACTGTGACAACACCCGGAATATCTGCCAGATTAATGTATTTTCATCAATTTGTACGCAAATGTGCCATGCGATAATTTGCCATGCGACATTGTGTTTGTCGCATGGCTCATTGTTCCAATGTCGAATTGTCGCCCATGTGACAGTGCGACAAAGCCTAAATCAATCACCATAGAAATCAGAAATATCTCATTTTCGACTTATCAACTGCAAGGGAAAGTCAGCCATATTGAATGGCGTTTCGAAATAAGCACTTCAAACATATATTGCCATTACAGTAATGATATATTTTCTTCTCTCGCAAATGGAGACCACGAAACGTGGCCGTTGTTGGAGTATATTTGTTTCAGTTTTCCGAGACCCGAGTGACGACAGGAAGGGCAACATGGTAAATATCCTTGGATTACGATGGATTGTTCTATTCCATGAATGGTATACTGGAGACCCGAGTGACGACAGGAAAGGCAACATGGTACGCATCATTGGATGACGACGAATGGTTCACCTGCATGAATAATATACTGGAGTCGTGAAAAACTACCAAGTGCATTTAGATAAGTACACTATCACTGTGACAACACCTGGTATTTCTGCCAGGTTAATGCATTTTCACCAATTTGTACGCAAATGTACCATGTGACAGTGCGATAATGTGCCATGCGACATTGTGTTTGTCGCATGGCTCATTGTTTCAATGTCGCATTGTCGCCCATGTGACAGTGCGACAAAGCCTAAATCAATCACCATAGAAATCAGAAATATCTCATTTTCGACTTATCAACTGCAAGGGAAAGTCAGCCATATTGATTGACGTCTCGAAATAAGCACTTCAAATATATATTGCCATTACAATAATTATATATTTTCTTCTCTCGCAAATGGTAAACACGAAACGTGGCCCTTGTAGGAGACTATATCTTTCAGTTTTGCGAAAACCGAGTGACGACAGGAAGGGCAACATGATAAGCAACCTTGGATGACGATGGATTGTTCAATTCCATGAATGGTATACTGGAGACCCGAGTGACAACAGGAAATGAAACATGGTAAGCATCATTGGATGACGACGGATGACACCTGCATGAACGGTTTACTGGAGTCGCGAAAAACTACCAAGTGCATTTAGGTAAGTATACTCTCACTGCGACAACACCTGGTATATCTGCCAGGTTAATGTATTTTCGTAAATTTCTACGCAAATGTGCCATGCGATAATCTGCCATGCGACATTGTGTTTGTCGCATGGCTCATTGTTTCAATGCGACAGTGCGACAAAGCCTAAATCAATCACCATAGAAATCAGAGATATCTTACTTTCGAATTATCAAATAGAAGGGAAAGTCGGCCATGTTGATTGACGTGTTAAAATACAATGATTATATATTTTCTTCTCTCGCAAATGGTAACCACGAAACGTGGCCGTTGTTGGAGACTATATGTTTCAGTTTTCCGAGACCCGGATGACGACAGGAAGGGCAACACGGTAAGCATCCTTGGATGACGACGGATGCTTCACCTCCATAAATGGTATACTGAGAGTCTTGAATAACTACCTAGTGCATTTAGGTAAGTATACTCTCACTGCGACAACACCCGGTATATCTGCCAGATTAATGTATTTTCGTCAATTTGTACGCAAATGTGCCATGCGACAGTGCGATAATGTGCCATGCGACAGCGTGTTTGTCGCATGGCTCATTGTTCCAATGCGACAGTGCGACAAAGCCTAAATCAATCACCATAGAAATCAGAAATATCTAAGTTTCGAATTATCAAATAGAAGGGAAAGTCGGCCATGTTGATTGACGTGTTAAAATAAGCACTTCATATATATATTGCCATTACAATGATTATATATTTTCTTCTCTCGCAAATGGTAACCACGAAACGTGGCCGTTATTGGAGACTATATGTTTCAGTTTTCCGAGACCCGGATGACGACAGGAAGGGCAACACGGTAAGCATCCTTGGATGACGACGGATACTTCACCTCCATAAATGGTATACTGAGAGTCTTGAATAACTACCTAGTGCATTTAGGTAAGTATACTCTCACTGCGACAACACCCGGTATATCTGCCAGATTAATGTATTTTCGTCAATTTGTACGCAAATGTGCCATGCGACAGTGCGATAATGTGCCATGCGACAGTGTGTTTGTCGCATGGCTCATTGTTCCAATGTCGTATTGTCGCCAATGCGAAAGTGCGACAAAGCCTAAATCAATCACAAAAGAAATCAGAAATATCTTATTTTCGACTTATCAACTGCAAGGGAAAGTCAGCCATATTGATTGACGTCACGAAATATATATTGCCATTACAATAATTATATATTTTCTTCTCTCGCAAATGGTAAACACGAAACGTGGCCCTTGTAGGAGACTATATCTTTCAGTTTTCCGAAAACCGAGTGACTACAAGAAGGGCAACATGATAAGCAACCTTGGATGACGACGGATTGTTCAACTCCATGAATGGTATACCGGAGACCCGAGTGACGACAGGAAGGGCAACATGGTAAGCATCATTGGATGACGATGGATGGTTCACCTCCATGAATGGTATACTGAGAGTCTTGTAAAACTACCAAGTGCATTTAGGTAAGTATACTCTCACTGTGACTACACCTCGTATCTGCCAGGTTAATGCATTTTCATCAATTTCTACGCAAATGTGCCATGCGACAGTGCGATAATGTGCGATGCGACATTGTGTTTGTCGCATGGATTATTGTTTCAATGTCGCATTGTCGCCCATGCGACAGTGCGACAAAGCCTAAATCAATCACCATGGAAATCAGAAATATCTAACTTTCGACTTATCAAATAGAAGGGAAAGTCGGCCATGTTAATTGACGTGTTAAAATAAGCACTTCATATATATATTGCCCTTTACAATAATTATATATTTTCTTCTCACGCAAATGGTAACCACGAAACGTGGCCCTTGTTGGAGACTATATGTTTCAGTTTTCCGAGCCCCGAGTGACGAAAGGAAGAGAAACATGGTAAGCATCCTTGGATGACGACGGATGGTTCTCCTTCATGAATGGTAAAAAAGAGTCGTGAAAAACTACCAACTGCATATAGGTAAGTATACTTTAACTTGCGTAATTGTAAAGAAATTATTCTAAATAATGAATTTGATCAATTTGATCGACTATACGGCATGCGACAACTCGACAATGCGCCATGTAACAATGTGTTTGTCGCATAGCGCATTGTCGGACTGTTGCATGGCATAATGTCGCACTGTCGCATGGCGCATTGTAGTATTGATTGATGTCTCGAAATAAGCACATCATACATACTGCTATCACACTAATTATACACTGCTTCTCTCGCATATGGTAACCACGAGAGGTGGCCGTACCATATGTTTTAGTTTTCCGAGACCCGAGTGGCGACAGGAAAGGCAACATGGTAAGCATCCTTGGATGACGACGGATGGTTCACCTCCATGAATGGACGAACTACAAATTGCATTTAGGTTAGTATAAAAACGTGACAAACATATATCCAGAATATCTGCCCATATTAGTTGTAAAGACACTGTTATAAATATTGAATTTGTCTCACTGTCGCATGACATATTGGCGCACTGTCGCATTACTCATTATCGTATTAATTGATATTTCGAAATAAGAAAGTCATATATACTGTTATTACAATAATTATATACTTCTTTCTCTGCAAATGGTAACCACGTGGGGTGGCCATTTTTGAAGACTATATGTTTCAGTTTTCCGAGACCCGAGTGACGACAGAAAGGGGAACATAATAAGCTTCCTTAGATGTCGACTCGTAGTTAACCTCCATGAATGGTAAACTGGAGTCATGAAAAACTACCAACTGCATTTAGGTAAGTATACTTTAACTTACGTAACTGTAACAAATTATTCTAAATAATGAATGTTTATCAATTTGTGCAACTACACGCCATGCGACAACTCGACAATGCGCCATGCGACAGTTTGTTTGTTGCATAGCGCATTGTCGTATATTCGCATGACCCATTGTCGCACTGTCGCATGAAACATTGTCGTATTCATTGATGTTTCGAAATAAGCAAATCATATGCACTGCTATCACACTAATTATATACTTCTTTCTCTCGCAAATGGTATCCACGTACGGTGGCGGTTTTTAGAGTCTATATGTTTCAGTTTTCTGAGACCCGAGTGACGACAGGAAGGGCAACATGGTAAGCATCCTAAGATGTCGACTTATGGTTAACCTCCATGAATGATAAACTGGAGTCATGAAAAACTACCAACTGCATTTAGGTAGGTATACTTTGATTTAAGTATTTGTTAAGAAACTATTCTATATAATGAATTTTTATCAATTTTATCAACTTTACGCCATGCGGTAACTCGACAATGCGGCATGTGACAATGTTTTTGTCGCATAGCGCATTGTCGGACTGTTGCATGTCATAATGTTGCACTGTCGCATGGCGCATTGTCGTATTGATTGATATCTCGAAATAAGCACATCATATATACTGCTATCACATTAATTATACACTTCTGTCTTTCACAAATGGTAACCACGTGAGGTGGCCGTTTTTGGAAACCATATGTTACAGTTTTCCGAGACCCGAGTGACGACAGGAATGGCAACATGTTAAGCATCCTTGGATGACGACGGATGGTTCACCTCCATGAATCGTTACAAACTACAAACTGCATTTAGGTAAGTATAAAAACGTGAAAAGCTTATATCCAGAATACCTGCTCAGTTTAATTGTAAAGACACTGTTCTAACTAATGAATTTGTATCAATTTGTGCGACTATACGTCATGCGACAACTCGACAATGCGCCATGCGACAGTGTGTTTGTTGCTTAGCGCATTGACGTTTTTTCGCATAGCATATTGTTGAACTATCGCATGGCATATTGACGCACTGTCGCATGACCCATTGTCGTATTCATTGACCATATCCATATATACTGCTATCACACTAATTATAAACTTCTTTCTCTCGCAAATAGTAACCACGTACGGTGGCCGTTTTAGAGACTACATGTTTCAGTTTTCTGAGACCCGAGTGACGACAGGAAGGGCAACATGGTAAGCATACTTGGATGTAGACTCATGGTTAACCTCCATGAATGGTAAACTGGAGTCGTGAAAAAACTACCAACTGCATTTAGGTAGGTATACTTTGATTTAAGTATTTGTTAGGAAACTATTCTATATAATGAATTTTTATCAATTTTATCAACTTTACGCCATGCGGTAACTCGACGATGCGGCATGTGACAATGTTTTTGTCGCATAGCGCATTGTCGGACTGTTGCATGGCATAATGTTGCACTGTCGCATGGTGCATTGTCGTATTGATTGATGCCTCGAAATAAGCACATCATATATACTGCTATCACATTAATTATACACTTCTGTCTTTCACAAATGGTAACCACGTGAGGTGGCCGTTTTTGGAGACCATATGTTTCAGTTTTCCTAGGCCCGAGTGACGACAGGAATGGCAACATGGTAAGCATTCTTGGAGACGACGGATGGTTCACCTCCATGAATCGTCACAAACTACAAACTGCATTTAGGTAAGTATAAAAACGTGAACAACGTATATCCAGAATACCTGCTCAGTTTAATTGTAAAGACACTGTTCTAAATAATGAATTTGTATCAATTTGTGCGACTATACGTCATGCGACAACTCGACAATGCGCCATGCGACAGTGTGTTTGTTGCATAGCGCATTGACGTATTGTCGCATGACATTTTGTTGCACTATCGCATGGCATATTGACGCACTGTCGCATGACCCATTGTCGTATTCATTGACGTTTCGAAATAAGCATATCAATATATACTGCTATCACACTAATTATATACTTCTTTCTCTTGCAAATGGTAACCACGAGAGGTGGCCGTTTTTGGAGACTATGTTTCAGTTTTCCGAGACCCGAGTGACGACAGGAAGGGCAACATGGTAAGCATCCTTTGATGTGGACTCATGGTTAACCTCAATGAATGGTAAGCTGGTATCTTAAAAAACTACCAACTGCACTTTGGTAAGTATACTTTAAGTTAATTTAATGCTAAGTTAATTGTAATGAAACTGTTCTAAATAATCATTTTTATCAATTTGATCGACTATAAGCCGTGCGACAACTCGACCATGCGCCATGTGACAATGTGTTTGTCGCATAGGGTATTGTCGCACTATCGCATCCGGACTTATGGCAGCTGCCATGTAAAAGTTCTAAACAAGATTACCAATCTTTAAAATTTTCAATTCACAGGGTAGATAACCATAACGACCCTTTGGAGGTGACAGTATCTGTGAAACAGTTTTGTATGGGAACTTCTGAAGTAGGTCTTCACACAAGATGCAGGTCCAGATATATTTTCAGTGAGAGGGTTAAATACATAAGGGTGGTGCTAATGTTGCTGTGTAAATTCATCATTGTTTTATAGCTGTTGCTATTGCTGGTGCTTGTTGAATTCGTTGTATACCGTCTGCTTCAAACCATGTAACTTGTCACCATCTTAATGTTTGTGTCTTAAGATGTCGCTTTAAATCATAAAGCCACATATATTCTCTCAAGCAAAGATGGCATTGGTGCTTCTTCCGTTAGACAGGGGACTTCTTCTTCGACTAGGGGTGTTGGTATAGGATTTGAACATCCTACCTGATTATGCTTCTTCTTGTGAAGTAGGTACTTATCTCATCGAGTAAATGTTTTGCTGCCATTTTTGCATCTTTATTTTCCGCTTAGATTGGCCATTAGGCTTGACTTGTGACTAAAGCTTTGGTCACAGGTGCCACAACGCTAATCCAGGCGGGCTCTGTGATGGCAGTTCAAATTTCTGATCGAAGAACGGACATTCTACGTAATAATTGCACAGTCAATTTTATTGTTTTTGTCATCAACTGCGATGCACCACTCCAAAAGCGTCCACATGAACTAGGGTGTACCGATTTAGGGCGGGATTACTTTTCTAGACGGAAAGAAAGAAAATAAGTAATCCGTCCCCGTAATTATCGGCAACCTTTCCGACTTATAGTTCATGTGGACACTTTCAGGGTAGTGCTGTGCTGTTGGGAACAACTGCATTGAATTGACTGTGCAATTGCTGTAGAACGTCCGTTCTTCAAGTAGAAAATTGAATCGCCATCACAGAAAGCCCACCTGAATTATCATTGTCACAACGATAATCCAGTCGGACTTTTTGATGGTTGTTTCATTTGATTGAAGAACGGTTTTATGTCAATCGCACAGTAAATTTCATCGCTTTTATCATCAACTGCGATGCACCACTCCAAAAGCGTCCCCATGAACTAGGGTGTACCGGTTTAGGGCGGGATTACTTTTCTTGACGGAAAGAAAGGAAATAAGTAATCTGTCCCCGTAATTATCGGCAACCTTTCCGACTTATAGTTCATGTGGACACTTTAAGGGTAGTGCTGTGCTGTCGGGGATAACTGCATTGAATTGACTGTGCGATTGCCGTAGAACATTCGTCATTCAATCAGAAAATGGAACTGCCGTCACAGAAAACCCGCCTAAATTATCATTGGGGCACCTGTGCCCAAAGTCCACAAGTCAAGGCTGGTACGTCGGCATGAGTCGGCTTCCAGTGCTAAATGAAGCGGACAATTCAGATGCAAAAATTGCAACACAACATTTATTCGATGAGAAGTATCTACGTCACAAGAAGAGCCATAATCAAGTAGGAATGTTCAAATCCTATATCAACACCCCTAGACTAAGAAGAAGCCACCTGTCTAACGGAAGAAGCATCAATGTCATCCTTGCTTCAGAGAACAATGTGGCCATTTGATTTAAAGCGGCATCTCGGACACAGACATTAAGATGGTTACAAGTTACATGCTTTGATGCAGACTCTATATGACAATTGTAAACAACAGTAGCATCAGCAGCAACTATAAAACAATGATGAATTTACCCAGCAACATCGACACCACCTCATTGTGTTTAAACACCTTTTTACAGCAAATTATCTGAACCTACATCTTGTGAGGAGACCTTCTCAAAGTTCTCAATTAACTGTTTGGCAAAGATATGGCCACCTCCACAAGGACGGTATGGTTATCGGATGGCGGAGAAGACAAGCATGTAGCCTGTAACAATGGAGAAGACATGAAGACTCGAGGGAAGAAAAAATAACAAACACGAAGCCTTTGATACCATAATGAGGTAAGCGAGATCTGCTACAACGATGAGGAATGGGTTAGGAACTATGGAAATTACGATAATGAAGGAATGTCAGAGAAACAAGGTACTGGTGAAAATAGAGGGAACATGAAAGTTGTGGAAATGAACATGTTTGATGCAAAGTTTAAGTCCAATTATCAGATACATTCTTCAGTTACAAAATGATTCAATACACGAAAAAGTCATAGATGATGTAACAGAAGTCATTGATGTTGGAATCATTGTAATGAATACCTTTCAGTTGGCATTCATAGCCAATCAGACGACCATCCGGATAATGAAAACCATCAGGATAATGATAACCCTCGGGATAGCGACGACCATCAGATGGCAGACATTCCTGGAAAGTGACTAAAATTAAAATTGGTACTTCCCCAGGTATAATATGTTTTTGAGAATGAACGTTTTGTGTTATTTCTGTACTTGTTTGGAAAAATCTTTTTGGAAAATAAAATAAATACAAGAAAATTTGCAATTAGGTCTGGAATATCGGAAAGCGGAAGAATAGGTTTCGTAAAGTACATGTAGTTGAAAAGAAAAAAAATTGATTTTGTTTTTTTTTACAATTTTGATAAGCAACTTAATAATAGATAAATAAACTAATAAAAATAGACAATGGATTGGCTGGTTTTATTCATGTATTTTCCACTATACTAATGATATCAATATTTCTCCCAGTGACAACCATCAGGATAGTGACGAACATCTGAATAGTGACAGCCATCAGGATAGTGACGAACATCAGGATAGTGACAACCATCAGGATAGTGACAACCATCAGGATAGTGACGAACATCAGGATAGTGACAACCATCAGAATAGCGAGAACCATTAGCATAGCGACGAACATCAGGTAGTGACAATTATCTTAATAGTGACAACCATCAGGATATTGACAACTATCAGATAAGGATAGTGACAACCATCAAGATAGTGACACCGGATGGCAGACCATTGGTGATAAGCAGAGCTCCATTCAGGTACATTTACTATTAAACTCAAATGAAAAGTTATTATTATGAAAAATGTTGTAAAATTAAACTGCAGTATAATTGCTCACGTACCCTTTTTTCCAAATGTTCAAATTGCCTGTTATCTGTGGTCCAGCATCCATCTATTATTGTTAACCTATTTCTCCAAAAGTAGAAAAGGGATCTATCTCGGATTTTAATAGTTGAAGTTTGTTACTACAATCTTTGATAGAAACTATAACAATAAATAATGGAGTTAAATGATTTGATTATTATATCATATGTTTTCCACCATACTGAAAGATTTCCCTTTCTTCCCGAATGGCAGTTCCAACGTTTGGACCTCTTTTAGTGAACTGCTTTGCTGTGGATTCGTCTCGTTGACTCCACGATGTTTCAGTTTGGTAACTCTCGTTGGCAATACCAATTGGTTAGCATCTCAGGATGGCGACACCATCAGTATAGTGATATCTGACCATCAGGATAGTGACAATTTAACCATCAGGAGTGTGACAACCATCAGGATAGCGACAACCACCAGAATAGTGACAGCCAGCAGAATAGTGACAAACATCAGGATAGTGACAACCACCAGGATAGTGATAAACATCAGGATAGTGACAACCACCAGGATAGTGATAACCACCAGGATAGTGAAAACCATCAGGATAATGACAACAATCAGGAAAGTGACAATTATCACGATAGGAAAGTGACAAATATCACGATAGGAAAGTGACACCTATCACGATAGGATAGTGACAACCATCAGAAAAGGTAGCGGCACCATCAGGATAGCGACAACCAGTGAGGATGACACGCATGAGGAGTTCGAGGAGGAAAACACCGTCTTCCCTCTCTGTGAGGAGCAGCACAAAGGCCCCGTGCCAGAGTCTTGCCCCCAAACGCATCCTGGTTTCCATGCCAAAAGTGAAAGTGACATGGATACAGACATATCTGGAAGCGCTTGTATGACTATATTTTCTGTTTGATGCTGTGAAACACCAATTATACATGTAGGTACGCTCGGTAAGCCCTCGATGAAAATTAAATGAAATCCTAATTGAAGGTATGAAATAATAAAAAAAACCATTTGCAATGATTTTCACAACGATTATCGATGTTTACAATTATGCGATCGGTGATGTTTTTTAATGTTTACTTCGTTCTATTTCGTTTTCATATTTGTGAGCAAAGTGTGTATTTCCACACACAACGCTTTCTTAATTTATTCCTCAGCAGTAAATTTCTATCCATCTATTTGGAATGTTTCACAATTTGGTGATTAATAATTCATCAAAATGATTTATACAAAAAAAATAGATTTAAATGTGTTTGCAAAAGTCTTTTTGTTGGAGTGAGTGATTTTTTTGAAGTTCCGAACTATATCTGATGAATTTACTACGCTCTCTTCCATCGAGATTTGGTGCCATCCTTCATAGTAGTGATATATTATTTTCAGCTACCTTTTAATCATATATCATTTTCAAACCAATACATATAGAAAGTATACATAAAAAGATGTCAATCTCTAGTCAAGATTAATTTTATCTTTTTTGTTTTTGAAAACATGATACGACCGTAATACTGCTATATTTAGTAACAGCGCATAGCACTTGTTGTTCGACTTGTTCAAGCTGTGTTTAAACACACAAAAATACACAGTGTATTACTTGCAGAATGCCTCATTTCATAAAAAGTGTTATAAGTAACCAAATTATGTACTTTTTATTTGGCAAAAGTATCTGCCATGATTTATAAGTCAAAAAACGGCAAATCAAAGTGATATACATGTAAGCAGCCATGTTGGTTTTCTAAAAAGGAAACCAACATATAATCCGGAAATGGTAATACTTCTAATGTTATTTTTTTCGAAAATATTCTTAAATTAAGTAAACATTAAGATATGGATATATTTACTTTTTTATTTTATTTTTTTCTTTGAAGAGACATTGGTAATTTTAGTAATTAATATATGAATATAGAAATGATTAATTTGATTAAGAAACGGCACTTAGATTTTTACCGGATTTGTTAGTGTTGAAATTGTTATTTCAGAAATAAGAAATTTAAAATAAATTATTTCAGTTATTTCAGGAAAATACGTTATTCAACTTATTGATCTTGAATCAACTTTGAATATCAAAAATGAATAAATATCTTTTCTTTAACTCTAACATTCAACATTGTACAAAATATACCACAAATTCAATATAAATGATAAGCCAATTTCTTTATTCCTTTGTTTGAGTCCTTCATTCACAGCATCTATGAGTGGCTTGACTGGTTCTAAAATGTACTTGGTTTTAACCTTCGAGCTCTATTCTGTGTGTTACAGATTCACCCCCAACCCTTGCAACAACTCGGCGCCAGTTAAGTTTTCGGAGTAGCCGACTTTCTGCCACTGTTACAAAACATGCCAGTGAGGATAGGTCCGAGGACAGTCCTTGACACCACCCAGTGCTCCAAAAATGCTGACAACATACGACACGTCCACCTCAGACGATCAAGATGTGAGTACACTTCATTGATTGATTATATTGGCGTGCTACCTTTCTTGTTTGCATACAGACAGTATGTTACCAATTGTATGTATTTTCTCTGTTACAGGAGTCAGACGGACCTAATAGAATGGGGGGCTATGGAGCGGTGGAGGCCCTGGCAGATTACCTTGTGTCCCTGAGGGATCAGATGACAGCCCTGGCCAGACGACAGGTGATCACCATCGTTTCCCTGTGGGGCGGCCTTCATCCCTTTGCCAGGAGTCCTACCACCTTCCCCTCTCGTCACCGAACTAGGGCAGTCGCCCGATTTGAGGCGTCGAAGAGAGGGTGGCCCTTGGAGTGGAGTCAACCAAACAATACTTCCTCGGTCAGAACGCAGGACCTGCACAGTGGCCCGACTCTAAACGTGGAGGCAATCATCATACGCCTATGCAGGGCTTTCTCGTCACCAGTGCAGAAGCAGGGAGCCTCTTGTACCAAGTGGACCATGGTGATGCATGCATACAAGGCGATCCGCGACAAGTTCCTTGACAACCAGCAGGTCATATCGCAGATTCAGCTTGTGTCACCAGTGGTAAGTAATATATGTATTCATATTGTGTATGTAAAATGC